>CM045022.1:287500-330416 GCA_024542945.1 allo-octoploid hybrid of Carassius auratus x Cyprinus carpio
TGACTGATTACACTGGTCCTAAACACTTACTCATCTCATTTGTTTTCTTAAAGACTGCTCAAAAGTCCATTAAAATCCACAAAGATTCACATTAAAAAAAAAAAAAGTGCCTGACATGCATTTTGATTGTTTTTAAGCAACTCAGGGTTTTTCTGGAGGTGTTCATTATTACATCTAAGAGTAAACAGAGGTTGGATTTGGAATCTGCTGTTAATTTCTGCCTTTAGTGTAAGATCACAGTCATGTGCAGCTTTCGTTTCAGTGAGGTCACTGCTTCACCTGCTCGCGGTCAGCCCTCCTCTTCTCCTCCTCGGCCCTTCGGCGCTCCTCCTCCTCCTTGCGCCTCCTCTCCAGCTCCTCCAGGCGTCTCTTCTCCTCCTGCTCTCTCCTCCTCTGCTCTCGCTCCTGCTGCCTCCTCATCTCTCGCTCTCGTCTCTGTTGCTGCAGGACACAAGAGCACCACACAGTCATTGCTACTGATCTCAGGCAGAAGTGACTGACGGCTGCAGGTCGGATCGGTACGCTCAGACTGTTAAACACTACCACGTTGTGACATATGTTTATGATCATGTGACCTGAGCTTGTTCAAGATGATTTCTGGATTGCACAGCCTAACACTGTGTCCTAACTACACACGACACGATTCCTGCGACAAGCCAGACGCCACGCCACAGAATCAATCAGATATCACAGCCAATCAGAAGTGTGTGTGGGCGGGGCCTCTCTGGAAGCACACTGCACTGAACCAAATGGATCATTCTATAATCTAAACTTCTTAACATTATTAAATGCACATTCTGAGTGACTGATAACATCTCTGTTGTGGAATCCTCTCGTTTTAGCTCACATTTATTTTCAAGATCTGAGTTAAACTATCTGATGTGGTTTTCAGTTTGGCTCAGTGCGGTGGAATCACAGGATGAGTGTGGTTTCTCACTGACCTCCTCCAGACGCCTCCTCTGCTCCTTCTGCTGCTCGATGCGCTTCTGTCGCTCGGCCAGCAGCTGCCGCTTGTACTCCTCCTGCTCGCGGAGCTGCTGCTCCTGGAGGAGCTGCTGGCGTCTCAGGGCCTCTGAGCGCTCCTTATTCTCCTGCTGCAGACGGATAAAGTCCCGCCGCAGAGTCGACTCGCCCGGCACGTTCACGATAGAGCTGCCACACACACACACACACACACACACACACACATGATGTGAACTTATACTTATATATATATATATTTTATATGAACTGATAAACCAAAATTCCCTTGATCTTTTGACATATATGATCATTTTACTACAACATCCTCTTACATTCTCGTTAGTCTAAAACTACAGCTTGGAATGCTATACATCTACTCCGTGATGTAACAGTGACCAACCGTGCCATTCTCCCAGAACACGTCCTGGCCAGGATTTCTATATTGCCTAAAATATCCTGGTTTTGGCTTTGGTTTCCTGTTTTCATTCTTAATGAAGGTAATGATCGTTTGACCAATAACATGCAGACACTGTACGTAATCGACCAATCGTGGTGCGTGAGAAGGTGGGATCTACAGAGAACGGTCAAAGCGATGCACATACGTGTACATATTAGTGATGAACTTGAAGCAGCACTGAGCATACCGATCGGTGTATGACATCAGCGATTCAGAAGCACAAGAAGCTGTCTGCTCTCTAGAGCTCTCACGGTACTTTGTCATACAACAATTGGTTTGCGCAGCTCAAACAAAGCCAAAACCTGGATATTTTAGGCAATATAGAAACCCTGGCCAGGAGGTGTCCTGGGAAAATGGCACGTTTGGTCACCCTATAACAGTGTGGATAAGCTCAACGCCTGCTTCTACAGCACTGCCTGTTTAGCCCCGCCCACCGATTATACAGCACTTTCCTGTTTAGTCCCGCCCACCGATTCTACAGCACTGATTGTTTAGTCCCGCCCACCGATTCTACAGCACTTTCCTGTTTAGTCCCGCCCACCGATTCTACGGCACTGCCTGTTTAGCCCCGCCCACCGATTCTACAGCACTGCCTGTTTAGCCCCGCCCACCGATTCTACAGCACTGCCTGTTTAGCCCCGCCCACAGATTCTACAGCACTGACTGTTTAGTCCCGCACACCGATTCTACAGCACTTTCCTGTTTAGTCCCGCCCACCGATTCTACAGCACTGACTGTTTAGCCCCGCCCACCGATTCTACAGCACTGACTGTTTAGTCCCGCACACCGATTCTACAGCACTTTCCTGTTTAGTCCCGCACACCGATTCTACAGCACTGCCTGTTTAGCCCCGCCCACCGATTCTACAGCACTGACTGTTCAGTCCCGCCCACCGATTCTACAGCACTGACTGTTCAGTCCCGCCCACCGATTCTACAGCACTGACTGTTTAGCCCCGCCCACCGATTCTACAGCACTGCCTGTTTAGCCCTGCATACCGATTCTACAGCACTGACTGTTTAGTCCCGCCCACCGATTTACAGCACTGCCTGTTTAGCCCCGCCCACCGATTCTACAGCACTTTCCTGTTTAGTCCCGCCCACCGATTCTACAGCACTGACTGTTTAGTCCCGCCCACCGATTCTACAGCACTGACTGTTTAGCCCCGCCCACCGATTCTACAGCACTGCCTGTTTAGCCCTGCATACCGATTCTACAGCACTGACTGTTTAGTCCCGCCCACCGATTCTACAGCACTGCCTGTTTAGTCCCGCCCACCGATTCTACAGCACTGCCTGTTTAGCCCCGCCCACCGATTCTACAGCACTGCCAGTTTAGCCCCGCCCACCGATTATACAGCACTGACTGTTTAGCCCCACATACCGATTCTACAGCACTGCCTGTTTAGCCCCGCCTACCGATTCTACAGCACTGCCTGTTTAGTCCCGCCCACCGATTCTACAGCACTGCCTGTTTAGCCCCGCCCACCGATTCTACAGCACTCCCTGTTTAGCCCCGCCCACCGATTCTACAGCACTTTCCTGTTTAGTCCCACCCACCGATTCTACAGCACCGCCTGTTTAGCCCCGCCTATCGATTCTACAGCACTTTCCTGTTTAGCCCCGCATACCGATTCTACAGCACCGCCTGTTTAGCCCCGCCTACCGATTCTACAGCACTGACTGTTTAGCCCCGCCCACCGATTCTACAGCACTGCCAGTTTAGCCCCGCCCACCGATTCTACAGCACTGCCTGTTTAGCCCCGCCTACCGATTCTACAGCACTGACTGTTTAGTCCCGCCCACCGATTCTACAGCACTGCCTGTTTAGCCCCGCCCACCGATTCTACAGCACTTTCCTGTTTAGTCCCACCCACCGATTCTACAGCACTGACTGTTTAGTCCCGCCCACCGATTCTACAGCACCGCCTGTTTAGCCCCGCCTACCGATTCTACAGCACTTTCCTGTTTAGCCCCGCATACCGATTCTACAGCACCGCCTGTTTAGCCCCGCCTACCGATTCTACAGCACTTTCCTGTTTAGTCCCGCCCACCGATTCTACAGCATTGACTGTTTAGTCCCGCCCACCGATTCTACAGCACTGCCTGTTTAGCCCCGCCTACCGATTCTACAGCACTGCCTGTTTAGCCCCGCTCACCGATTCTACAGCACTGACTGTTTAGTCCCGCCCCCCCCGATTCTACAGCACTGCCTGTTTAGCCCCGCCCACCGATTTACAGCACTTTCCTGTTTAGTCCCGCCCACCGATTCTACAGCACTGACTGTTTAGTCCCGCCCACCGATTCTACAGCACTGACTGTTTAGCCCCGCCCACCGATTCTACAGCACTGACTGTTTAGTCCCGCCCACCGATTCTACAGCACTGCCAGTTTAGCCCCGCCCACCGATTCTACAGCACTGCCTGTTTAGCCCCGCCTACCGATTCTACAGCACTGACTGTTTAGTCCCGCTTACTGATTCTACAGCACTGCCTGGATTCATTTACCAAGGATGTGCATTATTTTCTAATAATTCAATGGTCCGAAGTCAATTATTCTGCTTATACTACGGTTGCCACTCCATTCAAGAGTAATTCTAGTAATGAGGCTTGACCTGTTGATGGCAGACTAATGCAGCTAATAACTTAGAGGTAATCTCTCTCTCTCTCTCTGACAACTGTGAGTCTGTGCGTCTCAAAAGCGTTCAGCAGCAATGTCTCTAGTCATAGTGAAACTTTAAGTTCATTTTATTCACGAACAGCGCTGTTGTTGTTTCCTCTCTTGTGAGAAGTCATGCAGTTTTTTAAGTTGTTAAACTACGTTACTGATAAAATCATCAGAGTAGCACTAACAACATTAGTGCGTATGCTAACGTGTGTGCAAACTGTGTGCGCGTCT
Organism: allo-octoploid hybrid of Carassius auratus x Cyprinus carpio; assembly: GCA_024542945.1. Taxonomy (NCBI): domain Eukaryota; kingdom Metazoa; phylum Chordata; class Actinopteri; order Cypriniformes; species allo-octoploid hybrid of Carassius auratus x Cyprinus carpio. The sequence continues at coordinate 291,818 of CM045022.1, forward strand.
GTGAGGGAGAGACAGCGGGAGAGATGTGCGTTCCCCTGAAAATAATTGCACACCTTAGAATGTTCGTCAGCCAATCAGATTCAAGCATTCAACGGCCCCCTAGTATAAGTGTTTTTAACCTAAATCACATCAGCGTCCATCTGTGAAGGATGTAGGCTGTCAAACATACACAACTATTAGTCAATCTATGACAGGAGGAGCTGTCTGACCCTGTCACACTGCTGAGCCTGAGGCTGTTCTATATGCAAGCATCAGTGTCTTGAACTCGATGCGAGCTGCAGTCGGTAGCCAGTACAAGGACAAAAAAGAGGTGTAACATGGGCTCTTTTGGGCTCGTTGAAGACCAGTCGTGCCGCTGCATTCTCAATCATTTGTAGAGGTTTGATTGTGTTTGATGGAAGTCCAGCCTGTAGAGCACTGCAGTAGTCCAGCCTAGAAATGACCAGGGCCTGGACAAGAAGTTGTGCAGCAGGCTCCGTTAGAAAGGACCTGATCTTTCTGATGTTGTGCAATGCAAACCTGCTAGATCGAGCAGTGTTTGGAGATCCACTGGTCATCAAAGATTACACCTCGAAGGGGTTATTATTAATGATCCTAGAGTTAATAAACTGGGCAGCTGCCGGTCATGATATTTTGGACTTATTTCCAAAATACAGCATCTGCACTCGTTTATGGTTATTTTGCACTTGTTTTTATTTGCTGTTTTTTCTAGTGATGTCTGGCCACCCCGTCGGTGTCTTCAGACTCTATGGGTCGCATGTGAATGAGTCGAGGCCCGTTGCTCTTTCTCTGGGGCTTTCTCACATATCACACACACACACTTCTCTGATGCTCATTTAAACACATCATTAACTAGCTGTTCATAATGGTTCTCTGTACACAGAGTGGAATACTAGAGCAAGTGTTTTTCATCTCTCTGGACACACATGGGCTTTCCTCCGCTGCTGTCACCTGGGTACTGTGTGGCTTTCTTTCCGCTGTCGCCTTCAGTTTGCTCTTTTGGGGACTTGAAGACAATCAACATTCAGTGAGTTAACTTGTGATTAATCACAACTTAATCACTCATATTTAATCTATTTATTAGAGAGAGAGAGGAAGATAGACCTCGAGCATCAGAAACTAAATAAGGTTTGTCCATGAAACCGCTAGATTTGTCGCTAGGCGCTCTTCCAGAAAATAAGTTGCTAAAGGTGTCTGAATCTAGTTACAAAGGCACTAAGTTGGTGACACTGTGCACACCATTTGCAACTACAGGTGAGGCCAAGGGTCAAACAGAAAATGTGCACTGTGTTAATAAGATTAGTGCTGTTAAAAAGAATTTGTGTTATTAAGGCATTCATTTCGGCAGCCCTACAGTGAAGACCAACACTTGTGATTTGATGAAGTGTGTGTGTGTGTGTGTGTGTGTGTGAGATACCTGGGCTCTCCCTCCTGCTCCTGAGCCTCCTCCTCCTCTTCCTCGCTGCCGCTGTACTCGTACTCGGTCTCGTCTGCGGAGGAGCACAGGCGGTCAGTCACTCATCAGCACACGCGTGAGGTGAGGTGAGGTGAGGTGAGCTGTGGTGTGGTCATACCTCTCTCTCCTCGTTTCTTGCGGCAGCGGTCCAGGTGGTCCTTGAGCTGGATGCGCACCTGTCTCTCGTTGGGCTGGTCTCTGATGAAGGGGTGCTTCAGCAGCTGATCGGTGGGCGGCCGCTGCGTGTAGTTCTTCACCAGACAGCCCTCGATGAAGCTGAAGAACTTCTTGGACCTGTGAAGCACAGCACAGCGAGTCCTCAGCCCTGACCTCTCACCCTCCACAGTAACTGCACCGCAGCAGATGAAGCTACTGACCATTTCTTGGACTTGAGTCTGGGCGGAGGATTTCTGGGTATGAGAAAGAGCGCTCGCATGGGATGCATATCGCACAACGCTGCAAAACACCAACACACATGCTCCTCAAACACAAGCGTATAATGATATCCAGTATACTCCAGCTTCAACACGAGAGAGACAGAGTAATGATACGCCACATTTTATTTTGATCATGTTTTAAAAGCACTCATGCAATAGTGAGGGGCATTGATACTGCTCCCTATGCAGTGACGTTAGCCAATCATAACAAGCCTTAAAAGGACACACCCCTTAAAATGGTGTTTTAGAGAGAGGGTCAGAATGAGGGTTGAAAATCATATTTATTTGTTATTTTGTGCAATAAACTATTAACGTTGCAAGGAACATATTCAACTTTAACGGTTCTCTTTCATAATAAGAGCAAGCACTGCTTTCTTTGTGTTTTAAATTTTCATCTTTAAATGTGTTGACTTGCTGTACAATGGAGTAATGGTGGCACAGATTGTGTGTGAGGAGACAGTACTCACGGGGAGCGCCCTCGGCCATCTCTATGGCAGTGATCCCGCAGGACCACAGGTCGCTCTGAAACACAGCACAGCACACCCGTCAGTCCCGGCTCTGAGCCCAGCACACACACGAGCGGAGGCTGCAGCTCTTACCCGGTAGTCGTACGTGGCGTCCGGGTTCTCGTCGCAGGCGATGACCTCAGGAGCCATCCAGTACGGCGTCCCGATGAAGGTGTTCCTGCGGCCCACGGTTCGATCCAGCTGAGCGCTCACGCCGAAGTCCACTGCAGAGGAACGAGAGAGAGCTCCTGAAACACTGCTGCTCCATCACCACAGAAGAAGAGTCACCCAGTCTGCACTCTGTGTGCTGCCCTCAAAAATGACTGAACATTAGACATGACATCATGATTTTCAGTATTAGCGCTGGCTGGACACTAGGTGGTGCTGTGGGCTCATTTCATTAAACACTTTCCAACTAAACCATAAAGTAAAACAAACAAAAGGGAATGAAAGGATTCATTTATACTCTTATTGGATCAGTTCAACAGGAAGTGAAGCACACAGAACTGAGTGCACATGTGTGATCTGGACTTCTTCTTATTCTCGATATATAGTGATGACCTCGGCTGCAGGATACTCCATCTCTCCATCAGAAGCAGACATTGACGTTTATTCCCACCACAAGCACTAGTGTGTCCGTGTTCAGACTGAATACACACGAGAGGAGGCTGGCATTGATGCAAGAGAAGTTAAAAACCTTTCACACCGGGCTCATTATTACTCTACACTGTGGCCAAACACTTCTCAGCTGGATTTAGACGTGGACTGAAAACAGAAAACAAATCCCAGCAGTAGTAACAGTTTTCCTGATGATTCTGTAGAAGGGAGAATATTGTGCTCTTGTCTGACGGCAGGACCTCCAGCAGTGACTGCTCAAAGCACCGAGACCTGTGTGAACGCCTCACCTAGCTTGACCTCGGCGTTCTCCGTCAGAAGCACGTTCTGGCCCTTGATGTCTCTGTGGATGACGTGATGAGCGTGCAGGTGAGCCAGACCCTGCCGAGAGAGAGCACACAGTGTGTGAGAGACAGCACAGCTCCGCTGCAGCATCAGTGTGTGTGAGCCTGGCCTCATACCCTGAGGATTTCTCTGGAGATGTATGCGATCCAGTCTTCCTTCAGGGTATTCCCTTTAGTGTTCTTCACAAGATCTGTGATCGACCCGGCTCCACAAAACTCCATCACCAGCTGCAAGAGAGATGCACTGCTTTACTGGACACACACACACACATATACAGATGTACACACACACACACTCATAGATGTATACACACACAATGATGTACACACACACACACACACATATATAGATGTATACAGACACAACACACACACACACACACACACACACACACATATATAGCTGTATACAGACACACACACATAGATATCTACAGACACAGAACATGGAACTGAAGACGCTCAGTTCTCAGCACACAGTGTCAAATACAGCTCTCATCTTGATGCTGACAGTAATAAAGCACAAAGCGACTCTCTCTGAACATCACATGCACAGGGGAGTCAGTCTGTGTGAGGCAGGTCGTCTCAGGAAATATCATAGTCTCGTTCTCCAGACCATATAAACACGTGATCTTCTGAATCCACTGAGAACACATTAAGATTCTGCGTTTCACCGGACTGACTGAAACAGACTTCTTTATGATTGGTCATTAACAAACCGTCAGCACTCCTCCAGGTTATTTCTTTTTTTCTACAGATTGCAGTAAAGCACCTGTTTTGACACATTTTAGCTTTCCATTTAGGTTAGGGTTAGGTTGTAAGTGTGAGCACACTAGATTATGTTCCTGATGTCAGGGTGTCCACTGTGCAGGAGCGAAGGATGCAAAGAAGCAGGAGATTTATGAATAACAGTCTTTAATCATAAAATAAGGGGGAACACTGGGCAGGCAGGAACACACACGCAGCACATAGCATTGATGTTTAACACTGGACAAGGGAACATAGAGCAAACCACACTTTAAATACAGGAATACAGATGAAATGAGGGTGATTGACAAGACACACCTGAATCAAATGAACACAATCAACAAGAGACAGAAACTGGGTCACTGAGAGCACATGGGGAGGAAAACATACCCCCCCCCCACCCCCCGAAGCACAACAGAAGAACAAAGGGAGGGACAGGTGGGTACTTAGGAGGAGGCTCAGGTGGAGGACAGACACCCAGGAGGCGGATGGGCAACAGAGTCCAGGGAGGAGACAATGGAGGGAGGAGCCAAAGAGGAGACAGGAGGGACTTGGAGCAGGCGGAGCCAGGCAGGACCCAGGGCACAGCCATGAAGGCCACAGTGGGGCCGACGGAGGGAGGAGCCATGGTGGAGGAAGGGCTGACGATTCCAGATGGAGGAGCCTGAGGCAGAAACAGAGAGCCGATGAGCCAGGGCGACGGGGAGGATCCGGAGGGCCAAGGCGGAGCAGATGGTCTTCACTGCAGAACACAAGATCCAGGGGGCGTGGTTGGATCCAGATTCAACTCCTCCCTCCTCCCTACCTAAACCTTCCTGTCTCCACCTCCTGATCACTAAACCTACCCATCTACACCCTTAAACCTACCAATCTCCACCCCTTAGATATGGATCCAACCACGCCCCTGGACCTTGTGTTCTGCAGTGAGGGGCTACTGGTGACCAAGGTGGAGGCAGGGATCCGGAAGGCCGCGGTGGAGCCAGAGTGACAGAGGACCGAGGAGGAGCCGAAGGGAAAGAGGAGCCTGACAGAGCTGGAGGAGTGGAGTCCCAAGACAACGGATGGTTGACGACAGACCAAGGCAGCGCTGGAGGGTCGAAGGAGCCCAGCGGAGAGGAGGGAGCTAGGAGCCACTGTGGAGCCGCTGCGTCGACGGGCTGAGGCGGAGTCTGGGACTCAAGAGACTGGAGGCAGAGGCAAGGGATTCTCCAACCACGATGGAGACTGGTGGGCATTTCAGAGGCTCCAGGCTCTCAGGGCTGCCCACACACACCAAATTGAGACTTCCAGCACCGGGAGGGCGTCAGACAGGGGAACGACAGGGCTGGCAGACAGTTCAGGGCAGACTGGTAAGTCCGAGGAAGGTAGGAGTAGAATGGGAATGTCCGCATATATATCTTCTTCCCAGTCTATAAGGTCACCTTCAAAGTCCAGCAGTCCCAGATACACAATAAGCTCACCCTCAGCCATGGTGCAGTGGGGGGAGCTCCTCTCCACGCTCTCGCTGTCCATGGCCTTCTCCCTTGTGTGAGCGCTGTAGCCAGCTCTCGCACCTGGTCTGATGTCACTTGAAGCTCGGGCTCCGAGGTGATCCTCAGCTCCGTCACTCCTATCGGGCTCGGCCTTTGGCTCCATGCAGCAAGGTGATGGTGGGCTGTGCTCTGGATCCTGGCCGGATGCTCTCCAGACACCGGATGATCGCCTCCCTCCAGTTCAGTCCGGGGCGAAGGTAATTTACCCTGATCTAGAACAGTGAGTTCAGCGCAGCGTCGTCGAATGCCGTTAAAACGTAAAGCTGGCTGAACTCAACCGCATACTCCAAAATGGGCAGATCCTTACGGGCTAGTAGGAGGAGGAGGTTCCTAAGGAGTGTGCGTGTGCACGAGTGTGTGTGTGTGTGTGTGTGAGTGCGTGCATGAGTGTGTGTCTGTGTGTGTGTGCATGCATGAGTGTGTGTGTGCATGAGTGTGTGTGTGTGAGTGAGTGTGTGAATGTGTGTGCATGTGTTTGTGTGTGAGTGAGTGTGTGTGTGTGCGTGTGTGTGTGTGTGTGTGTATGCATGAGTGTGTGTGTGAATGTGTGTGCGTGTGTTTGTGTGAGTGAGTGTGCGAGACTGACCCACAGCTGGTCGTCGTGTCCTGGAGGACTCTTCTTGATGAAGGCGCCGTAATACGTGGCGATGTTTCTGTGATGAGAGTATTTCTTCAGCATGTTAATCTCCAGCTTAATCTCCTCTTCTTCATCCTGAGCACACACACACACACACACAGCAGGAGTTTGCCTGAGTACAGATGTGCAGTACTTCATGTTGTTTATGGATTCATATACTACCTTTCTTGACCATTTCATAATACTGTTTGATTCATTGGTTTTGCTTGAAAACACTGATGTGAAAAGTGTGGCTCTGTGAGCTGTGTGCACTTACTTCAGTCACGTCCATGACTTTGATGGCCGCCAGCTGCCCAGTTTTGACATGTCGACCCTGATCAGAAACACAGAGCAAATCAGTTAGAAAGGAACACACGATACGCACGCTAATGCATTTGTGTGCAGCTACATGAGCATTAGCATGGATGACAGCAGGGTCAATAACACTGAATGTGAACGGACAAGAGTTCTGATCCTGATGGTGGAGGGAGCATCTCGAGGACAGACCCTCGACTCTGACCTCGTGTGCTTCAGACACGGAGAAACTCACAAACAGCCGACCACTTCGGTGTGTTCTGATCAGTATCTGCTCAAACGAAATGAACAGCTTCAACCAGCAGAGATAACGTTAAGAATATCTCATGTCTGAGGCCATGAGACGGAGGAAAGAACGAGAAATATAACAAACAGCAGCAGCAGCACAAAACAACTCACTGCTGCTAATGAAAGAACAATCACAAATTCACAGGACTGTGCGTTATTTATCAACAACTCAACAGCCCATCATCATTTTTCTTGTCCTTTTCTGCAGGTTTTACACAAACCTTTATTTCTATTTGGCTTTCGCAATTTCAGCTGTTCTCTTACCCATGTTTCTGCTGTAAATAATGAGCAGTGAGGTTAAACTACATCAGATATGAAGTAATATACAGCAGAAACTGATGAGTTTCACTTTCCCTCTTTATTTGCAGCTTTGAAAGGATCTGTATTGAATAAAGTTCTCTGTACATGAATATGACGTGTCCTGATGATGCCGGGGTGTGTGTTAGCTGCTAAACTAGCATCGACTCATCCACCGGCTGTGGCATTTCAACATAAATTCAGCCTTACTGCTGGTCAAAAACTCTTTTTTTATTATACTTTAATTCTTGTTGAATTTCATCTCTCTTTTTTGGTCAAATCTCCATTCTCATATATCAGTTCTAGGTGGGGATTTTAACTGTGACGTGTCACTGGCTATATATTTATACTCAATAAAAACCTAGAGCACTTTAACATGTGCAGCAATTATTATCAAAATTACGGTGTTTGTTTTGATCCTTCAAAGCATTTCAAAGAAATTTGGGAACAAGACCTTTCTATTCCTATTTCAGATGACCAGTGGTCATACATCTTATATTGTAGTGCTGGGCGGTACACCGGTTCATACCGAAAACTGGTGTTTATTTTTGTTACAATATGAATTTTTGATATACCGCAATACCACAATTTTCCACACCACAATCTGTCAAGCACATCTTACCAGCAAACATACACTCGTTCACATCCTTCTCTTCACTCTCTGAGGCAGAACTCATCCTTTCTAATCATCCTACTACTTGTCCGCTTGATCCTATTCCATCTCATCTCCTTCAAGCCATTTCTCCTGCAGCTGTACCTGCACTCACTCACATCATTAACACATCCCTCCACACTGGTGTTTTCCCCTCATCATTTAGACAGGCTCGTATAACTCCACTCCTTAAGAAACCCACCCTCAACCCATCTCTTTTAGAGAACTACAGACCAGTTTCCCTTCTTCCTTTCATTGCAGAAACACTTGAACGAGCTGTATTCAACCAAGTCTCTACCTTTCTCACACAGAACAACCTCCTTGACAGCAACCAGTCTGGTTTCAGAAGTGGACATTCAACTGAGACTGCCTTGCTCTCAGTTGTTGAAGCCCTAAGACTGGCAAGAGCGGAATCCAAATCTTCAATACTTATCTTGCTTGATCTATCTGCTGCTTTTGACACGGTTAACCACCAGATCCTCCTGTCAACCCTACTGGCAAAGGGCATCTCAGGAACCGCACTCCAGTGGTTTCCGTCTTACCTCTCAGATAGGTCCTTCAAAGTATCTTGGAGAGGTGAGGTGTCCAAGGTGCAACATCTAACTACTGGGGTGCCTCAGGGCTCAGTTCTTGGACCACTTCTCTTCTCTGTCTACATGGCATCATTAGGTTCTGTCATTCAGAAACATGGCTTTTCATACCACTGCTATGCTGATGACACTCAACTCTACCTCTCATTCCATCCTGATGATCCATCGGTAGCTGCTCGCATCTCAGCTTGTCTAACAGACATTTCTTGCTGGATTAAGGACCATCACCTTCAATTCAACCTTGCCAAGACAGAACTGCTTGTGGTTCCAGCAAACCCTTTGTTTCATCACAATTTCACCATCAAGTTAGGCACATCAACCATAACTCCTTCAAAAACAGCCAGAAACCTTGGAGTTATGATTGATGATCAGCTAACTTTCTCAGACCACGTTGCTAAAACTGTCCGGTCCTGCAGATGTGCTTTATTCAACATCAAGAAGATCAGGCCCTTTCTTTCGGAACATGCTCCACAACTCCTTGTTCAAGCTCTTGTTCTGTCCAGGCTGGACTATTGCAACGCTCTCTTGGCAGGTCTTCCAGCCAGTTCTATCAAACCTTTACAATTAATCCAGAACGTGGCAGAAGGATTGATTTTTACTGGAGATCTGACAGATATCTGTGCTGTTAGAGACATGACTGCCACAGCATAGCAACAACAACAAGATCCCTGTTAAAAGGTTTTATTAACAGCTCAGAGAATGCTGGGAGTATACATAATTCTCAAACAAAGGAATCTCATATTAAGAGGGAAGCAAATACTTCAGGAGGGGGAACAATGCCAAAATAACAAACAGAAGTGTTTCTATTCTGGAGGTTAGATTCTTTCTAAAGCTGTCAAAATAAAATAAAATCAACAACAAAATTATACACTCACTCTCTACCTAATCCTCAAACCAGGAGAAAAACATGTATAGGACAAAAGAAAAGGCACCCACCTCCCTACAGCTTCCCAAAAGGGTAACAATCAAACAACAGAGAGTTAGTCAACAATTCTTCAGATTAATGAAGATGACAACTATACAGAACCCCAAAAGGCTTCAAAAAACTGAGTTGGGCAGGGCTGGACAAAGGGCATGCTCTGGAGAGAAGTTCTCATCTTCTGGAGTTTCTGCTCAGCTTTTATACTGCTTCTCCTTCAGTCGGTAAGTAGGTGCAGCTGGAAAGGGCAAGCCAGAGAAGCAGGAGACACATAGAGAGAGAGGAAAACAACCAAAAGAACCATACCACAATACAGATAACACAAAATTGATTACGTCACTGGACGTAACACAGGTATATTCTCGTCACGTGGCTGGTCTGGAGAGAGAGTGAGTCTCCGCTACACTTCACTGAAGAAAGCGTATGCATGAACAGACAGAGAGACAGAGCGACAAAGATTCCAACTAAAACATATTTTGCTCAAATATTTGCTGTTAGACGTTAAATGTAGGTTTAAAGTTCTTCATATGGCACAGCTAGCTATATTGTGATGAGAGCAGTACCTGTAAAAGATGATGATAATGAGGAGAATGTGTTCCTCTAACCCTTACTTTCAGAAACAAAGTCTCAGAAGTCAGAAAAGAAGTTTTATAATGCAAAGATTATAGATACAGTAACTATGTTTTCTTACAGCCTTCAGCCCATGCGGTTTTGGAGGACAATATTTGGCAGAATGTGGAATAACTTTTTCAAAAAATACAATGTACATTTATACAATTAATTGATTAATAAAACATTATTAGTCACTTGTATCCCTAGTTCAATTATTTAGATATTTAAAAGATCAGATGAGCAGCAAAACCATTTCATCTGTAAAAAGCCTGCATGTAAAGGTGGAAGCAGTTCAGATCTGTTCCTCCACAGCACCATTAACAAACCCTATAAGCAACCCTTCACAGCCCAAAATGCCTTCAACACAGTGCTCTTCATTCACCCAAACATGAGACGTCATCATGTACTGATAGAATGATCCTCACAGGTTCTCACACGGCACGGCTGAGCTGTTATTTGATGAGCGCTGTGTATGTGCTGCTCAATGAAAGCCTAATCTAAAGGGCTCCTATTATGCGCTTTTATAAACTATTGGTTTGGTTTTTGAGGTGTACTAGAATAGGTTTTCATGCTTGATTGTTTTCACATATTTTACATTAGTGCAGCACCTCTCTTCCCAGTCAGTCTCGAACAATCTGTTTACTTCCTGTTTTGATGAAGCCCCTCCTCCCGAAACACAAGATGTGATTGGTTAGCTGGTCCAGTGCATTGTGATTGGTGAAGTGTGTTCATGACAGTTACCGCATCTGTTCAGATGCAAATTTGAACCATGACGTCTATTCGCCCGATCCAGAGCCTGAGAGTGTTCATGAACGAGAGGAAGCTTCTGGAAACTGCATCTCTTCACAATGTCGCTTATCAACCTCACTCTCATTTATCCTCTTTTGTAAGTCAAGAAAACACTGTCCGAATTTTTCTTTTGCTATTTGAGGGAACGCAAAATATATATTTAATCTACTCTCCCATTCACTGCTATAGAATAAAGAAGTAATGATATGAACATTTCTTATCACGATTATAGTGACCAGAATTATCAGTATTATCATGGTATTGTATCATTGTATTGCCATGTTTTCAGTCAAAACAACACGACTCTGCTGCTGTGTGCACATGAGACGGTTACTCAAACTCTGGATAGCATCGATTTATCCTTAGCTGTTCAAATCACAGTAATAGAATATGGTTTTAATGCTAATATAAAAAAATGAAGCGGTAATACTAACCGTGGGGAAATTTATCATGATTTATCGTTAAACCGGTAATCGTTCCATCCCTAATATAGAAGTTTACCCAACTGTAATTCCTTAAAAACTCACTTGAAGAGACCACTAGAGTGCTCTCTGACTCCCTACAGGTGTGAGACGAACATTATTACTGTGCACAGCTCTTCATCAGGACGGGACAGTGTCTGTGGGAGTGTGCGAGGACCGAGCATCACTGAAGATCAGAGCGTCTGAGACACAGAGAGCCAGCTCCGACCGTTCCTGTGCTACATCTACCGCATGTGTGAGTCTGCCTGGTTACACACTCTCAGCCAATCACAGCCTCACGCTCAGGTCACATGACCACCAGCTCTCTGGGGCTGTGAATCACATGATCATCCATGAACGAGCTTATATCTGTTCATAAGTGATATGTGCATATGAGAGGCCACAAACCCACCGCAGCATCATATGATGATTGATGAAGCGCTTCAGTAACACAGAGAGGTGCGTCTCAGATAAAGAGAGGAGCAGCACACAGAACACAGACTGGAGGTGAAGGGAGCGTGAATGTGAGTGTGTGTGGAGTCAAACACATCCCTGCTGGATGGGAATCAGTCTTCCGTGTTCCAGCGCCACCTAAAGCTCCAGCGGCTCTGGACATGTGACCTGAAGCTCACGCCTCATTGGCCGACACAAAGAAAACAACAGACACACACGGAGGAAGAACAGCAGTGTGTTGAGTGTGAGGACAGATGCTCCACAGAAGCCAGAAGAGTCATAAACACTGATCTGAGTTCACCCTCACAACTCCTCATCTGTCCAAACACAAGCGTGTCCCTGCTGGAATACACAGGGTCATCATTCTGACATCCCAAACCTGAAGAAACAACATCCGAGACAGCTGCTGCGTGTGATCGGCGCGCTGGAGTGCAGCTTTGAGCACAAGAGCCATGGTCAGGCGCACGGAGATCTGCAGCAGGACCCGGAGAGTTCACCTTCTCACATCTTCACAGTGCTCTGCTGACGGCTACATCTATTTCATCTTTTCAAGTTTTACTTTATTTTTAATTATTTAAAAAAAAAGCCACAAGTGCACAATAATGCTATCAAACCTACACATCTAATGAAATAACATTATTTATCTGGAAACAAATAAAGTGAATAAGTGCAGGACTAAATCTGGTGAAATGTTACACATTGCTCTTTGTATTGTTGTAAAATACATTCATGAAAACAAGTAGCCTAAATATATTTATATATAAAATATAGAGAGCAGAGTTTATATGAACTTGAATTGAATGATCTGTACCTCACACTGAACCGCTTCAGAACACTTGAAACATGGTGCACAAAAACTATATGGTGCTTTATAATGTTTCTGTGGCTTGATAATAACACAATAGTACAAGCAGAATATCAGATTTGGATCGGTCTCCTCTGACTGACGCCTGAGCCGACACCGATATACTGAGTATCAGAACGATATGCTTTTTAATTAAGAATAACAATGAATCCATCTTTTGTTTTAGTCTTAAAAAGTGAAAGGTGTATAGATATAATCTTCACTGCTTCTGACTCTACAGACGTCTACACTGCAAGCATTTCTCATTTACTACAATACGATCAGTCTTGTTAACAGTCAAGTGTGTGTGTGTGTGTGTGTGTGTGTGTGATGATCAGTGTTTACATGCCAATAAATGCATGAATTAAATATGTTGATCATAGCAATTCATATGCATTTTAAGCTTGAAAATTTTGATTGCATGGACTTTCAGTGAAGAGACGGAAATCTTTTTGGCTTCAATAAAAAAAACAAAAAAACAAAATCAAAGTCTTGTGGTTTTGGCACATGAGGACCAGCGCTACGGTAAAACACCTCTCTGGAGAAACCTTCACTCAACCCCAGCATTTCACCAGCGACGGGAAACTAACGAAGCCCAGATCAGAAAACAAGACATGGACGTTTGGTCCTTAGATAAAGACTTGAGGCTTCAGCATCAATATTTTTATATACCGATGATTTATGATAAAAATAGTCATTCATTAAGTTGTGTCAAGAAGCTGAATCAAACACAGTTATCAACATTTCACATAAAGAGAGAACACACATAGGCTACTTGTTCAGTCGCAGCTGCGGCGCACAAAACAAATCCATCAATGCTTTTAGTCCATTTATTACATTACATTTACATTCATGCATCTAGCAGACGCTTGTATCCAAAGCTACTTACAGTGCGTTCAGGCGATACATGTTCTTATCAGTATGTGTGTTCCCTGGGAATCGAACCCACAGCCTTCTGCGCTGCTAACGCAGTGCTCTACCACTGAGCCACAGGAACAGTCCACACGTACAACACATTCCTGCATCATGCATCGGGTCGCGATCGTAAGTTAATTCAGACACTCGCTGGCGTCTGAAAGTGAGTTCTGCCATTAAAATAGTTTTAAATGTCTTAAATGTTGATGCTAGTTGATAACTCGTTATGAAATGGTGTGAAATAATCAGCGGTGGCGCCGTCTCTATCTCAGATAAACTCATGACCACTCCTCCAGCCCCCAGGGGCCCGCGGAGGCCCCGTCCAGAGACAGTGGAGACACGGCTACTGATGACCAAAGGCTCATCTCTGGCTGATCTAGCGCTGGTCAGCGGCAGCACTGAGGTTTGAGGAACTAAGGGAACGATCCAGAAACAGGAGCATGAGCTCAGACTGTAAGAATGTAAGCAGTGAGGAGGCTCTTCATCATCTGAGCACTGCTGTGTTCAGAGCAGGCCGGCACCCGTCTGACAGCCTGTTATTATCCAGAACAGCTATCTGGCTTTTTATTCAGTGCTGTGTAAAACACAAGCTCTCAATCTTTGGAAACGAGTGAAGGCTGAGCGTCTGCCGGTCGCACAGACTGAAACAGCAGCATTTCCTCCGTGCTGAAGTCGTTTATATCCGTGTGAAACACCGCTTCAGAGCCGGTTTATAATCAGTGTGGTTTTTTGTCGCATTGAGTGTCTCTGCGCATGCGCAGCAGATCACACCCATCGGCTCAATCTCTGATAAACCGCTCGCTCGACTTCAACAGAAATGACTATTGTGCTGTAAAGCTGTAACAGCGTGGTCTCTTAGATGCAGTACAGCTCACTGTGAATGTAGTAAGACTCAATCGACACCGACCTTGTACACTTGTCCGTAGGTGCCATTGCCGACCACTTCCACCAGCTCAAAAATACCAGCAGGGTCCTGCAATCACACAAAGAGCATGCACAGGTTAATAAGAGACGCGAGACCGCGAGCACGAGCGGAGCGCGTCCGCACCCAGCCCGCCGCGGCGAGCCCCGAGCCCCGCGGAGCCGCCCGGAGAGAGCCGCTCACCCGCAGAGAGGCGAGGTCGATGTCCACCAGGCTCTTCGCCGGAGAGTCGTTCGCCATCTTCGCCGATTGCTCGAGTCTGAAGCGATGCCGCGTGTCTTCCGTGCGCTTCAGACGCCGCTGATCATCGCTATATCCGCGCGTGCGATCAGGCCTGCAGCTCGCGCTATTGTTCGCGATGACGATGAGGATGATGGCGGTGATGATGAAGCGCAGCGGAGTCTGGGTCAGTGCATGGCGGAGGAGTGGGCAGAGACACCCGAGGGGAGGGACGAGGGAGGACCATACACACTCAGCTACAGATCTGTGTGTGTGCATATACATACATATATACATTCAGATAGATAGATAGATATTTTAAATAAATATTATCATCTCAGTAATGCATTTACTACAATGCTAAATAAATAAATAAATACTTAAGTAGGACATCATATCATCGTATGCTGTTAATTTATACTGATTTCAATAAAAACCATTTGGAAATATAGAAGATTAATCACACTAATATACATTATTGTTGCAGTCCTTTGTGCTGATTGGTCAATAGCTGTGTGTTTATTTACAATACAGCATGACTATGACCATTTCTCAAACACACCCTTAGTAGCATATCAACAACAAGCAACGATCAATAAACTGTAAAACTGTTACATTATGAGTTTCAGCAAAAGTAGCCGGCTGTTAAGTGTATATATGAATCGGGATACTACAATTTGTCTTTAAAAACTACAGTCAGGATCAGCTACAGACAGCAGGGAAACGTGGACACAGTTAGCGACTGGCTGTGTTTGTAGGAGTTTATCTGTAAATTTAGCATTTATGGGAGGAGACTATTTAAATTAATCATGCAACGCTAAGATTTGCGCTAATCAGTTAACTGGTATTTGAGGCATTATGTAACCCCCCAAAAAGCAGGTCTTAAAGCAGACAGTCATTTTGGAAATGTTTTCTTTAATGTGCGCATTGTCATTAAATCACCCGCACAATTTCCCTCCCATTGCGCATTGTTTAGTTAATCTGGCCCTATGTAATTTTTTTTAGTCTAAATAATGTTTACACGGTAAAAATTCATCATGAAACATGCACTTTAGATGCCCGGATAATGCTTAATTAACCAAATAAATAAACAAATAAAACAAGTGTGGCGTGTTGGACACTTCATGCACGCTTTAATGCCATGCTGGAGGGGAGGAGCTATCAGACTGAGGATGGATGACGTCATTCATACACTAGACCAGGGGTCGGCGAACCTCTGAAGAGCCATTTTTAATGCTTCTAGTTAAGTGTGCCAGTAAGCCCCTCCCCCACACAGCGAAAACAGAATTCAGTATTTTAATCTTTGAAGGAATGCCAAAACCTTTTAAACAATGAAAACTGAAAATTAGTTAAAGAATGTAATAGGAAGGGAAAACAACCTCAGTTTTGGTTGTTCATCAGAGAGAGAAAACATCTTTAAAAGCTTGGAACGTATAATACCTGCTTAATTTCTTTCTGATCATTTTTAATGAAATCAGAAAAGACAAAATAAGTGTTACTGTAAACTTCGAGAATTTAGACCGCTTCCTCTTGTTTGACTGTTGTTCGGTGTGACGCTATGTTAGCTGTTTATGTGGTAAGCAAAAAAATAACAGTGTAAACATGATGTAAAAGAGATTCATAGTGTAGAGAGAACTGATCATACTTCGTAAGTGACAGTTAGCACCTAATTATAGCCTAAATGGAGCGTTCTTTGCTCCATAACAATATATGGAATAAAATATGTCAAAATAGATTTCATATATTTATTTATTCATATATATGACATGTCTCCACCATTTTTTGCCAAAGTCAATTCTGTTCCCACCACTTTTTGAAAGGAAAAAATGTAGCATGCAGAAGGCTCATAAGGCTAAATAAAAGCGTCTCCAGTCGTTCTTCATACTGTAATTCATTCATGTACCATGCACCATAAAATACATTGCGCCAGATTTATAAACAGTGAATGGCACAATTATGTGCACTATATCTGACTCTTTTCTCCTCTGATTTGACTTGCTCTGCTTCACCATACTCTGCAAGTGCCAGTCTGTATTTGTGAATAAACTGAGGGATAAGTTTGCAACAAGGTTCAATGATTTTGACATGCCTACAGCAGTGCTGCATTTTCCAAAAGAGATGCATCCTATGTTTCTGCAGAAGCGCATGGATGTCTCACCTGGCTTGACGAAGGTTCTCTGCGAGTGGAAATCACTGACATGCAAGTACCATCTGAACTGAAGCACGCATTTGAGAATGAGAACTTGACGAAGTTCTGGATTGACTGCATTGATACTGATAAACTCCCAAATGCAAAAAGACTGGCAGTTTGTTCAGATCAATGTATACCTGCGAATCCAGCTTCTCTCACAAGAATGCCATATAAACGAGTAGTCGTGCTTCGTTGACAAACGAGCGTCTGCATCACTGTTTGCGGATTGCCCTCACTTCATATGAAGCATCCTTCTCCATCCTGGCCCAATCAAAGAAATGAGCAGCTTTCTATCTGTGTTTGTGATTTGTGAGAGATAAAGAAAACTGGATACTGAATATTGTATTTGTGGTTAATTGATGTCCCCTGTCAGTATATGAAATAGTCGACTGAAGATGGACAAGTAAACAGAACACAGGAAGGTTATTAAACTCTATTGGAAATGTTGAGATGTTATTTGGTTGAATTGTGACATGAAATAGGCCAAATGCATATGTTGCCTTATGTGCACGGAATATGTTTAATATATAGATGTTTACTTTTAGGACAGTTTCACAGCTTGTGTAACAAATAATATTATATTTGCTTAATTACATAAAGAGTTTCTGTAGCTTTTCAATGTGAAATAATACATTTAAGAGTTTAAGAGAGTTTTAAATTTTCCGATAAAAATCTGTATTTGATCATACAAATAGTGCAGAATCTTACATATTTCTGCAGCATTTTGTCATAAATTGTTTTTTAAACTTTTCTGCCCCAAGACTTCCTTTTGTTTAGAAAACAACACCAAGTCTCTCCTGTGAAGCAGCAGCTAGAGTTCTTACTAGAACCAGGAAGTATGATCATATTAGCCCGGTCCTGTCAACACTGCACTGGCTCCCTATCAAACATCGTATAGATTTTAAAATCTTGCTTATTACTTATTAATAGATTTTAAAATCTTGCTTATTACTTATTATTTAGCCTATTGTTAATAAAATTATGTACTTATGTTTTTTGTAAAATTATGTAATTTCGGTGTTTATTTCCATTCTTGTGAGTGGAGTATTTAATGTAAATGTGTATATCGACATGAAAACAGAATTTAAAAACGCTTTTTACTTAATTGCTTTTCTCACTCCAGGAAAAAGAGATTGTACGCATGGTCTAGAACGTCCGTATGGTGTATACATATTTACGGCAAGTTTATTTTGTATAAATCACGATATGTGCGTGGAAAATTGCGTACGCATGTTTCTATGCCCATTTTGTGCGTACGCAACGTTTATAAATGAGACCCCAGGCCCTTTCTAATGAAGCATGCTGCACAACTTCTTGTCCAGGCCCTGGTCATTTCTAGTCTGGACTACTGCAGTGCTCTACAGGCTGGACTTCCATCAAACACAATCAAACCTCTACAAATGATTCAGAATGCAGCAGCATGACTGGTCTTCAACGAGCACAAAAGAGCCCATATCACACCTCTCTTTATGTCCTTGCACTGGTTAACGGTTGAGGCTCGCATCGAGTTCAAGACATTGATGCTTGCATATAGAACAGCCACAGACTCAGCACCTCCTACTTCCACTCACTACTACGAATCTACATCCCCTCCAGAAGTCTGAGATCCGCTAGTGAGCGACGCCTCGTGGTACCATCACAGAGAGGCTCAAAATCACTTTCCAGAACATTCTCCTTCACCATTCCTGGCTGGTGGAATGATCTTCCCATCCCTCTCTGGAATGCTGAATCCCTGACAATCTTCAAGTGACAGCTGAAAACTCATCTCTTCCGAAGAGTTATGAGAACAATGCCTGAAACTTGGTATTACAAGCACTTCCTGTGTCTGTTTGCCTCTTTAAGAAGAATTGCTTTATGTATCCCCCAATTGTAAGTCGCTTTGGATAAAAGCATCTGCAAAATGACTAAATGTAAATGTAAATGTAATCAATCAGTGAGTAACCAAGGTAACAAACTAGTAGCAGGAAAATGGAACAAAGGAAACACTAAAACAGAACAAAACCAACATACATGTGGCACCTAATCAGAAGCATCAGCAAAAACCAATTAGTGAATAAGGCAGCACATAAGCACTTTCAGTTTTTATAAACAACAACAACAACAAAAACCAATGAGGCATCATTCATTCTAAACAGCATTGGAGAAAAATAAACAGTACAAAATGTCATGCCTATAATCAATTAAATTCAAGTTAATTTGTATTGCAATTTTCACAATACAAATTGTTGCAAAGCAGCATTACAGAAAATTAACGTTTCTACAGTATATTTAGGAGTAGCTTATCAGTGTCGACAGTCAGCTTGATGTCCATATCATGCAGTTAGTTAATGACATGTAATCAAACTGTCAGTGAACACTATTAACAGCAATGATTATAGGTTGCAATCAAGTTTTGTATGTTGTTTCATGGTTGGCATCATCTGAGGTCCTCTGAGGGGTTTGCATCATCTCTTTTCAGGTGTTCAGTCATCTCAGGTCTTTGTAGGGGCTGGATCCAGACTGAAGCTTGTGTACAGGTCCTTCTCAAAAAATTAGCATATTGTGATAAAAGTTCATTATTTTCCATAATGTAATGATAAAAATTAAACTTTCATATATTTTAGATTCATTGCACACCAACTGAAATATTTCAGGTCTTTTATTGTTTTAATACTGATGATTTTGGCATACAGCTCATGAAAACCCAAAATTCCTATCTCAAAAAATTATCATATCATGACAAGGTTCTCTAAACGAGCTATTAACCTAATCATCTGAATCAACTAATTAACTCTAAACACCTGCAAAAGATTCCTGAGGCTTTTAAAAACTCCCAGCCTGGTTCATTACTCAAAACCGCAATCATGGGTAAGACTGCCGACCTGACTGCTGTCCAGAAGGCCATCATTGACACCCTCAAGCGAGAGGGTAAGACACAGAAAGAAATTTCTGAACGAATAGGCTGTTCCCAGAGTGCTGTATCAAGGCACCTCAGTGGGAAGTCTGTGGGAAGGAAAAAGTGTGGCAAAAAACGCTGCACAACGAGAAGAGGTGACCGGACCCTGAGGAAGATTGTGGAGAAGGACCGATTCCAGACCTTGGGGGACCTGCGGAAACAGTGGACTGAGTCTGGAGTAGAAACATCCAGAGCCGTGCACAGGCGTGTGCTTTTGAACCAGAAACAGCGGCAGAAGCGCCTGAACTGGGCTACAGAGAAGCAGCACTGGACTGTTACTCAGTGGTCCAAAGTACTTTTTTCGGATGAAAGCAAATTTTGCATGTCATTCGGAAATCAAGGTGCCAGAGTCTGGAGGAAGACTGGGGAGAAGGAAATGCCAAAATGCCTGAAGTCCAGTGTCAAGTACCCACAGTCAGTGATGGTCTGGGGTGCCATGTCAGCTGCTGGTGTTGGTCCACTGTGTTTTATCAAGGGCAGGGTCAATGCAGCTAGCTATCAGGAGATTTTGGAGCACTTCATGCTTCCATCTGCTGAAAAGCTTTATGGAGATGAAGATTTCGTTTTTCAGCACGACCTGGCACCTGCTCACAGTGCCAAAACCACTGGTAAATGGTTTACTGACCATGGTATTACTGTGCTCAATTGGCCTGCCAACTCTCCTGACCTGAACCCCATAGAGAATCTGTGGGATATTGTGTAGAGACAGTTAAGAGACGCAAGACCCAACACTCTGGATGAGCTTAAGGCCGCTATCGAAGCATCCTGGGCCTCCATAACACCTCAGCAGTGCCACAGGCTGATTGCCTCCATGCCACGCCGCATTGAAGCAGTCATTTCTGCAAAAGGATTCCCGACCAAGTATTGAGTGCATAACTGAACATAATTATTTGAAGGTTGACTTTTTTTGTATTAAAAACACTTTTCTTTTATTGGTCGGATGAAATATGCTAATTTTTTGAGATAAGAATTTTGGGTTTTCATGAGCTGTATGCCAAAATCATCAGTATTAAAACAATAAAAGACCTGAAATATTTCAGTTGGTGTGCAATGAATCTAAAATATATGAAAGTTTAATTTTTATCATTACATTATGGAAAATAATGAACTTTTATCACAATATGCTATTTTTTTGAGAAGGACCTGTAATTCCTAGTTACCTCGGGATGCAAATCCCATGGCAGAAACAGAGAAGCAAATAGAGACAACATTAGCATAGCTGCTGTTCAGCCTATCAAAACATGATGTGTTTAACCCATTCAAAAGAATGATAATGTGCATTTGATCAGATATAACTGAGGTACGAGGTTATGTGATACACTATGTGAAGAAATACTTGAGTTTATATTCCAGGAATGTACCGATCAGCCAATATCGGGTTTGCTATTGTTGAAAGATTAAATGAGTGTTAAAGTCAGACACAATTCTTAAATGAAGTTCCAAATCTAGGTTCGGGAGGAGCCTAATCATTCGGCCTGTCAATCATTACGAACCTATATAAGCAGCACTCATTGGACTGCCCCAGTGTCAATTCTTCTGGCACCCCTCCACCTCCCCTTCTCTCTTTCTGTTATTCTTCCTCTAGGTCGGGGCGTCCAAACTCGGCCCTGGAGGGCCGGTGTCCTGCAGAGTTTAGATCCAACCCCAATCAGACACACCTGAACCAGCTAATCAAGCTCTTACTAGGCATACTAGAAACTTTCTGGTAGGTGTGTTGAGGCAAGTTGGGGCTAAACTCTGTTGGACATCAGCACTCCAGGACTGAGTTTGGGCACCCCTGAACTTAGAGCTCAAGCTGAGCCTCGGGTTCGAACATCCCTTAGGACAGCAAGTCAAGTTTGTTTACCATTAACCATCAAGACTGGATGGGCAGGCGAAGTCGTGAAGTGTTATTTTGTGCTGAAACGTCACAGACACCTGAGAACTTTATAGCTTGTGCCATCAAAGTACTGCAAGAGCAAAACGAGACCAGCCGCCGAGGTCAGGTGCTGCAGTTGCTCAAAATCAGCTGCGAGAGCCTTGATGACGACACACTTTATTCTCATTGGTCAGATTCTGTGATGACAAGCACAACGTGTTTTGTGTGTTTATTCTAACAATTCAATTCAAATAATGCTCAAAAATCTGTGTTCTTATAACAGTAAATGCTTTTTTAGTGTAGCCGCAATGTTATATTGAGTCATGTCTATAAAAAAAATAAATAAAAAAAAACACTGATAAAAGCATATATACTCCCACTTTATTGGTATTTAAATAGTATATGTTTATGTTGAACTTTATTTTGCATAGATGGCCCTGTATTAAGCAGTATATAAAAAGTGTTGTTCAAAGTCTGCTGTTCATAAAAACATTTCTGAAACGTCTGTGTATTTGATAAACATTATATTTAATTCACTTCATACGTGATGAAGTATGCAAACACTGTGTGGGCATCACAATTTGGAGCAGAAAGTGTCCGACTTGACATCTCCGCTTTTAATTCCGCCACGACTGCAAGCGGCTACTCTCGCCAGCCAGTGGCAGGCTAGTGTAGTTCATCTTGAACAAGCCTAATGGCAACATACGCCCTACAAATACCGAACAATGCAAGTCACATGACACAAACCAGCCAATGGGAAACAAGACACATGTCCTAGACAACCAAACAGAACATGACACATACACAAGGCAGGAAAACATGAGGATCAAGAGAATCACACAACAAACCAGGAAAAAAAACTAAATTACAGTATAAAAGACATGAAACTTAAACTAAAAACAAAACCCAAAACCATATTTCATATTTCCCCTCAAAAAAGGTGGTACCTGATGCCTAAAGGCCCCGGCATACTTCAAACAAAGTTTGTTTTCGTTCTTCATTGGGGGCAAAAAGAAGTTCGAAAAGGCTAAGCGATGGTATGCACTGTTTCCGAACTGTCCAACACCCCCGTGCTGCTGGAGGCGGGGTGTAGATTAATGTAAACATTGCAATGCTCGTTCGTATCCGCTTAACACAACAACGATGAAATGATGAAGTGTAGGCAATCTAGGTATGAGACGGGCACCAATGCTCAGAATATTAAAGACAAAAGAATAATGATTAGCAGCAGTTCAGAGTCAAGTATCATATTTGCAATACAAAAGAACCATAATCAGTCCTTTATGGAAAGTGTGGATGTCTCAAAGTCTGTGAAACTTTAGCAGGATGTGGAATAAAAAATTGGAGTCAGTTTGTTTCATTATTTTAATTTAATAAAATTTATTTTATTAAACTGGATAAATTGTTACACATTTTTATGTTGTATGTGGTGTCATGATTTAATTTTGATAAAGACAAAGGTTTATTATTGTATGTTCGTTTGGTATTTCATTTATTGTATACCCTTTAAATTTGCTTATTGAAAGAACAACAGCAGCAGCAATATGGTGTAACATTTATTTGAAACATGTATTTGGTACTTGCTACCTTATATCTTTACTCTTTCCTTTCATTCTTGTCTCGGATGTTTCTCTACATTGCTTTTTGCATAACTCCGGGTCGTCAGCAACAAGCTTCATTGCAATTTCTTTCTAGGAAATAAATGCTTTCTCTGAATCTTTCAAGTCTCTCCGCGAGCGATCGTACAGGAGCAGATATATCTGTGCCAGCTCAGCTATTCTACACTCCAGTGTATTTATGTTGCTAGTGACTAGGCTGGAGATATTGTTCTCTCTTGCCTGACCTCCGTTGAATGAGAAACGAACTGGGGAGAAAAAAATTGCATGTCAAAGAAGGTGGAGTTTCAGAACACACCCACTGATTGCGTAATCACCATGGACCAATGGAGACTCAAAGGTGTTTAGGATCCAAACCGAACTCCCCCGGAAAGTTCGCTTTGGTGAACTGTTTCGAACTGCCAAAACAAAGTTCGTTTTAAGTTCGTTTCGGCAGTTCGAAACAGCTCACCAAATCGAACTTTCTGATTTTGTTCGAAATGACATCATATCAGTTCGTTCTTCGAATTCATTTGAAGTATATCGGGGCCTTAAAGAACCACCCAAAACACCATAATCCAGGAGGGTGGAGGACTGGAGATAGTCCAGGGGTGGGATGGAGGACCAGGCAAATTATATGGAATGGCAAGGGATCTAGACTGAGGAGCAGTGGTGGGCCTGGACTGTGAGGCTATTACAGAACTAGGCTGTGGAGCAGTGGTGGACCTGAACCATGGGGCAGTGGAAAATCTGAGTAGTGCAGCCATGGTGGAGTTGAGCCATGGAGAAGAGGCAGAGCCAGCAGAGCAGGGAACCAAGCTAGAGCAGAAGACCACCTCAGGTTAGGAGGCCATGGTGGAGCAGAGACATGGACAGACCACTTGGCCTTGACAGAACAGGCAGAGAGTTTGTGAGCAGCCTCCATAGCTGCAACATGACATCCAGAATATCCTTGAATGGCCTCAATGGCTGAAGCATAACAGGAAGAGAACTCAGAAAAGGCTTTCTTGGCTGTGACAGGGCAGACTGTGAGTTCAGAAATGGGCACCACTACCTTGAGAGGAAATTAAGTGGAAGCTAACACCCCTGGAGGTTCTGCAGTGGACTTAAGAACTTGAGCAGGGTCTGGAGTAGATTCATGGACTTGAGCAGGATCTGGAGTGGATTCATTGACTTGAGCAGGCTCTGGAGGGGATTCATGGACTGGAACAGGCTCTGGAGCGGATTCATGGACTGGACCAGGCTCTGGAGCGGATTCATGAACTGGAGCAGGCTCTAGAGCGGATTCATTGACTTGAGCAGGCTCTAGAGCGGATTCAAGGAGCTGATTCATGAACTGGAGCAGGCTCTAAAATTGATTAATGGAGTGGATTCATGAAATAGAGCAGGCTCTGGAGCGGATTCATGGACTGGAGCAGGCTCTAGAGCAGATTCATGGACTTGAGCAGGCACTAGAGCGGATTCATGGAGCAGATTCATGAACTGGAGCAGGCTCTAGAGTGGATTCATGGACTGGAGCAAGCTCTGGAGCGGATTCATGAACTGGAGCAGGCTCTGGAGCAGATTCATGAACTGAAGCAGGCTCTGGAGCAGATTCATGAACTGGAGCAGGCTCTAGAGCAGATGCATTAACTTGAGCAGGCTCTGGAGCAAACTTATTGAGTTGAGCAGGCTTTAAATGGGATTCATGGACTTGAGCAGGCTCTGGAGCGGATTCATGGACTTGAGCAGGCTCTAGAGTGGATTCATTGACTTGAGCAGGCTCTGGAGCAGACTCATTGACTTGAGCAGGCTCTAAATGGGATTCATGGACTTGAGCAGGCTCTGGAGCGGATTCATGAACTGGAGCAGGCTCTAGAGCAGATTCATTGACTTGAGCAGGCTCTGGAGCAGACTTATTGACTTGAGCAGGCTCTAAATAGAATTCATGGACTCGAGCAGGCTCTGGTGTGGATTCATGGACTTGAGCAGGCTCTAGAGTGGATTCATGGAGCGGATTCATGAACTGGAGCAGATTCACGGCGCGGATTCATAAACTGGAGCAGGCTCTGGAGCGGATTCATTGACTTGAGCAGGCTCTGGAGCAGAATCATTGACTTGAGCAGGCTCTAAATGGGATTCATGGACTTGAGCAGGCTCTGGAGCTGATTCATGGACTTAAGCAGGCTCTAGAGCGGATTCATGAACTGGAGCAGGCTCTGGAGCGGATTCATGGAGAGGATTTATGAACTGGAGCAGGCTCTGGAGCAGATTCATGAACTGGAGCAGGCTCTAGAGTGGATTCATTGACTTGAGCAGGCTCTGGAGCAGACTCATTGACTTGAGCAGGCTCTAAATGGGATTCATGGACTGGAGCAGGTTCTGGAGCGGATTCATGGACTTAAGCAGGCTCTGGAGTGGATTCATGGACTTGAGCAGGCTCTAAATGGGATTCATGGACTTAAGCAGGCTCTGGAGCAGATTCATGGACTGGAGCAGGCTCTAGAGTGGATTCATGGACCGGAGCAGGCTCTGGAGTGGATTCATGGACCTGAGCAGGCTCTGGAGCAGACTCATTGACTTGAGCAGGATCTAAATGGGATTCATGGACTTGAGCAGGCTCTGGAGCAGATTCATTGACTTGAGCAGGCTCTAAATGGGATTCATGGACTTGAGCAGGCTCTGGAGCGGATTCATGGACTTGAGCAGGCTCTAGAGCGGATTCATGGAGCGGATTCATGAACTGGAGCAGGCTCTGGAGCGGATTCATGGATTGGAGCAAGCTCTGGAGTGGATTCATGAACAATATTCATGTATCCAAATGAAAGCCCTGTCCTGGTTTGCATTGTGTGTTGTCATTCGTTAATCATGTCTTGTTTCTCTGTCAGCGCCTCGTTGTTTCCTGATTCCCATCTGGATTACTCTACTCTCAGGCTGGACTTACCTGCACTGAGTTGGGTTACTTTTCACTGTGCTGCATGAAATCCTCTTCACAGTTTATGTGTAGGTGTTACTGATCTCAGCTGAAGTTCCCGACTGCTGTTGTCTTACAGTTGTCTCTCACTTTTTCTGTCACTTAATAAACTCTTTATTGCACTTGCACTTGGATCTTGAGACTTTTTATTGTGATATCAATGGCCCGATTGTTTTGTTGAAGTCACAATAAACAAACTGCTGGGTTCATTGCAGGTCAAGTATTCTGTAACGAAGTCCACAGAAGCCAGCTGAAATAGAATCCATGTGCAGTTTAATGATATCCAAAAGTGAGCAAATACATAATAAACAAAGGCATGGCATGGCTTGTCATGGTAAAAAATAAACTAAAACATAGAACAAACTAGTGATGTTAGTTTAACATGGAAACTGTATAAAAAAAAAACAAGACAACATTTATCATTGAAGCACTGTATCGGAGCTTGATTCGTTTTGCCAAAAGCATGTGATCTATGACATCCCAAGAAGCTGCTGTTAAATACAAAACTAGAGCCAAACTAAAACTGAAATGAGACATAAGTAATAATTACTATAGTGAATAAATTAAATAATCATAACTAAAAGACATATGTAAGCATGTATTTCTATACATTTCAAAACAAGGTGCATTAAAAATCAATAAATACTTGATACATATGAATATTTTAATTAAAAACGCCTCCATGTACTATTCAATAAAATAACAGTAGAGTGAGCAAGTTTTTGGATATGGTAAGATTAAACTTATTTTAGTGAATGAAGTACCACATTTCAGCTATCGTTTTGTTAGGATGGGTAACGTTACACAAAATTTTATTTTATCCTTGCTTCTAGAAAGTCCTCAATCTTTCTGCTTTCTAACAGCTTCATGTGGCCATAAACCTTTTATTTTAACATGGCTTTAAGCTCTATGCATTGTTAAAGTTTCACTTTCACCGTGACTAAGCCGGTAAATGTGGTGTTTACATGGAATAATCGTAATATGAGTGTACCTTACGAACCTAGAGTCTCCGCATCAGTAGGAAAGCGATAAAACAAGCATCTTCCATTTGAAGACTTGTGGTAGCATTTTGGGGAAAGCAAAAAAACATCGTCGACCAACAATATAAAATGCGGGAAACTATTAATTGGTTATTCTACAATTAATTGTATTACAAATTATACTACAACTGGAAAATACTGTAAATTGATAACAATGTAGACCCATTTAGCAACTTGTTAGCAACCGTCTTTTTTAAGAAATGTAACCGGTTTAAAAAAATCACGAGTGGGATGTAACTGTTGTGTTTTATGGCGCAGAATAAAACGTGAAAGTATCTTGAGCTTTGAACCACGGACCTTATTTTAGGGGATTTAAAGCTGCAGTCGGTAACTTTTGGGGCTCGCGTCTGGCAGAAGAACATTGTAGCCGGAGCTACTTCTCTCTGTTTACATCTATGGCGAGTCACAGGTACTGTGCTACTCTGCAGCGTTGCCGACCCCAACCAGACTAAAATTGTCCGAATATAAACACTTATTATAGGTGTACCGTAGTGATTCAAGATAAGACACAAACACGGTTTGGAAAATGGATTGATGATGTCCTCACTCATTATATATATTTTTTACATTTTCAACACAAAACAACACTGTGGCACAGCGCTGCGCTGATTGGACCAGAAGAGCCGGTGGTGGTGGATTATTGGAGAGAAGTAGCTCCGGCTACAATGTTCTTCCGCCAGACGCAAGCCCCAAAAGTTACCGACTGCAGCTTTAACCAAGATCCTATTCAAAAAACCCATTGACTCTGGGACGATGGAACTGGAAGTGCTAAAATGCTATCTCGCTTCTGGGTTTTTGCCTACAAAGTGACCACTCTATTGAACATCTGATCTACAAATACCAAACAATACAGATCACATGACACAAACCAGCCAGTGGGAAACAAGAGACATGACTAGACAACCAATCAGAACATGACACATACACAAGACAGGAAAACATGAGTATTAAGGGCATCACATGACAAACCAGGAAACAGTACTAAATTACAGAAAAGACATGAAACTTAAACTAGAACCGGAACCCAAAACCATGTTACAGATGCTCTGATGGCAGACAAAATCAGACTCAAACAAAGGGCTACATATACACCAAAAATAAAACAAAATACACACAGGAACTCAATCAGTAATGACAGAGACATCCGAGAACACGCTAGTAACATAGCAACTAGGGAAACAGGAACTAAACACAAGAGCCAAACAGGAAATGGGAAACCTGGAACAAAGGAAGAAAATCACCCTCAAACGAGAGTCAAAAACACACCGGCAGACCGAGACCGTGTGTGCGGAAGCAGACAGTTTCCAGTCAGAGGATGTTCTGTTTCAGGTGCGGTATTTATGCTCATAAGGTTATACTGTAAGCAGACTTCTCGTGCTATGCTGCAGTCTGCTCTGGTTTAGTCTAAGAGACATGAGAACAGTCCTACAGTCCATTGAGCTCATCAGGTGATGTTACACCCCATTTACTGTCACTGTCAGACACTGTTTTTCAGAAGGATTGGTGGCATTTAATGAATTTACTTCAAAAAATAACATTAGTGATATAGTTTGGCTTTAATATTGGTATTGTGTTGTAACAGTTTTCTAAATCCAGCATGCTGCATTGTGAACACACTCACAGCGGCCTTCAGTTCTGAATTTCTTGCAGCGCTGCCGCTCAGACAGACATCGCTGCGTACATCAGGCTACAGACATAACAGTGACAGTAACTTTTTCACATTTGGCTCCCAAACTCTGGAATAGTCTTCCTGATAATGTTCGGGGTTCAGACACACTTTCTCTGTTTAAATCTAGATTAAAAACACACCTCTTTGGACAAGCATTCAAATAATACATCTCATAATTTTGGACTGCAGTTATATCTGATCAAATGTGCATTATTATTCTTTAGCTTGGGTTAAACTAATTAATTTTACTTGGCTGGAACAGCAGCTACGCTAATTATGTCTCTATTTGTTTCTCTGTTTCTGCTGGATTTACATCCCGTGGTAACTAGGATTTACACAAGCTCCAGTCTGGATCCAGAACACCTGAGAAGAGATGATGCCAACCCCTCAGAGGACCTCAGATGATGCTAACCCAGAGACAACATACAGAACTACCACATTTTGCTCTAAGTTTGATTGCATAATTGCTGTTAATAGTGTTCATCGTCTGTTTGTTTACGTCTTTTATTGATTTTTCTGAACATTTCTGCCGTATGCACATAAACTGACAGTCACCACTGATAAGCTACTACTAAATAGTGTAGAAACTTAATTTTCTGTAAAGTTGCTTTGCAACGATTTGTATTGTAAAAAGCTCTATACAAATAAACTTGAATTGAATTGACAAATGCACATTCTTCTGCACTTTGAATTAAAAATAACACTTCAAATTAATTTGTACAAAATGATACATATTCCACAAGATGTGTATGTTAAAAAATAAAAGCTGTTTACACCCATGAACCTTTTACACTTGAAGCTTTACCTGATTGAATTATGTTTTCATGTTTTTTTTGCCCATGGGAAAGCATACCATTAAAACAAAGATTAGTTCAATGACTTACCGTTCTGCCAGTTTTCACCTCTGATATAATAACAGTGATTAAGAATTAAAGTTATGTATTGCTTAGTATCCGGAAGTCTTTTTTTTTTCGGGTGCTGTTGCCATAGTGAATCATAATTTTGGAACTCCATTGATCATGGCTTTTCATAGTTGTGGTGTACGCGCTAAACTCAGAGTCAAGTGGACTGAACTAACACAGTTCAGCCGTACTGAAACCTAAAACTCAGAGTTTCCCATCTCAGGGTACGTCAACTCAAAGTTAAAGTTGTTGAACCTCCTTTCTGGAATACACCCCTGAAAGCATTGGATGATATACACAAATGATCAAACTAAACGAGCAACAGGGGTCTCATTTATAAAACTCTCTGTAGATTTCATCCTAAAAGTGTACGTAGGCACAAAAGCTAGATTTTGCGTACGCACAAAAGTTTTCAGATTTATAAAACCATGTGTACGCCAGAACCTGCACAAAAATCCCTTTATAAATCCCAGTCAGGGGAAGATTGTGTGTGCGTGCATCTCCACCTCGACTCCTCCCCGACATCAACATATATGGAGCTTACAACACCTAGTTTTACTATGCATAACCTCATCTGCATACCATTTCCATGCATATTCTCAGCACGTGACACCATATTTAACACCGTTAAAGGTACAAGACATTAAAGAAATATGAGATACGGAGTATAAATGCCATTTTTATTGCTAAAAATCATCAAGAATTCTTATGTTTTAGCATAAATATATCAAAATCCATTAAAACAAAACTGTTTAAAATAGTTCTTAGATAAATATTTTAGAATAGAGTTGGTCTCATTCTTTTCCACTGGCCAAATAGTATTTCAGTTGTTTTAAACAATTCAAATCAAATTTAATTTATGCAGTTTTGCTGATAAGGTGAACATCTTTTAGCTATTTTAGTGTATATTTTTTGCAGTGTAAATAGAATTGTCTGACTCGGTGCATCACTGACAAAGTAGCCTATTATAAAAAGAAAACATGCAAATTACCATTTTCTTCAAGTTGTATCCTTCAAATACAGTGGTATTGTTCAT
This sequence comes from allo-octoploid hybrid of Carassius auratus x Cyprinus carpio, assembly GCA_024542945.1. Classification (NCBI taxonomy): domain Eukaryota; kingdom Metazoa; phylum Chordata; class Actinopteri; order Cypriniformes; species allo-octoploid hybrid of Carassius auratus x Cyprinus carpio. Next base: position 322,526 of record CM045022.1, read on the forward strand.
AATGTTGTGGAGATGCCTTCAGCTGTGCTTGTACAGTAAGATATTATCACTGTAACTATTCAAACCAGATAATATCCACCGAATCCAGCAGTGTCCACCACAGAATCGAAGTGCGCATCATTGATCATTGTTCTCACTTAAATATTTTCTCATAACATGAGATATGCAGTTTAGTTTGAAGATGAATTATTGTGCACCTATAGCACTCCTCGCTGTCATTAAAACAGCATGCCACAGGAAAAGTCATCAAGCGCATCTAAACATGCCTAAATTCGTATAATTTTTAACTTCTGCATAATGACTTCATGTAATTTCAGTGATTATCTCCATTACTGAGAGTGGAATATTTAATGTAAATGTGTATATTGAAATGAAAACAGATTTTAAAGTTGTTGTTTTCTTCAATAATTTTCTCACTCCAGGAAAAAGAGTGCGTACTCATGGTCTAGAATGTCCGTACGGTGCGTACATATTTACGCCAAGTTTATTTTGTATAAATCCTGATGTGTGCGTGGAAAATTGAGTACGCATTTTCTATGCCCATTTTGTGCATACGCAACATTTATAAATGAGACCCCAGGTGAGCAAAATCAATATAAGAATATAAACACACCATGACAATGTACTGCATAAGAAATAAGTCTTTTTAATTTGAATAAACTATACATAAATAAGGTCAACCCAGAAAGACACTTTGGCAGCATTTTTCATGATAGCGCAAGGCCAGAACAAACAATGGATTCATATGTGACAGATCTTCAACACGAGGCAGAAGACGGAGAGTCTGGACATTTGACTGATTCACTCATCAGCGCTGGAGACCATAATGTTCGACCTCACCTTGACAAAAGTGCTCAACGCCTGTCAGGCCAACGAGCTCAAACGTCAAACCAGATGAACATGCTAGTCAGAGATGTGAACAATAACCAGATAAACAGTGTCAGAAACAAACAAAGAGGAAGCGAAATAGTACAAAGTGAACAGAAAATCAGAGCGTGTGCAATGGAAAGTTACCATGAAGCAAACGTGACATTTTCAACATGTGCCCAGCTTATGGAGAAACATGTGGAGCACACACACACACACACACGTTGCAAAACACTAATCTCCACCAGGAAAACACAGGCAGCAGAATGAGTTGATGAAAAAGATGATTTCTATGCTGGACCACTGATCAGAAATGTGCAGCACAGAAACACAAAGAGAAAAAGATGAGCTGAAATCCTGCAGTGTGTTCAAGGCCCTGGAAACTCCAAAAATACACTTCATTACATATTCTGGCCACAAGATGGCACCTGAGGGACAGGTTAAGCTTATCTTCACACACAAGTGCTGACAGTAACATACTGAAAATACTTGGGTGCACAACCTGTGAAAAGATAGGGATGTGAAAATACCAGACGAGCTAAAAACTGAAGATGTGCTGTTGAAAGACTTCATGAGCTGTTCTCTGAACAGTGACTACACCAGAGCTGTTTCTGTTGCAGTCTTTCAGATTGCTCATGAACAAGCACTAGCTTGTATAAATGTTTAGTTCAGATGTTATGGTGCCAAGAGTTTGAACTCCAAATTGTTTGCAAGGGTACTCGTCAGAAAGGGGATGCGGTGTATTCTGTAGTTCAAATACTTTATTTTGGTGACTTTTTGTGCACTAATTTGTGCTGGATTAGCTTGTCTGCTGGTGTTGTAATAATGCTCCCAAAATATTTACTACAGTGTTGTTGAATTTCTTACCAAGACCATGTTCCACCTTCTTCTGTCCAAACACACACAGCTCAGAGTTTAGAGTAGAGCACACTAACAGCAGAACACACACGTGACCCGCGCTGGCAGAATCAGTCCGGATGAGCACATCTTCAAAAATCTGTTCTTTATTTTCATTAAATACCTTCAGAGTGATATATGACTTGAAATCAGACAACTGTCAGAGCTACAGCTGTTTGAAGACGACAGAGTCAGCAGAGATGATTTAGAGAAAAACAGATAAAGATTTAAAAACATATCACTTCTTTTCATAATAATAATTACCATATTATTAATCACAATATAGCGTTCTCTTATTTTATCTGTCATTAAAAATAACTTAATATCAATATAATTTTTTTCATTTTTAATTTTTTTATTTTTTAATTTGAATTTTTTTCATTTATCTAAAAAATGATGAATAAAGAATGTGCATCATTGCGTTTTTGCTCTTTTTCTGTTCTTTTCCTGAATCATTAAATATTCTACGGTAATTATACAATAATATACTATTATATTATTGTTATACTATGCTCCTCTCACAAAACACACAGATAAAGATCACTTTAGATGCTGGAGCACTGTTTGGAGCGATGGGGTCGCTAGAAGAGGGCTTAATGAACTCATTTTTGTGTGTAGCTCAAAATAAGGGCGTGCACATTCACACTCATTGTGCCAGCGCGGGTCAGATTTGAGGAACTTTAGCTCTGGTCTCTGTGTCAGTGCCTCTTCTCTCGTTGCTGTATTTGTGCAGACGCTGCTCAGTTCTCTGTTCTGAGGGCTGGATGTGTGTGAATGTGATGAGATGACACTCAGAAGACACCCTCAAGCTCGGAGCGTACAGTCCCTGCTGCAGCGAGGAGCTGCATGAGTAAATGGTATTTCTGGCCATCGGACATCTTACACGCAGACTTCTTCAACTGATTCCGTGACCTGAGTGAAAAGCGGTTGTGAATCCTCTGCAAATACACAGTACAGCTGTTATCTGAAGTGTGCTTGTGTATTATTTGGAATGGAGAACCAAAACTTACCCACAAAGAGTTCACCACAGATCACAAATGCACTTGACAGATGCTGACATATTTTTAAGGGTTTTGTTTCATGTTGAAAGGGTATGCAGGTGCCCATTAGTTTGTTTTTGTGTATTCTGAGTTCGCACATGAAGATGCAGAATTATGCCTCTTCCATTGGATTACAGCTTTAATCAGATTCAGATTCAAATAGCTTTGTTGGCGTGGTGAAAGGAATTTTTACATTGCCAAAGCATCAATAACAGTATACATACAAATAACCACACACACACACACACACACACACACACACACCACAGAGTTAAATATAACATGGGACACAGCTGAGAATATATATATGTGTTGCTCCAGTGTTTGAGGTACTTCTCTTTTGTGCTTGAATGATTTGGTCTGGTCTGGCTAGGCTTGGTGCTGGCGTCAGCTGCTGACTGTACAGCGGAGGGTCCGTTTATCACTAGTTATTAGATGGCCATGTGATTATGAGAGGGTATAACCCTACTTCTGCTCTCAAGGCATTATTTGGTGTTTTCATTAATAAATCATTAACAAACATTACATAACACTTAATGGATCATTAGTTAATGTTTACAAATGTCATTAAACTTTGAATGTGTTTTAAAAATCTACAAATGATCTTAACAGAAATTACAGAATGATTGCAAGTTTATTTTTTTAATGTACTTTTGAATGCTTCCTTAATTAATTAATTGCATCAAGTTTCATTAAACTTCAGTTCACATATCAGCTAATGCTCATTTTTACATTTACAAATGTTGTGAAAATATATCTCATAAGCACTTCACAAATTATTCATGTCTGTAAAGTTCATAGATTTGGTCTTTGCACATCTTAAATCATTTATTAATAATTTGTTAATGTCATGCCAAGGGATGACAAATAACGTTACACGAGTGTAAAAAATTATCAAGTGAATGAGCTAAATGGTGCGCGAGTCATTGCTATGATTGACAGTGATGAATATTGTAGTAATGGACGGAACGAACTATCTGACAAGCCGATGTCAAAATAGAGCTGTGCAGTAAGTGATGCAGAGTATATTCAGAGTAACAATACAGCAGCGACAGGTCTGTGGTGGCTGAATATATTTAGCAGCTTCTACCAGTTAAAGATAAAATACTTCATGTGCATTATTATTTAATGATTGTACCATTATAAATTAAATAAACTCATACATTTATTTATCTGTGGCGCTCACAATATCAAAACTGACCGATTTTCCAAAACACTTCGTTGAATAAACATGAGCACGTACTGCACGTTTAAAAATCAAAACGAGGTGCAGGTGTTTTTATATCACTGTATTTCTGAAGGAAGTCTGTCTTTAATTAGTCATTTCATGTTATATGTCTGATAAAGCAGTGTTTGTGAGCTCAGCGCTGCTTTGTGTTCAGCAGTTACTGAGCAGTTTCTTTAAAGCACCTCCTGCTGGCAGAGAATGAATTTGCATTTTCAGTAAGTCTGATTTACACAGCAAACATATTTGGCTTGTTATCAGAAATAATCTACTCTAGAGGGACTACTTAGCTGTTGTTATTGATTCTATTTGGAAGTCTACCGGAAGTTAAGTCAGGGCCACAAAAGCGTGCACGAGCAGTAACGTTTGTTTGTGTTGTTGCCTTTGAAACCGTCTATAATAAATACAAAAGCAAGACACTAGGGAGAGTAGCTGATGAGTGATCCTGTGCTGCCATCTACTGTTAACAGTGGGAATTTCATGTCATTTTCATCTTAAAAGTCTTTGATTTCTACCAGGAGACACATTTTTTAGAAAAATTTTTAATCTTCATGAATTAAAATTGATTCTCTAATGTGAATTTTATTGCACAACTGTAGAGTTAAAAAATAATATAGGTTTTAAAATACTTTGTGTTTTATAAATATGTACACTTTAGATGAACAGTGGGTAAAGGGCAGGGTGTTTTTTTATTTTATTTTATTATATATATATATATATATATATATATATATATATATATATATATATATATATATATATATATATATATATTAATGTATCTCTCTCCAACCAGGCAACCATTATTGGCAGCCCTGATATATTTTAATATAAAATTGTACTTAAATCAAGCGCAGCGTTAGGTCAGTCAGGCCACGGATGCATAGGCTGTGACCAGCTGATGCAGTCAGCTGTCAAATAGCTCCAATCACTACCATTCTCCTATTAGACACGGCACATATATACGTGGCACTACTGCTCGGTAAGCATGCTCAAACTGCTCGCACCCCCCCCCCCCCCATTATAAGCATGAGTATATTACTGTGCACCTTCTGGTTGTCGTCTTCTTTGTTTCAGATCACTAAGACTTTCAAGTCCCGGCTGGCGTGGACCTCACTGCTGAGAGACACTCATCCTCATAACCAAGCTACAGGATAGACGTCCCACTGACACATCTACACCATTACCACTGTTCACTTTTAAAGACATTATTAAGTGTCTTAACTGTCATGTATTTCCTAACTGATGGTTCCGGGGGTTAATGTAAGAGCTCTTGTATGTTCAGTTAATTTGGGATCAAGAACCCCATAAGGATCCATACCGCCAAAGATCAATTGTGTTCAATAAACTCAAGTAACTTGCCAAAGTAGACCTGTCTGAACTTGTTTTAGATGAAGGATTTTGTCTTCTGTGTAAAAATAACGTTCCTGTGTATATATATTTGTAATAAAACAATTGTTTTTCAAGATCTATTTCAAGCATTTTTTTCAGAATATTTAAAATGTTTGCTGTCACAACATTGACAGTAAGCTGCAGTGCACCAAAACACTCGGAGAACATTTTTGCTTGTTTGTGGTTGTCAGTTACTAAAAATAATAAATAAGTTAATTGTAAAAGTTGGTAAATGTATGGAAAGTTAATTATTCTCAAAATGCAGCACATATAGTTATTCCTCTAATTAGTTTTTCTCCTAGGATTACTGTTCATATACTGAAAGACATGACTTTTGCTTGTATAGTTTTTCTAAACAGTCAGTGAGTCTTCTGTAGGACAGTGTTTGAACTGAAACTGTTGGCCACTAGCTGATATGAAATGCATCAATGCATCACACATAATAATCACACATTCACGACTGATACATCAGTTATGTAAGTGGAAGAGAGACAGACTCAGCAGTGTACCTGCAGCAGGTGCATACTAACTTCTCATACATGACATCACTGCTGGTGGGAGGGGCCCATCTCGTTCTCTCGCTTCTGCTTTTATTATGTGGGGATGTTGCACTTCCGCTTCCGGTTGCGTCACGGCTGCACTGGACTCTCGGCAGGAGTTGACAGCTGATCGTCTGTGCACCCTAACTAGGTGAGTTCTTCATGTGCTGCCTAGGGCAGTGCGCTCCACACACACACACACACACACACACACACTGCTTCCTGCTATATTCTGAAAATGATGCGAGAAGCGCGCGTTTGGCGTCATACGAATCAGTCTGTACTAATACCAACCAATAACTGCATGATGACATAAACATGTGTGTGTGTATCAGTGCGCGCTCACAGAGATGCTGGGTCGTGACGTCAAAGTCCATAATGTTCCGACGTTTCCTAAATGTGGATCCATGGACTCTCTCTCTCTCTCTCTCTCTCTCTCTCTCTGTGTGTGTGTGTGTGTGTGTGTGTGTGTGAGAGAGAGAGAGAGAGAGAGAGTGTGTGTGTGTGTGTGTGTGTGTGTGTGTGTGAGAGAGAGAGCAGCAAGAGAGAGCGCACACGAGACGAGTGAGTGTGTGTGTGTGTGTGTGTGTGTGTGTGTGTGCGCGAGCGGCGCGCGCGCGTGTGAGAGTCCAGTGTGTGTGTGTAGTGTGTGTGTTGTGTGTGTGCGCGCGCGCGCGCGCGCGGATGCGTGTGTGTGTGTTTGTGTGTTGTGTGTGTGTGTGCGCGCGCGCGCGCGCGCGTTTGGAGCGTCCGTGTGTGTTGTGTGTGTGTGTGTGTGTGGTGTGTGCGCGCCGCGCGCTCGCGCAGCCGCGAGTGTGTAGTGTGTTGTGTGTGTGTGTGTGTGCGCGCGCGAATCGCGCAGCGCGCGTGTGAGAGAAGTGGTGTTTGTTTGGGTGTGTGGTGGTGTAAGGAGCAGAGTGTGTTACTGTATTACATCAAAGACTGTTATCAGAAGGAGTGCTTCATTCATTCATACATAACTGTGAACCGGACAGCACTCTCATCTGAGGTAAGTAGAGCAGGATAAGCTAACATCACCCTGTAGCTTCATCCTGAGTCCAGATTGAGTGCTTTCACTAACAATATAAATATTAACTCAGCACATAACCGGTTTGACTGAGAAGGAGCGTAATAGTGGCAGCTGGTCAGGCACCATTCTTTGTAAAACTGTAAAAACAACAGTGTTTATAGTGCAGAAATATCTAAACACGGCGGTCTCTCCTCGATCAGCTGTGAGGAGTGTCAGGTCCTGCAAACCTCGTCTGCTTCAGACATAAAGCTGATATACTGTACTACACATAGTGTCATAACTGACATAGCTAGGGCTGGGAACCAAAGTCAATTCCAATAAATGAATCTAATACTTAAGGTCAGGAATCTGGTACTTGTTCAATCTTGAGTGAGTCACTGAATCATTCAGTAATGATCGAGTCAATCTTGAGTGAGTCACTGAATCATTCAGTAATGATCGAGTCAATCTTGAACGAGTCACTGAATCATTCAGTAATGATCGAGTCAATGTTGAGTGAGTCACTGAATCATTCAGTAATGATCGAGTCAATCTTGAGTGAGTCACTGAATCATTCAGTAATGATCGAGTCAATCTTGAACGAGTCACTGAATCATTCAGTAATGAAACGAGTCAATCTTTAGTGAGTCCCTGAATCATTCAGTAATGATCGAGTCAATCTTGAGCGAGTCACTGAATCATTCAGTAATGAAACGAGTCAATGTTGAGCGAGTCACTGAATCATTCAGTTAATGAACAGTCATCTTTAGTGAGTCCCTGAATCATTCAGTAATGATCGAGTCAATCTTGAGTGAGTCACTGAATCATTCAGTAATAAAACGAGTCAGTCTTGAGCGAGTCACTGAATCATTCAGTAATGATCGAGTCAATGTTGAGTGAGTCACTGAATCATTCAGTAATG
>CM045022.1:930516-1223653 GCA_024542945.1 allo-octoploid hybrid of Carassius auratus x Cyprinus carpio
GATTCATGTCACAGCTGCTCTTCCAGAGTAACGTCACATCACAGCTGATCATCCAGAGACATGTCACACCACAGCTGATCATCCAGAGTCATGTAACATCACAGCTGATCATCCAGAGTCTTGTCACGTCCTGTCTGTTGAACCCAGATCTTCAAGGTCAGTCCTTCGGTATCCCAGTCTGGTATCCACCGCTGGTGTCTGCACGTGCAGCTGGTATCCCCAAACCCACTCAATCTAGCCCTCTTGTTCCTGAACTGATTCCCCTGTCTGAAGTGCTTCCCATGATGGGGATCGCTTTTTGGTGTGTTTGGGCATACACAACCTCCCGAGGTGGCGGCATTCACTCTGGTGTCTACAGAGGTGGCAGCTGATGCTGCAGAACCTCCTGGGGTAGTGGAGCTCGCTGCTGTGTTCCCCGAAGTGATTGCCCCCACTGCAGTTTCTCCAGAGGTGATGGCATATGCTGCAGAACCTCCCGAGGCAGCGGTGGTCGCTACAGCTCCTTGCCTGGGGGTGGTGCCCAGCAATGCACTCTCAGCCTGATATGTCGTGGTCGAAGAAACCATTACTGAACGCTCCTTGTTTCCTGATGTCAGTGCTGTAGAACCTCCAGAGGTCAAGTCAAGTCAAGACACCTTTATTTATAAAGCGCTTTTAACAATACAGATAGTGGCAAAGCAACTGTACAACATTAATTAGGAAAATAGTGTGTCAATAATGCAAAATGACAATAGTAAACACTAATTTTTCAGCTAAAGGCAGTTCATCATTGAATTCAGTGATGTCATCATCCAGCTCAGTCCAGTTTAAATAGTACCTGTGCAATTAAGTCAACGATATCGCAAGGAACCAAAACTCCATCAGTGACAGAATGGAGAAAAAAAGACAACTGAGTTCTCCTCTGGCCAGACCAAACCAGCAGTTCAATTCCAGGCTGCAGCAAAGTCACATTGTGCAGAGGACTCAATTGGTTCCTGTGGTCTTGTCCCGGTGGCCGTCTGAGACAAGGGGCCCTATCATATACCTGGCGCGATGCGACGCAAGGCGCAGCACAAGTGTGTTTGCTAGTTTCAGTCTGGCGCCGTTCGCATTTTCCCGTCCAGCACAACGTCATTTAATTAGCAAATGCATTTGTGCCCATTTGTGCGCCCATGGGCGTGCTGGTCTAAAAAAGAGGTGTTCAGGCACATTGCTGGCGCATTGCTATTTTATGGAGCTGAAAATAGACTGCGCCATAGACCAACTCAAACCTGGTATAAAGTCTGATGCAATGTTTTTTCTTTGTTATTTAAAGAGCGTGTTAGTATAGGCGGGTCCACAACGCTGCTTATTAAACACAGGGACGCACAATGAGAGCAGTCTCAGTACTGTCATACGCTCTAAATCCTGACTGGAAATACCACAGATACCATTTTTCTCTAAGAAGGAATATAATTGTGAGGATACTACCTTTTCTAGTATATTTTACAGAAAAGGGAGATTCGAGATCGGTCTGTAATTAACTAGTTCTTTGGGGTCAAGCTCTATGACTTCTGGAAGCACCTCTTTTAGGAGCTTAGATGGAATGGGGTCTAACATACATGTTGTTGGTTTACATGATTTAACATGTTTATACATTTCTTCCTCTCCTATAGTAGAGAATGAGTGGAATTGTTCCTCAGGCGATCTATAGCACACTATCTGATGCGATACTGTAGCTGACGGCTGCATGGTTACAATTTTATCTCTAATAGTATCGATCTTGGAAGTAAAGTAGTTCATAAAGTCATTAATGCTGTGCAATTGGGAGATGTCAAACCTGTTTATGCTTTATTTTTCATTAATTTAGCCACTGTATTAAATAAATACCTGGGGTTATGTTTGTTTTCTTCTAAAAGAGATGAAAAGTAATCAGATCTAGCAGTTTTTAATGCTTTTCTGTAAGATAGGTTACTTTCCCGCCAAGCAATACAAAATACCTCTAGTTTTGTTTTCCTCCAGCTGCGCTCCATTTTCCGGGCTGCTCTCTTTAGGGTGTGAGTGTGCTCATTATACCACAGTGTCAAACTGTTTTCCTTAATCTTCCTTAAGCGTAAAGGAGCAACTGTATCTAAAATGCTAGAAAAGAGAGTCTATACTGTAGTTTCTGTTACATCATCATGTTGTTCTGAGGTTTTGGATATGCTAAGGAATTGGGATAAATCAGGAAGATTACTTACAAAGCAGTCTTTTGTGTGGTAGAAGTGATGGTCCTACCATACTTACAACAAGGAGTAGAATTTACAGTTTTAGCTAAATGAAGTTTGCACAAGACTAAATAATGATCTGAGATATCATCGCTTGGCTGCATAATTTCAACACCATCAACATCAATTCCATGTGACAGTATTAAATCTAGAGCATAATTTTGACAATGAGTAGGTCCTGAGACGTGTTGTCTAACCCCAATAGAGTTCAGAATGTCTGTGAATGCTGATCCCAATGCATCTTTTTCATTATCAACATGGATATTAAAATCACCAACAATTAAAACTTTATCTGCAGCCAGCACTAACTCGGATATAAAATCAGCACATTCTTTAATGAAGTCTGTATGGTAGCCTGTGTACTGTAGGATACTGATTCCCACCGTGAATGATGCATGGTTGTTGTTTAAAGATCTTCTTAATGCTGTGATCAACAAACATGCCCCAAACAAAAAGATAAGCATAAAAAACCGAAACAGCCCATGGATTAATCGTGATCTAGCTGTTCTGCTTCATCAAAATATACAGCCTGGCGCAAAGCATGTAAGACACATTCTGTCACATTCTGAAAACCTTTTATTTCGCCAAATTAGGAACAAGGCCACACAAGCAGTGAGGGAGGCTAAAGCTGTCTTCTTTAAAAAACAGTTCACACTTTGTGGTGCGAATCCAAAAGCATTTTGGAATACAGTAAAAAAACTTTTAAAAGACAAACCCCTGACCGTACCATTATCCCTAAAAGTGGATGACATAGTTGTCACTAATAAAAACTCCATGGCTGAAGCATTCAATCACCATGTCATAAATTCTGGCTTTGTTTCCAATGCATTAAACCCTGTTGATACAGCCCCTGCAGCCTCTAATACCTGCAGCCTTTTAGCACCTCTTCACAGTTTTTCCATCCAGCCTGTTTTAGTGGGGGAAGTCCTGAAAGAATTGACCGCTCTGGACCACAATAAAGCAGCTGGGTCAGATGATCTTGCCGCTTTTTTCATTAAAATGGCTGCTTCAAACGAGTTATACTTGAAGCCCACCCTCTGAGAAATACTGAAAACATTGTTATAAATTGAAGCAAACACCTACCCCTTTACCTTTTGGACGTGGCTCATGTTTATAACGGTAATCTTGGGGGGTAGACTCATTTAAAATAATGTAATCATCAGGTTTTAGTCAGGTTTCTGTCAAACAGAGCACATCTAGCTTATGATCAGTGATCATATCATTTACAAAAAGTGCTTTTGTAGAAAGGGACCTGATATTCAATAAGTCAAGCTTTATCATTTGTTTATCCGTATTACATCTGTAAATTGTTACTCTTAAATTTTTGGGACGTTTTTTGTATTTTCTAGTTCAGGGAACAGACACAGTCTCTATAGTGTGATATCTAGGTGAAAGAGTCTCTATGTGCTGAGAATTAATGGACTTCTGTGACATGAGGCGGCTAGCAGACGGTCGGTTTAGCCAGTCTGTCTGCTTCCTGACCTGGGCCCAAGTTAGTCAAGTACAAACTCTGAGACTATGTGCCAAATTTCTAAACAGAAAAGTGGCACCACCCCAGGAGGGATGAAGACCATCTCTTTTCAACAGGTCTGGTCTACCCCAAAAACTTGTCCAACTGTCTATAAAACCTATGTTATTCTGCGGGCACCACTTAGACATCCAGCCATTGAGTGACGACAGTCTGCTATGTATCTCATCACCACGGTAAGCAGGGAGGGGACCAGAGCATATTACAGTGTCTGACATCGTGCTTGCAAGTTCAAACACCTCTTTAATGTTGTTTTTAGTGATCTCCGACTGGCGAAGTCAAACATCGTTAGCGCCGGTGTGAATAACAAACACATGAAACAAAGCTTTATTCAAATTTATAGTTTGAAAAAAAGCTATAAAATGTTGCATATAAATTGTACTATTTATGAACCTCAAAGCATATGTTTGATGTGCTCATCTGCAATACTTAAAGATTTTCTTGTCATATTTTAAACAGACATTTAATAAGTGCCTTTAATATGTAAATGGTTCAGAATGTTTGTAAATCCACTTTGGAGACGTATGTGTGTTTACTGGAGCTCCCCTGTGAGCTATATATTATAAAACGTTTTGTTTTTTAGTAAAATCACAAACATACCATACTATCTATTGTCTTTACACCTTCAACATTTTAACAGTTTACTCTGCAGTAGTTGAACAAATGTGATTTTAATACAAGTAACTGTGTTTTTGTTTACTCACCTTTGAAAACACCCACATTGCTGTTTTCACATTCTATATAGAAGGTCAGTAGGAATTTTTAGGTGCAATTTAAGAATACATTTGACTGAATCCTGCGAGAATTAGTACTTAACCAAGTAATTATTGCCTACTCTTTTATAAATACTGAGGATTCGAACATATTCATTCATCTACTGCTTTTTGCCTACTATATAGTAGGAAAGTATGTGGTTTCGAATGCAGCCATAAAATCTAACAAAAGGCCGCACAAATCTCATTGATAGATATCCCACTTGACCACACCCAGGAGGAGGACATTCCTCTAGTAGAGTAGGCCCTTACCCCTATGGGGCACTGCAAGCCTGCAGAGGTGTAAGCCAAGTCTATGGCATGCACTATCCAGCAGGAAAGACGCTGGTTTGTGACCAGTAGCCCCTTAGAGTGACCTACAAAAGCATACAAAGAGCTCTTCTGAATTCCTGAAAAAGCTAGAGCGCTCCAAATACACTCTAAGAGCCCTAACAGGACAGAGTGGATTAAGACCCTGCTCGTCGTCTTCAGCGTGGAGCATCAGGAGGGAGATAATTTGAGCTCTGATGGAGTAGAGAGAACTTTCGGCACATAGCCGTGTCTCTGTTTCAGGATGACTTTACTGTCGTCAGGCCCAAACTCAAGACATGAAGTGCTGACAGACAGTGTTTGCAGGTCACCCACTCACTTGACCGAAGCCAAGGCTATGAACAGAGCTGTTTTGAGCGACATAGGTCAAAAGTCAGCCGATTGAAGCGGCTCGAAAGGACGGCCCTGGAGGGCCTTAAGGACTATAGAGAAGTCCCACATCGCCACAGTGTGAGGGTAAGGAGGATTCAGCCCCCTACTGTAGCTCCCCTCAAAAACTGTGGTGACTGACTGGCCAGCCACAAGGAAGTGGTTCGCTGTGATGGCTGCCACATAGACTTTGAGTGTGAAAGGGGTTCCCTCCTTATCCAGCAGCTCTTGTAGAAAGGTCAGCATGTGGGACACGTCACAAGACACGTCACAAGTTGGCTGTAAAGATTCCAGTCAAGGGGCCAGACATGAAAGTTCCACAGCTCTAGCTAGGGATGCCAAATCATGTCCCTCGCTTGCAAGAGAAGATCTTTCCTCAATGGATTTGGCCACAGGGCTGCAGATAGCAGCTGAATCATCTTGGGGAACCATGTCTGGTTCCTCCAGAGCAGGGCTACCAGGAGGATTGAGCATTTGGCTACCCTGACATCTGATGACCTGAGGAAGCAGGGCAATTAGGGGGAAGGCATACAGGCGGGCGCTGGGCCAGTCTTGGGCCATAGTATCCTGCTGTCTCGAAAAATAAATTGGGCAGTGAGAGTTGTCTTCTGAGGCGAAGAGGTCCACCTCTGCCCTCCCGAAGACAGACCAGTTTAGCAATGAACCAGTGTGGATTTGATTGTTGACAATATCACTTGATCCTGGATTGGTTGGTTCCTTAAAGCTCTCTGGGGTTGCTGTCATAGCAACAGGTCCTTAAGCTTAAACCTGCTCAGGAGCCTGTCAGGCCCGGACTGGCGATCAGGAGCACCAGGATAATCCCGGTTGGCCTGTCGGGTGATTTGGCCCGCTGCCCGTTTTTTTTTTTTTTTTTTTTTTTTTTTGTTACTAATATTTTATATTTATGCCTTCTCAATGTACCAAAAGCAATCATTTCCGATTATTTCATTTGATAATAAATCGATAAAAATCATAAATCAGTTAGTCTTGACTGGAACTGCTGCGCAAATCGGCTCACATCTGTTCCATGCTTCCACCAAATGGTTCCAAACAGAACCGATGTGCAGGACTTGATGAAAGAGAAAGTGGATAGAAAAAGCAGTGAAAGTAGCAACATCACTGACCTCCAAGCTAACAGAATTTTGTTACAAGAACGTTCTCCAAATATTCGGTGTTGGTTCTGGGAACATAAAAATGTCCAGTTTTCTTGACGTTAGAAGAATGTTTTTAAAATATATGATGTTCCTCAAATGTCTAGGAACCTTGATCTGTAACATTCCAAGATCATAAAAATATCCAGTTTCTAATGTTAGTAGAATGTTATTTAAAGGTTAGTATGATGTTCCTTAAACATTCTTTCAATCATTCAAACACCTGCTCTGAACAAGCACTGAAAGAAAGAGAAATAAGAACACAAACTACAACTTTCTTCAGCCACAGCCTTAGATGAACTGATGATAAAAGACATGAAATCTCTCAAGATCTGATTAAACAACTCCACAAACAGCATTACGAGCTCCAGTTATTAATACTCAGATTGACTTTATTTCTGTTAGATGTCTACATAAGTTAGCTTTAGATAAGATAGCTTTAGTTGGGCTCTTGACCCTTGACTTATACTGAGTTGCTTCTTTTGCAGCAATTGCAGGTGTTTTCAGAAAACATTTCTGTGTGGATAAATCAGATCAACATGTCTATTACAATGACAGGCAAATGACTGCTTTAAAGTAGTTTAAATAGCTATCTTAAATGTTATGCATACTTTTGGAATTGAAATGTTATATGATTATATTATAGGAAAGTAATAACTCAAATGTGAAGAAAAAAAGTCATCAGCACTCATCATACAAACCTCAACACTGGTGACAATCAAAAAAAAAAAAATTGCAGCAATGCATGCTGGGAGCCATGATTGTGTTTTTTATGCTGGCATGAAGTATGTCACCATTGTTGTGTTTCATATGTCGAATGTTGATGTCTGTGAGTGTATATATGACACAAAACATGTTTTAAACAAAAAGTAAACAATGACAGTATTCATACACTCCCAAATGTCAACATTCAGCATCTGAGGTGCAACAGCAGTGCTACAAGTTTTTTCTTTTTGTATTGATTGAGTTGTTTAAACCACTTTATTGCAGTCATTTGTCTGTTATTAAAACAGACATGTTGAGCTGCTTTATCAACGCAGAAATGTTTTCTGAAAACACCCACAATTACTGCAAAAGAAGCGACTCAACCGAAATCAAGGGTCAAGAGCCCAACTAAAGCAAACACTGATCTCCATGATGGTGACCTCAAACTAAACATTATCAATAAGATGTCAATATCTAATTCTCGTTTAATTCTCAACAAAAATTTCTGTAGATGTGTGACAGAAATAAAGATAATCTGCTTAGTAATACTGTAAATGAAGCTGGTAATGCTGTTTGTGGAGTTGTTTAAACAGATCTTGAGAGATTTAACCCTCTGGGGCCGACTAACGCTAATATGCATTTCGAGGCATCTTCTCCTGATAACACCAAAAAGAACTTAACCCTCTGAGGTCTAGGGGGTTTTGGGGGCCTGGAGAAGTTTTGACATCCCCTGACTTTTGTGCTTTTTTCATTCGCTTATAAATAGATACATGGCTAATAACACTGTAATCAGTACAAACTGGGCTACAATAATATGTAAATAGCATGTATGTACATGATTGTGTGTTTGAGAAAACAACGTTTATGGGTGGTTAGTAAAAAACTACAATTTTGAAGTCACTGAAATAAGGCCATAAAACACCTAGAGAACATTTGTTCACAAGACTGTCAAACCTGGAGCTTGAAGCCTAGAATTTTTGCTTCAAAATGATGTGAAAATCATCTTGTTTACTCGCTCACAGAAAACAATAGATTAATTTAAATTTTCTAAGACACTTTTTGTTTCAAAAGGGCATATGTGAGTAGGCATCACCTATCATGAATATTTGTGTGATTCACACCTGAGAAGACAAAGACCCACATAATGAGCTGCATAATGAACCTTTCAGACAGGTGTGTGACTGAGAGGGAAGAGTTACAAGAAAGAATGTGAGGACAAAATAAATGTATATATTTTTATGTTTGTAGTTTATTTAGAACATATTTAATTATCCCACAAAATAACTTGAGATTCACTTGCAAGTGCAGTTAAACAGTTTATTAGGAACAATCAAAGCTGACTTTCAAAGCTGAATTTTTAGCATCATTACTCCAGTCACATGATCCTTCAGAAATCATTCTAATATTCTGATTTGCTACTTAAAAAAAAAAACATTTATTATTATTATTATTATTATTATTATTAATAATAATAATAATAATAATTTAGAAAATATGTTTTTTTTTTATTAATTGAAAGAACAACATCGTTTTTAACATGATTATTGTATTTATCAGCACTTGTTTGCTAAATAAGTTTATATATATTAAATGGTATAGTGTATATTGTTACACTTGGAGTAAGACTGGAGTAATGATGCTGAAAATTTAGCTTTGATCACAGGAATAAATGTAATTTTTTAAATATATTCAAATAGAAAGCAGTTATTTCAAATAGTAAAAATATTTCACAATATTACTGCTTTAGCAAATGCAACTTTCTGTATTTTGGATCAAATAAATGCAGGCTCATGTGTCATGTTGAAATATATAAATGAACTTCACATACCTGGCATTTCCAAAATGTATATTGTTTATGCGCTATGAAGGACATACTTTTTTGAAGAGACGTTGAAGAGATGGGAGTGTGTGCCTCGCTTGGTCTTAGCTGTGTTCCAGGTTCCTGAGCAGGCTGCTTATTTGCATTGGCTCGCTTTGCAACAGGTTATTATTTATCTGAAATAAAAAAGTAAGCATGCTGTTTATGCAAATAAACTGCATTATTAACATTATTGTGATGGTCACTGATACTATTAGTAATTTATAGGAAAAAAGAACACAATTACCACATAGCACATTTATTGTCAGGGATATTTACAGCTTACTTGATACAATTTTTTATTTATTTTTTTACCTCATACAATTGCAAACACCAATGACGGGGTATAAAACATTAAAAATATTTACACCAGAGCAGATATTGATGAACAGAAGCTTAGTTACATTCTTGAAAACACAAGCATTCTTTGAATGAAGGCCTATACAATATATATAGTTATAAACACATATGGCTATATTTGTGAACAGAGAATAGCCTATCACAGTAAAGTTTTGTCTTAAGCTAGCAACATTATAACTCATATTACTTTTATATCGTATTGCTGTCTATGTTATAGAACATAAAAAAAAATAAGAAAAAAAAACATCCTGACATCGTGAAAAATTGAGATGATGTTAATGAAACTTCATAATGTTTCACCTGATTATACATTTAGTCAGGAATTATAGTCTGGAAAAAGTCTAACTAGTAAAATGTGTACAAGTTATATGAAAACTAATACAAGTAGATTAATAATAAAAAAGACTTACTCATGTTTATCTCTGCTGTGTCAAGCCGCTTCGTTCTTCTTTCTGAGGTAATCCAAATCTTATTCCTCTCAGCGGTCTTATTGAGGTGAATTATGTCTTATTCCTCTCAGCGTGAAGCAAACAGTAACAATTAAAAAACGTGAAGTACAGTCTTGCTGTTTGTTTGCTCTGATGAGGGCGGTTACCCGCAGTGAGCTTCAAGTGGATGATTATAATCTCAATAGCACGCTCGGCGCATGGGTGTGGTCGCATTAGATATAATGAAGGGGGACGTGAAAGACTGGACATTGCATTGTTTTCATGTGGATTACTTTATCACAGAATATTTGTTTTCGATAAGTTGCTTGCTCAATTTAAAAGTAGACATGTCTTACTATACTATATTATATATAGCTTACTATAGATATATCTCTCATGTCTCTGTGTTGAGTATTTGCTGAGTTAAAGTTAATTTTAATGACGTGTTTCTAAATGAGGATTACCGCAGACCAAGGCTGCAGACAGCACACTCTGTTTGTTTTCTTTGTTCATTTCTAAAATAAAGAAAACAAACAGGGTGCGCTGTCTACATATATTGTATATATATATAGTGACGAGCGTCCCGAGTCCTCATCAGCATTGCCATGGTAACTCACGAGGAGCACCGGCTCAAAGCTCATCACGGGCTGATCGCCCGCACCTGCCCCTCATCAGCCGGGCCCTCTCCATGAGCTTGCGACCTGACTCTGCGCTCTCTTCTCTTCCCCAGACAGCAGCAAGTGACCGTTCAGCACTGCCATGAGCACCCCACGGATTCACCCGCACCTGGACTCGATTGAGAGCACCCCCGCATGCCAAACCACCGTCATCACCCACATATCACTGCACTTATTAATAAAATCCACCCTCCGGGGCTTTCACCTGAGTTTGCTGTTGCATGTTCCTTTCACCCCACCACACTGGTGGAGAATGCGGGCAACATAGTGGGAGGAACACCGACTGGTGATCTGCCTGCAACTCACTCTTTCTTTTTTTTTTCTCTCTCTGTGTTCTCTCTGCCAGGCGGCCACCTTATCCCCAGTTCTTCAGCATGGACGAAATTCTCCAACGGCTAGCGAGGTCAGCATCCGCCAGCAACAAATCACTGAGCATCTTGCCGCGCGACAGGACCAGACTGAGCGGGAGCTCGGCGAGCTGCGGACGGCAGCTGCTCGACGCATTCCACTACCCGATCCGCAAGCAAAAGTGACTCAAGTATTGCACAAGATGACAGCTGACGATGATGTGGAGGCCTTCCTCCAAATGTTTGAAACCACGGCAACCCAGGAGGGCTGGGATAGCGACGACTGGGTGCAATTGGTGGCACCTCTCCTCACCGGTGAGGCTCAGCGAGCCTACTTCGCCCTGCCAACTGAAGTGCCAAATAACTACGGCAAGCTTAAAAGAGAAATCCTGTCCCGGTTGGTGCTTTCCTCAGTCTGCGCCGCCCAGTACTTTCATGAATGGGAATACAAACTCCGCCTCCTGGCCCGAGCCCAAGCTGCTGAACTGCCCCGCCTCGCGCGGCATTGGTTGCTCGATGGAGATCCCACGGCTGCCCAAGTAGCAGAGTGCATCGTCATCGACCGGTTCCTCCGAGCCCTCCCGCGGACTCACCGCCAAGTGGTCCGAATGCGGAACCCCGCCACCGTGGCCAAGCTCGTGGAGGCAGTGGAGCGGACGGATGCTGCCCAACATCGGGATGCTGGGGAGCATGCGAGGCCATTTCCCCGGAGGGTGGTCCAGGAGCGACGAGCGCCCGAGGGCACCCTGGGACCAGTAGCCAGGCCGGCGGCTCCCTCCCCAAAGGACGAACCGATGCCCACAGCGGATCCTGCATCTCCCGCACGGACGTGGCTGGCGGGCTGTATTGTACATCGTGACCTGCCCCAGGGGGCGCCGGAGGTAAAGGTGAAAATTAACGGCCGCCCAGCTCTGTTAGACTCTGGCAGTGCGGTTAGCTTGGTCCAGTCCCGCTTCCTCACGCCACGCGGAGAAACCAAGGCTACCTTCCCCATCACCTGCGTGCACGGAGACACACGGCATGTCCCAACCCGGAGAGTGACGATCTCCGCTTTCCCGGGCGCGTGGCCCCTTGAAGTGGGCGTCGTAAAGGATCAGCCGGTCCCCGTCCTTATCGGAAGAGACTGGCCAGGGTTCAACCGCCTGCTGGCCGCCGCCGTACAGCCTGTCGCCACGAAAGGGAGCCACCGCAGGAAAAGGCTGGCGAAAGAAGCCCGTCGACACCCGGCCCTGCTGGCCTCGGAGAGCGGGAGAGATGGTGAGTCCCCTCGGTCCAACGTTAACCTCTACCATGATCTGTTCCAACAGGTGAATGGGAGCGGGTCGTTTGCCCAAGAACAACGCGAGGAAGATCGCCTAAAGCATTGCTGGACCCAAGTGCGTGTGGTGGAAGGTAAAGAGGTTCAACCGGGTCCCCATCCTCTCCCGCATTTCATTACCCGAAATGGCCTGCTCTACTGTGTTGCACAGCGAAGGGGGGAGGAAAAGACTTTATTGGTGGTACCCCAGACGAAGACGGAAACGGTGCTAGAGTTGGCGCACTCGCACCCCCTGGCCAGCCACCTTGGGGCCGAAAATACCACACACCGAGTCCGGGACCACTTCCACTGGCCCGGGATGGAAGCCGAGGTCAAACGTTTCTGCCAGGCCTGCCCAACCTGCCAAAAAAACGTCTCCACGGAAACCTCCCCCCAGCCCGCTGATTCCACTGCCCATCATTGGGGTGCCCTTCGAGCGCATAGGGATGGACCTCGTAGAGCCATTGCCTAAGTCTGTCCGCGGCCACGAGCACATCCCGGTGATTGTGGATTACGCTACCCGGTACCCGAAGCAGTGCCCCTCCGAAAGGCTACCACCAAGTCCATCGCCCGAGAGGTCTTCCTGCTCTTTAGCTGGGTAGGCATCCCCACGTGGATACTGACCGACCAGGGGACCCCCTTTATGTCTCGGCTAATGGCTGACCTGTGTGGCCTCCTTAAGGTGAAGCAAATGAGAACTTCCGTTTACCATCCCCAGACTGACTGCCTCGTAGAACGGTTCAACCAGACCCTCAAACAAATGCTGCGATGGGTCATGACCGAAGACAAGCGCGACTGAGACCTCATGCTCCCCTACGTGTTGTTTGGGATTTGGGAAGTTCCTCAGGCATCAACTGGCTTCACCCCCTTTGAGTTGCTGTTCGGACGCCAACCCTGAGGGCTGCTGGATGTCGCCAAGGAAGCGTGGGAACAACAACCTGCACCCCACCGCTCAGTCAGATGAGGGAAACGATCGACCGGGTCATGCCACTAGTCCGAGAGCACCTCGCCAAAGTCCAACAAGCGCAGCAACGGCAGTACAACCGAGCCACCCAGCCCCGCGAGTTCCAGCCTGGAGACCAGGTAATGGTCCTTGTCCCCAATTCCGCTTGTAAATTCCTGGCAAGCTGGCAGGGCCCACATACCGTCACCGAAAAAGTCGGGCCAGTCACGTACCGTGTCCGCCAGCCGGGGCGAAAACCAGACCAGCTCTACCATATTAACCTGCTCAAGAAGTGGATAAGGACAAGAGACCTATCGTCATGGTTCCCAAGCCAGATGGCACCCTCCGCTTTTGCAACGACTTCCGCCACCTGAATGAAGTCTCGGCGTTTGACAGGTACCCGATGCCTCGGGTGGATGAACTCCTCGACCGCCTGGGAAGGGCCCAGTACATCTCCACTCTGGACCTAACTAAAGGATACTGGCAAGTGCCCCTCTCCGAGTTAGCCAAACCCAAAACGGCCTTCAGCCCCCCCCCCCGGTGGGCACTGGCAGTACCGGACCCTTCCATTCCAGCACATGATGGACATCTTGCTGGGCCCCACCAGTCATACGCCACGGCACACCTAGACGACATGGTCATCCACTCCGAGCACTGGGAATACCACCTGGACCGTCTGCGGAGGGTGCTAATGGAGCTGCGTAGGGCTGGGCTCACTGCCAACCCCCGGAAATGTCACCTGGGCCTGACAAAGGCGAAGTACCTGGGCTTCCAAGTCAGAAGGGGCCTCATCCGACCCCAGGAGAAAAAGGTTGAGGCGGTGCGGTCCGCACCGAAGCCCCGCACGAAGTCCCAGGTACGAGCTTTTTTGGGGTTGGCAGGGTACTATCCCTGTTTTATCCCTAACTTCTCTTCCTTAGCCGCCCCCCTGACAGACCTGACCAGGAAGGGGCAGCCAGAAAAGGTGTGCTGGACACCTGAAGCGGAGGAGGCGTTTAAAAAGGTGAAGATGGCACTCACCTCGGAGCCGGTCCTGCGAGCCCCTTCCTGCTGCAAACGGATGCTTCCGACGCAGGACTGGGGGCCATCCTGTCCCAAGTGCAGGAGGGTGAGGAGCATCCCGTCCTGTATATCAGCAGAAAGTTGACCCCGACCGAGAAGAACTATGCCACCGTCGAGAAGGAAGCTCTGGCCATCAAGTGGGCAGTCCTGGAGCTGCGCTATTACCTCCTAGGGCGGAGGTTCACTCTCATCACAGACCACGCGCCCCTCCAATGGATGGATCTGGTCAGCTTTTGCAGGTCTGTCGGGGGTCACTCCCCACCCACCCCATATTTCACCCCTACTAACACCATATTTCTCTGCCAGACCAGGACAACACTTGGGGGGGGGGAGTGTGACGAGCATCCCGAGTCCTCATCGGCGTTGCCCTGGTAACTCACGAGGAGCACTGGCTCAAAGTTCATCACAGGCTGATCGCCCGCACCTGCCCCTCATAAGCCGGGCCCTATTCAAACAGCGTGCGCACAGACAAAGGGTGAGAAACCTCTCCATGAGCTTGCGACCTGACTCTGTGCTCTCTTCCCCAGACAGCAGCAAGTGACCGTTTAGCACTGCCACGAGCACCCCACGGATTCACCCACACCTGGACTCGATTGAGAGCACCCCCGCACGCCAAACCACCGCCATCACCCACGTATCACTGCACTTATTAATAAAATCCACCCTCCGGGGCTTTCACCTGAGTTTGCTGTTGCATGTTCCTTCCACCCCGCCACAATATATATATTGTATATATATAATATATGTTGTATAGGCCTACATACAAAGCATGCTTGTGTTTATGAATGTAACTAAGCTTATGCTCATAAATATCTACTCTGGTGTAAGTATTTTGAATGTGTTATACCCGGGATCCTCTGAGGTGTAAATGTATCAAGTAAGCTGTAAATATCACTGATAATATGTGTGCTATGTGGTAATTGTGTTATTTTTTTCTATAAATTAGTTCTAGTTTCAGTGACCATCACAATAATGTTAATAATGTAGTTTAAAAAAAATTTATTTTGTCCTCAGAGTCTTTCTTGTAACTCTTCTCTCTCAGTCACACACCTGGCTGCAAGGCTCATTATGCAGCTCATTATGGGTAGCCGTGATTTTGCCAAGTAAGACTTGTTCCTGGATCAACATCTTTTGATGATCCTGGATCAACATTATTATCCAAAAATTTATCCAAACCTAACCCTACCCATAATTTATTCTTAAAATCAGTGGGAAATGATAGCTGATTAACAAGGGTGTAGAAGCACCTAGCCCTGATTGTAAGCCTAAAACAGATATTTCCTGAAAAGTTATATCTCAATTCTGACTGGTTGATTGGAATGTTGTTCCAGGATCAACAAGGATGTTGATCCAGAAACATGTTGTACTTGGTGAAATCACGCTCACCCTCATTATGTGGGCCTTTGTCTTCTCAGGTGTGAATCATAGCATTATGCATGATAGTTGACGCCTTCTCGCATATACCTTTCCTACACAAAAAGTGTCTTAAAAAATGTAAATCAATATATTGTTTTCTGTGAGCGAGTAATCAAGATGATTTTCACATCATTTTGAAGCAAAAACTCTAGGCTTCAAAATCTGTTCTCAAAAGTCAACAAATGTTCTCTAGGTGTTTTATTGCCTTATTTCAGTGACTTCAAAATTTTAGTTTTTCACTAACCACGCATAAATGTCACTTTCTCAAAAACACAATCATGTACATACATGCTGCTCACATATTATTGTAGACCAGTTGGTGCTGATTACAGTGTTATTAGACTTTAGCCATTTATGTGTTTAGAAGCAACTGATAAAAACACAAATATCAGGGCATGTCAAAACTTCTCTAGGCCCCTAAAACACCCTCAGGCCCAAGAGGGTTAATGTCTTTTATCTTCGGTTCATCTAAGGCTGTGGCTGAAGAAAGTTGGAGTTTGTGTTCTTATTTCTATTACTTTTAGTGCTTGTTCACAGCGGGCGTTTGAATGATTGAGAGAATGTTTTAGAAATATTCAACGTTCCTAGAATGTTGAAAGAACATTTACGGGACCATCATACCTTTTAAAACGTTCCTCTAAGGTCAAGAAAACTGGATATTTTTTATGTACCCAGAACCAACACTGAGTATTTGGAGAACGTTTTTATAACAAAATTCTGTTAGCTGGGAGGTCAGTGATGTTGCTACCTTTCGCTGCTTTTTCCGTCCACTTTATACACTTTATATCATCAGAGTGATACCGATACTGAATATCGGATCGACGCACCCCTAATTTCTATAACCACCAAAAAAATATACTGACTCCAAGCCTTTGGTATAGTGCATGTATAATGTTACAAAAGCTTTTTATTTCAGATAAATGCTGATCTTTGGATCTTTCTATTCATCAAAAAATCTTGATGTACTCAACTGTTTTAAATATTGATAATAATAATAATAATAATAATAATAATAATAATAATAATAATAATAATAAGTATAATAAAAAATATGTTTCTTGAACAGCAAATAGGCATATTAGAACAGCGGTTCTCAATTCCAGTCCTCGCACCCCCAGCTCTGCATATTTTGCATGTCTCTCTTTGTTAACACACCTGATTCAGATAATCAGCTCGTTAGAATTGTGCTCCGTGCATGAACTGTTCCCATTGACATGGTCCCTACACAGTGTTCAGTGCTCCCTACTCCTTGAGCAGGGGAAATCTGTTGAAGTTTACCTCACTTCGGAACATTTATTCATGGATTTGTGCTGTGCAACGTCTTCACACGGATAAGTGTGACATCATATACCTCTGTAAATAAATACAATTTAAATTCACGTCTCGCGCACTTTAATGCACTCTGAATGGAACATATACATTCGCTTCGAACTGGAATCATGGCGGAATATCCTGTGATGTCCACTTCGCCGGGCACTTACGTTCGAATAGAACAAACGTCTGAGGCCATAAGAGAAACATACAAAATGTTCAGAGCAGAGGGGCACGAGGACTGAAATTGAGACCCGCTGTATTAGAATAATTTCTGAAGGATCATGTAACACTGAAATCTGCAGTAATGATGCTGAAAATACAGCTTTTTGATCACAGAAATAAATTACATTTTAAAATATATTCCAATCGAAAGCAGTTACTTTAAGTAGAAAAAATATTTCACAATATTACTGCTCTTGCTGTACTTTGAATCGAATAAATGCATGCTTGGTGAGCAGAAGAGATTCCTTTGAAAAACATTAAAAAATCTTGCTGTTCAAAAACTTATGACTGGTAGTGTATATCTGTATGTAATATAGGTTTGTAAAATCTATGGTATTTAAGTCATTTTAAGAAAAATAACATTCTGTGCTAACAACACATTGAAATGGGATGGTTGTTTTCAACAAGGTGGACACAGTTTTGTTCATAACAGTAAATGTGCTGGTAAAGAAGTGACAAGTAAGAAAAAAAGGGAGAAAGAGATATTGGGGAAAATGAAGAAAAGGAACAGGGAAGTGAAGGTGCAGTGCAAGAAAGAACCTTTCATGATTTTCCACAGCCTTAGACTAAGGATTTAGACCTTTATACGTGATGGCCATACAAACAGTAAGGTTGTTTGTGGTTTCAGAAATTGTTGTTGATGTATAGGCTATATACAGAAAAAAGGGGCCAAAATTGCATCTTTTGGGGTACAATTGCTTGACACTGTATCAGTACTCTTAAAAGGACATATTTGTTTCTCTTTTTTTACCCCTAATAGGTAGGCCTACAAATCAGTACCTTAAGGGTATGAATTACTACTCTAAGGTACTAATTGTCACATTTTGCTATGGTGCGGGAACACAGAGCGAGGAATGAGGAGACCAGGAGTACAAAACCAAGGAATTTATTAATATCACGTGGAAATTAAACGTAGCACAAGGAGTACACATCAACAATACTGGACACTGGACTAAACACAGGGAACACTATTTATACACAGAGCAGGATAATAGGAAGACGAGACACACCTGGGATCAATGGAAAATACACGGGGAACACCTGGGATTAAATCAACATAATGACGAAAACTGGGTCAGAGGGAGCAAAACATACACAAAACACGGAACAGAGTCTGACATAACACCCCCCTCCGGAAGGCGTGTCCTCACGCCACATAACATCCAATGGGGGGGTGGTTGGTGGAACCCGTTCAGGGTGCCATGGTGGATCTGGGGACTCGGGAGACCATTGCAGAGCAGCCTCCAAGGCCACGGCCCCAGCCCCCGCCTCGTCCTCTACGGCTGGAGCCCTACTACCCAAAAAAATATATTTATATATTTAGGGAAATTTACAGGGCTGTATTCAGGGCCTGGAGTCCTCCCTGGGCTTAATGGGGGATCTTGAGCCCTCCCTGGGCTTAACTCGGGAACGGGAGCCCTTCCAGGGCTGAACTGTGAGGTTTCATGTAGTTCTCGTGATCGTGTCGAAAAGGCCTTCACAGGGGATTTAACAAAAATTGGTAAATAACCAGTTTGAAATCTGCCTAATTTCCTTCAAAACACCAACCAGTTTGTTATTAAATAGCCTTTATACTGTATGTCAATTAGCAATCCATCAGGACATTTTCTAAATAATTTTGACCTTCTAACATGTGGAAGCTGAAGATCATTAAGAAACTGAGAGCGGTCTTTAATGAAATCAGATGATTCAGAATCATATAAAGCTTTATATATATATATATATATATAAATTATTATTTTATTTCATTGTTTATAGTCTGAATACTTCTTTACACATACACACATCTATGAAAGAGGCTTGTGAGCAAAATAATCCATCTGATTGGAGTCTGCTAAATATTTAACAAAGTGAAAGTGAGTCATGACATGTTATCAAGTATGGTAACCCATACTCAAAATTTGTGCTCTGCATTTAACCCATCCATGAGCACACACACACACACACCATTAACACACCTGGAGCAGTGGGCAGCCATTCGCCCAGCACACAGGATGCAATTGGGGGTTTGGTGCCTTGGTCAAGGCCCCGTCAGTTGTGATTGTGGATGAGAGCGCTGTTCATCCCCACCTTCAATTCCTGGAGGTGAGATAATCGAAAAAAATAAATAAAGAGAACTGAACCAGCAACCTTTGGGTTACTGATTCTCTAACCATTAGGCCACGACTACCCAAGCTTAATGTCTGGTGGTAAAGCAGACTCCAAACACCATTTTATTGTTTTAATCATATTTTATGGCCATTCAAGGAGCTTTATCTAAACTTTTTGCCATTTAGAATTCAAAAGCCCTATTGAAATGGTACCTGTTTTGCATTTGTACTTTGAATGGCAGGTCAGTAATAAAACTCATGCATTTGGATGGTGATTTATTGACAGTGGACAAATGAGTTCTATGTGTGGCAGCGAATGAAAGACATCTATCACCTTTTAGTATTAAACAAGACTGTAGGAGTAGAGTGCTTTAATGGATGATCTTAAGGGTCTGCTTGATGAATAAGGCAGAACAAGACGTTTAATGTGTAATGGGGCTTGGTTATTAAAGGCAACATCTTTTTTATCAGATCTTTATTTTATTTATTATTTATTTATTTATATTATTTTTTTTTTTTTTTTAATTGAAAACAAAGAACGCTCCGGGTTACTAATGTAACCTCGGTTACAAACAACAAAATAAAATAATTTCATGTTCTGCACTAAGTCCTTAATGATCCATCCAAAACTGTTAACTTTCCTTTTCCCCTGTTCCCAACACGCCTCATTTATACCTTTGGTTGGGTGACTAACCTTCTGACCTTTAAGGTTTGCCCAATATGTCAGTATCAGTTCTTAATTTAATTGGCATCTCCCCCATCTCTACCTGTAACACTGAAACTGGAGAAGAAGGATAAGCTTCACAGCAAATTCTCAAAGTTGTGATTGAATTCTCTCTAATTTTCCTAATTGTGACTTAGTAGCTGAACCGTATTTCATACAACCATAATCTAATATTGCTCTTATCATTGTCGAATAAATCGTTTTTAATACCAATCTATCAGCTCCCCATTCTTGCCCTGAAATACACTTTATTACATTTAAAATCTTCTTACATTTATCCACCATCTTATTTATGTGTGTATTATGTGTTATTCCATGTAGCTTTTGTATCACACCACATACCTAAAAAAATCTAATCACTTTAACATGCAAACAGCTGTATATAATGTTGGGAGGTTGTCTTATAAATGGGGTTTTAAATTCTCAGTGGAGAAAACTATATATATATATATATTTATATATATATATATATATATATATATATATATATATACATATGGTTTTCTCCACTGAGAATTTAAAACCCCGTTTATAAGACAACCTCTCAACGTTATTTACAGCTGTTTGCATTTTATTAACAATATAATCTACATTTCTATCTCTAAGCCACAGAGCTCCATCATCTGCAAACAACAATTTATTTATATTTCTATCTAATGTTGCAAATACATTATTTGTCATATTAATAAACAACAAAGGACTTATGACACTCCCTTGAGGAGTTCCATTCTCAATTGTTCCTTTCCTTGATATACATTCCCCAATCTTTACTTTAATATACTATACTATAATATACTTTACTATATATATTTATATATATTATATCAACAAACCTTCCTTCCATAACGTCATAAGCTTTCTTCATGTCAAAGAAAACTGCTATTATGGTTTCTTTATTTATCAAAGCTTTCCTAATATCTGATTCCAAATTAAAAGAGTCCATTGTTCCCTTTCCATGTCTAAACCCATTTTGATATGGGGGGTGGGGGGGTTGGGGTAATTCTCCATTTGGTACATTAAACGATCTGTAAACATTTTTTCCATTAATTCACCTAAATGTGAAGTTAATGCTATCGGTCTATAGTTTAAAGGCGTACTTAGGTATTTACGTTTTTTTTTTTTTTCTGAATTATTAAAGCTTCTTTCCAGCTCTCAGGTAAAGTCCCTCAAGATTTTAAGAGATTCACCACTTAACTTTTTTAACATTACATACAGAAGCTAATTCCATCTTGTCCTGGAGTTGAATACTTAGTGTTTTTTAATGCCCTCTTTAATGCTGAAGATGAAAAAGGAACATCAAGTAAACCATTTGTTACTCTCTTTTTCCACATAATATATGGATGCTCTTTTAACAACTTCTCCCTCATTTCCTTAGATTCCTTTGTCAAATTATCTGAACTATTAATTTCTGAAAATTTATTTCGAAACATTTCTGCTTTCTCCTCATCACTTATTGCTATTTCATCCCCAATATTTAACACAGGGTAATCATATTCTCTTTGAATCCCACTCATCTTTTTAATCATACTCCACACTTCCTCAACTGGAGTGTTTTTCCCTATTTCTTCACAGAATGATCTCCAGTGCTCTTTCTTCACTTCCTTTATTGTTCTTCTAGTTTCTGCTTGAGTCTTTTTATATATTAAAATGTTTTCCCAATTGTGCATTTTCTTTAGAATTGTGATTGCTTTCTTTTTCCCTTTAACTGCTATTGTACACCTCTCATTCCACCAGGGAACTTTTTTCCCACCCTCTTTCCTTTGCTTTTCGGAATGCATTCACTAGCAGCACTTTGTTTTACTGATATTAACTCTGTATATATTCTTTCCATTATTATTCCTTCATTCATCTTGATCATTTTCAATCCTTCCTCACACTTTCTTTTGAATTCCTCCCAGTCTGCTTTCTCACACTTTCACTTTCCTGTATTTACTTGCGTTACCTTCCTTATGTCATTATTTACAACTGAGCTTTAAACAGAAAAATGATCACTACCAGCTCTACAATTTTTTAATACCTCCCAATTTATCATTCCTCCTAATGCATTATAAACAATGGTTAGATCTATTGCTGATTCTCTTCCTAAATTTACATCCATACGTGTATAGGTTCCATCATTTATGCAAACCAAGTTTTCTTTTCCATCAACTCTTCAATAACCAGACCATTTGCATCTGACACTCCGCCCCCCTCCCACCCCCCATTAAAATCCCCACATCAAATAACTCTATCTCCACTTAATCCTTTTAGAGCTTCCATACAGGGCTGGCCAGTGGCATAGGCATTTTTTTTGGTCGGAAGTGGTCCCTCTTGTGACCATCGTGCGCTCCTACACCCATTTATTAAGCAAAATAATTTCTGACAGTTAACTTGAGCTCTGTACCCCCGCGGACCCGATGATGTCCAAAATTGCGTCATTAAAGTTATTGTAAAAGAAAAAAAAAGTTTCGGAGCAGTAAACTAGACATATATGGTATCGTTTTAAAGCTTAGAACCTCAGCTTTCATGTCCATCCCATCACTTTTGCATTTATGTTACGTAAAACAACATAATAGGTCTGAATTCACCCCCACCTACAAACAAAAAAATCGATCTATTATTAATCATATTCATATTCATATCACTCAGTCTCGCCAAACATAGATGAGCCATATATCAAGTGAAAGCTCTCCCCAGAATGTGCTTAATTAGTTTATTTCATTGATCTAATACATTACAGAGAATAATTATCAAAAGAATCACAACAACGGAAATGACTTCTGTAAACAAACAAAACCTTTATGTCATATTATGCTCCGATTATTACTTCCATGTGCTAGAAGTGGCCTGAATATCATATATCAACTCTTAGATTAGGTTGTTGTCTTTAAAATTAGACTATGCTTACTTTTCTATGAGCTTGCACGGCCAAACAAGGCCCTAATATAACTCAGATGTGCCCATCAATACATGCCATACAGTTGAATGAGGCGTTTTTGACTAGTTTTGCCTTAACACTTTGTATCGATGGGCGATTACGTCATCGCGTTAGGTGTCATATGTCTGAAAAGCCCCCAATCAGATCTGTCCAAAGAGACGTCGATCAAACTCCTAAGCCAATCCGGTGTCGTTTCATGCCTTTCTAAACACGAGGGAGCAGGGCGCACTGATCGTGAAATGGACACTGCCCCCTAGCGCACTATCAGCTAGCAGAGTAGGGATACTTTTGATTGTGAACAAATGCAATAATAATTATGAATTATTCCACTCATGTATTAAAATGAAAGGTATTTTGTGAAAAATTACACCATTTTTATCCATTTAGCCCAATGTATGTGGGTTGGGGATGCTTTTAAATCCAGGTATGCCTGATCTCTCCGAATGGAGACCCCTAGTAGACATATTGCCTCACTTCAATTAAATATCCATAACTTAAAAAAAAAGTTATTTTTTTTACCCTGTTTACTGGCACTTAGTAGAATCAAAAGAAACTTTCTGCAGGGAGATGGACCAAACAGATCTTATGTAACTTTCAAACAAAACTAGATTTTTTATTTGCGTTTATCATAAAATTATGAAAAAATACAATTAAAAAAATATTATTCCACCCATGTGTTAAAATTTAGGATGTTTTCTATTAAATGAGGCCATTTTTATCAATTTATTCAAATGTATGTGAATAAGGAGCTCTTTTAAATCTAGGTATGCCAAAATCAGTAAAAAATTCAAAATATGAGTTGAAGAGGCTAAGTAACATGTATTTTATATGAGCCACAAAATAAACTGCACAAAAAGCATTTAGAACATCTCCAGCATGTTTTAAGGAAGGTTTTTTTTTTTTTCATCTGGCCCCAGTTTCCTGTTTTAAGTTAAAGCAATGCTGTAAAAATTGTGTATTCTCCCTGCATCACAGAAACTGTTTTTGAATAGGTGTTTGTGGGGATTTTTTATGTTTCAGTGTAAAATGAATGTAAGCTTGAGAGAATGAACTTGTGTCTTTGTGGAAACAGGTCTTGTCAAGCTCCCTTGAAAGAAGGAAAGAACTATATTACAGGTACAACTAAATATGAAGGTAGATAACTTTAATGTCTTTGTAAAGCAAATGTCTTTGTTTGCTTTGAAAATTACTTTGTTGCAATGAATATACACCTTATATCTATTTATTTTACTATTTTATTGCGTTGTTAATATCAATGTTTTAGTGCAGCGTTTCTCATTGCTTGCGATACTTCCCTCTAGTAACTACTTGCAAAAGAATATGGTTTGCAACATTCTAACTCTGTGTCTACACTACACACACACACACACACACACACACAAAAAAAATCTTATTTGGCAATCAATGACAAGCTTATTTAAATAATAATATTAATAATAATAATATACTATTTGTAGGGATGGTAAGGGACCTGGATAATGGATGGGGGGACCTGGGGGGACCTGGGCCAAAAAAAAAAAAGGTCTCTTTACAGTTTTAAGTTATGTCTTACTCTTATCTGTACGACCAAAAATTGCAGAGTATTTTAAGATCTTTCATTTTAAGTTACTTTTGAAGTTCATAGCACTTTCACTGACTCCAAAATGTTAAGAACTCTCATAAAGGATGATTGCTGGACCAGTCTGAATTATTCATTTATAAATGTATTATAATAATTTATCAAAAATTGAACACAAATAAAAAAAGAATCTATTTTATAGGAGACGTGTCAAGCATGATCAAGGAAAATGGACTCCGTCTGCAAAACTAGCCAAAATACCATTTTCTGCGCTGTAACAAAGGTATGGCTAATGGTACCCAACACAGTCATGACCTTCTGTTGAGAGAGCTGAGAGGAAAGGCGTTTGGCCTCTAGCATGTCCTGTAGTTGCTCATATTGGACCATTTTACATTTTGAGCGTCCCAGACCCACTTGAGGCAACTTTTCTCTGTGATTTAAAACACACACACACACACACACACACACACACACGCACACATTACAATAAGTAAAGGAGTGTGCATGTAATTAAAGGGTTACCCTACCCCAAAATCAAAAAAATTGTCATTAATCACTTACCCCCATGTCGTTCCAAACTCGTAAAAGCTCTGTTCATCTTCACAATTTTTTTTGGATGAATACCAGGAGGCTTGAGACTGTCCCATAGACTGTGTGGTGGCTTTTGCCATGTCTATGTAGAATCACTCTCGAAGTCTTGGGGTTTTGATGTTTTTTCGGTTCTCAAGAGCATAAATAAAACTGTCTAGTCTGTGTCGGTTCTCTGTTTTATACAGTGCTTCTGAAGGCGTGCCCATGTTACATACACAGGGTTATGTTTATCAACTCTTTTACCTTTTTTGGCTGTCTCCAGCCTGCTTTTAGGATGTAGAATTTTTTTAAGTGAAATGAGGAGGCCTAATCATATATTTTGTCTAATGTCAACACAGGACATGCAACTTTACCATATACTGTATTTTTGTAATGTCTGCACCAAGGAGGTCTCATCATATATTTTGTCTAATGTCCAAATAGGGTGTGCAGCTACACCATATACTGTACCCCTGCACTGTCTGCACATTCCATTCTCATGCAGGCATTTACACACAGGCAAATACATGATTGTAATAGTAGAATAACTTGATTCATAAATGGCTAGATTTACATTGATTATACTTGATTAGTTCATATTTTGACCAATACAAATATTCTTCATTCCCCCCTTTGAGACTTAGTAAGTCTCACCTTTACTTGCTTTTACCCAGAGTGCTGTTTCACAATTCAGTCTCATCAGTTATCACTACCTAGTGACTAAATTAAGTCACACAGTTTTATTACCAATGACTAGATTATGTAAGCACTCTCTGGAGGAGTATCAGAACCAAACATCTCCCCCCACACTTGGCTAGGAGGGAGTAAAATATTCTGGTCTCCCTAATCCCTTATTTAAAATAAAACAATGTTATAAATATGAGCGTGCAATTGGTTCAGCATTTGTCTGTGCTTGTTACAGTTATGTAGAATCCAATAGGGATAAACATCAAAACATAAAAAAAAAATGTAACATCACAAAAATAGCATAGTTGATCTTCAGTCCAGATCTTTTTGCGCACTGTAGTGGGCCATTTTGGTTACCCTCAAAAATCATTTTCCCATCATCTTGACATCTTAGAATTTTTATTTGCTTAGCTGTGGCTTTAATAACTAGTGACCTCAATATAGGAAGTACACAGTAAAATAGTAATCCTCCTATCAATAATGCAATTACTAAAAACATGTTTTAGATAGTTCTGCTTCACTTCTTATGCTTTGTTAATTAAAAAATGTTGGTTTGTGCTTCTGCTTTCCCGTTCATACACGGATGGATCATGAGAACATTTTCTGCACTAAACCCCGTGATGAGTTTAACAACACGTGCAGCGCGTATTACAGTTCACATCTGAGCTCAAGTTTTTATGGACATCTTTCATAGACTTATGAACATATGTAAATGAAAAAAAATTAAAACAAATATTATTAGTGAAAAATATATTTTAAATTAAACTATAAAATAAAATGGTTAATTTTCTTCAATACTTAATTTCTGGCATATTAAACTTTTTATTAAGATTAAGCTTACAGTAATGTCAACTGTTTTTTTATCTCAAATATTTTGGTGGGTCTTAAAATAGATTATATTTGTTTAAGTATGGAATGGAGAAGTTTGAGAACCCTTGTTTTAAACCATTCATCATGAAATATTCTACAATTTGAACTTTGTACGAGTATTGGTACAATATATAATACTGGCCTTGCTTTAAAGCAAACTATGCAGTTTTCCTATTTTTCTTTTTCTGCTGTGTAATTTACCCATTTATAACAATTATTTTCTTCTACCTTTTCCCATAAAACATTTGAATTGCTAATTGTCTTATAAGTAAAATTATGGTTATCATTTACAATATGTCTGTTTTGTCTAGATATTTTTTTCTTCTAGTTCAATACTTCTTTTTGGATTGAGTAAAAGCCACTGCCAGATTCAGATGAGGGTTGAAAAGTCAGTTCTAGGGAAGCTTAAGCTTGTAGAATTAGATGCATTAGGCATGTGATGATCATCAGATATGTTGTCAGACTCATTCTTTTCACTTTTCTGCTTCTCTGACAAAAGAATGTGAGCTCCTTGTGCATCTCATTTTGAGTTGTCATCAGTTTGCACTTCACTGTCTCTCCTCGACACTTGCTCCTGAGTCATCTGCTTGGCTTTTTTCCTTCTCTTTCCACTTCTTCTTTTCCATTTGTTGGCCGACATCTGCTCCCAATTATTTTGATCTCGTTAGCAGTCCCATCACTCATTCCATCTTCACCAGGGTGACTCTTTGCCAGTCGTTGCAGTGGTCTTTCCCTCGTTGGCAAGGGTGGGTCGTTACAAGCACGCCCTTCATCCCTCACTTCATGCTGTGTGGAGTTGTTGATGCTGGTTGTTCTTATTTTAAGGTGAGAGATGTGAACTCAGGTGTCACTCTGTAACCATTTTGCTGATTAATGCAGGGCTCTTCCTTGAGATCATAACTGCACACTCACTGGTTCTCTTTGATGGAGCAAACCATTCCTTGGCCATAGTTGAACTGCTGTCACCTGGAAACCTTTAGAGTTTTTTGTTAGTGATATCAAGCATGCTAATTTGCTCATCTTAGTCGTCTTTCTTTGTGTGACCTGTAGAAATTTCATGTGGGTTGAGGGCTGTCCTGACCCCTTTTTGAGCTCTCACAAATCCAGTGCTGTCATTACAATGAGAAAAGGGCGAATACCCATTTTCTATAATACAATAAAGAATTTGGTTTTACTCAGTTATCTGCACCTTACTATTTTTCAATTCATTTAAATTTTCCATTTGCTAATTCGGTTATCTCTTTGTTTTATAAACTGAGTTCCAGTGTATCACTGGATAATTCCCTAGGCCTATCTTGCTCAGTAGCATAGACCTTTTGACCTGGAAAACACTCAACCCACTTTATTTATGTTAACAGTCAGAAAGACAATTATTTTATCCTTTTGACACAGAATCAGCTCCATCATGATATGCTGAAAAGAAAGTTAGATGTGGGGTGGACAGAGCAAGCTTGCTTTGCTCTGCCTTCCTGTGTTATACGCTGCACAAGTGTGGCACTGCTTTTCTTTCTGCCACAACAATAACCTAGGTACTGACCAGGAAACTTAACCAAACTCATTATTTTACTGGGCATAATTTGCCCTGTGGGGAAATTAATTTGCCCACATATTCAAATTTGTATACAGCTGTTTTGGCAAATTGATTGAATTGCTTCAGTATCTGTCAGACACTCTCTTTCATGTCATACAACACCATCATTCATACTTTTTCACACCCTTTCACACCCCCCTTTTTGGCCAGAGACATATTTTTTCTTAATTTCAGCTGAATTTCAACGGCACAGATTCTGAGTAGGCTAACATGAACCTTTTTTTGTTAGACCCTACTGAGCGTAGACCTGGTAGCATTCCAATCACCAAGGACCACCGTTTCAGCTAATAATCTTTTAAGGTTCTACTGAAGAAAAACTCAGCTTCACCTTGGATGGCCTAAGGATGTGTAAATTAACAGCAGATTTTTTTTTAACTGTTTTTAATGAAACATCATAAGCTTCTGTTCCTACATTAAAAGTCCATGTTACCAAAATGTAAATAATCATTGTGAAGACAGAACTCCAGCAGTCGTAACAAATTGCTTAACATTATTGATGGTTATGTAATAAGAAATTTCATGATTGTGCTCTTATGTTGTTAGGACTCTGAAGACATTGGAATCCTCCTCATTGAGCAAGAAGGCTCTCATCTTCTCTCCATCTCAATCCAGCCTCATTGAAGATCATCATTGAAGGAGAAGTTGTGCTGGACAATATTGACGACTTGCCATAAGCTATGTGCATTCTGTATGGACTTGCATACACACTGCATCTCAACTACCCTATAAATCTATGAAGAACACATTCCAGTTCATCAATGGGTACTTCTCATGTTGGACCAAACCCAAGGTGCAAACACTGAAAACACAGCTTACAATGTCAGGAAATGTGAGACGCTTTCATGAGAAGCCACTTGTGTTTTGGTAAAATAAGACATTAAAGTGTGTTCTGTCACTGCATATTTGTGCTGTTAGTGCTCAGTTAATGTGTGTTCACACAATTCTTCAGCCAAGTTTAAAGTTACAGAGGCTTGCCTATGTTTTAATGCATGCCCAGTTTTTAATGCATATCCAGGCATTCACAAGGGATATAGCATATATTGCTGAATACTGTGTGTTCATGTTTCTTCTACGAACTAGTTATAATTG
The DNA here is from genome assembly GCA_024542945.1 of allo-octoploid hybrid of Carassius auratus x Cyprinus carpio. Taxonomy (NCBI): domain Eukaryota; kingdom Metazoa; phylum Chordata; class Actinopteri; order Cypriniformes; species allo-octoploid hybrid of Carassius auratus x Cyprinus carpio. Next base: position 959,597 of record CM045022.1, read on the forward strand.
TTAGTGAGCGCTTTTAAAGCTTATTTTTACTTGTCCTGTGGCTGACAAGTTTAATGCATTGTCATGTTACCATTTCTTTGGTAAACAATTAAAAAAAAAACATTTGTGCATTGAAATCTGTTTTTCTTTTTTTTCTTTTTTCAATTTATTTGAAAAAATCTTTCATAAAATAAATCTCAGTCTATGTCTAATTACATTGACATTACATAAATATAACATTTATCATTACTTAAAAACATTTGTTAATGTTATTTGCTAATATATATATTTTTGTAGTTGTAACTTACAATAGTTAATTTATGCAACCTACAGTATACTCCAAATAATAATTGATGTAAACTTAAGATTTTGAGTAAAGACTACTAATGTAAACTTGATTTGTCTACTGCATAAACTTAAGATTATATGTTAATTCAACTAAAGCTGTTTAGTTTCATTTTGGGTAAAAACGTAAAAAGTTTCGTGCAACGGGTTTCCACGCAAATTTCTAGTAAAGTCAACTTATTCGGGCTAAGAGTATAGTGTCTAGATGTAGAGACCAAAGAGTTTAGTTTTACACCGCTTTATAAACCTCTTTTTTTCATCTTTCTTTTTTTTCTTCATCAAAATCTAATAGATTAATTTGTTTAGAATAATAGGCCTTGGCATTGTGCACTTGAGAGAGCCAATTATAATTTCTCAAATGTCACTTGTCACAAATTTTAGTCAATATCTTAATCTAGGATCCATGGCCATCAACATCTCCATCTTGTTATCCCCAGTGATGATAGGATATGTGATTTCATGATTTTGGATCTTTGGAGTAATTTTTTATTATTATTTTATTTAATCTAGCCCTCAATAATTACCATTAAACAAAATGGAGTGACCAATATTTTTATTTTATCAGCCATATTTTTTTCTAATGGACATCTAGTCTACCCTTTTTTCCCATAGAGTTCAGCATTGTTGTCAATAATTCATGCATTCTCCCTAGTTGGTTAATGAAATAGCCCTTACTATGCCAAATCCAGCTCCATTTTTATCTGATTGGTGAGTCTAGCACTCACTCCTGTCTGTCAAAATGACTTTGTCTTTAAGACATAAGGCTGGTGTTACAATTAGGGACTTCTGTTCCTTTTGAGTTCTCCTTATTTGGTCATGTTCCATTCCTCATTTTGTTAATTGATTACTCCCCACCTGTTTCCATTCCTCTGATTACTTTCCTTGTGTTTAAATACCCTGTCTGTTTAGTTCCAGTTTGTCCGCTATTGTTTATCGTTTGACGACTACGTTGAATGCAACGATGATCTGTGTTTGGTTGTGCCCCTATTCTCCTGTGGATCATTAAAAGTACCCTTTTCTATATCTCCTTTGTCGAGCGTTTTGCTAGCACACCAGCATTGGTAACAGAATAGCGGACCCAAAAGTGAGTGAGTTAGTGGCGTTTTTCTTTTTTTTCTCGTTTTGTTTTCTCCCTCTCCCGGAATGGCAATCCCGGCAGTCCGACTCCTGTGCCTGGAGCAACGGGACCGGTCGCTGGAGGAACATACCAGGGACTTTCTCGATCTGGCGTGTCTTACGGACTTCCCTGACCGCTCGCTCTGTGCTTTCTACTATACCGGCCTGAGCGAGCGGTGTAAGGCATGCCTCCCAGCGAACGGTCCCAGGGAGGATTTCGCCACTTTTGTGGAGTGGGTGCTGGAGAATAACGGATCTCCGTTCACCGTCTGCCCTGCTGAGGAGGATATCTCCAGCCAGCTGACATCCCGCTGCACGGAGCTAAAGCCAGAGCCCACCGCAGCCGCAGAGCCCGAGCCAGCCATGATAAAGGAGCCAATCATTGTCCCGGAGCTTGGACTTGAGAGCGCGACTGACCAGGTGTGTGAGCCGGCAACACCGTGAGTTGTGGGATTAATGGTGGAGATCGAGGGCTTGGAGGAGAGCCCTGCCCACACTCCTGCGACTGAGGGTGAGCTGCAACTGGTTTCTGGAAAGTATATGGAGGAATTAATGGACCTTATAGACTGGTTTGGGGAGGTAATTCCCGATTCTCCTATGTCTCCACTGGTTCCATCCAGCCTGGTATCCCCTGTGTCTCCGCTGGTTCCGTCCAGCCCTAATCCTCCGGTGTTCCCTCCCAGCCTCCCTCTCCCGCCTCCTCCTAGGCCAGTCAGTTCCTCTGCTCCATCTCCGCTGGTGCCTGTCAGTCCTTCGGGTCACCCTCAGTCAGCGCCATCTGGGTGCTCTGGTCGGCCTCGGGACTCCCAGTCTCCAGCTCCGCCTGGGCGTGAGGATCCCCTGTCTCCGCTTCCATCCTGCAAGTCCTGGACTTCACCTCTGACCTCCGACCCATCGGCTCTGCCTTGGCTCTTAGCTCCCTCGGCTCCACCGGTGCCCGGCATCCCACCAGCTCCACCGGGCTCCTTCGTCCCTCCGGCTCCACCTTGGTCAGTTGTCGACCATCCACTGCCTCGGGATTCCACTCCTCTGGCATCGCCTCGTCATTACATCCCTCCAGCTCTGTCAGGCTCCTCCTTCCCTCCGGCTCCACCTCCATCCTCAGTCGCTTCGGCTCTGCAGCGGTCTTCGCCTTGGTCGCCTGAGCCTTCTGCTCCGCCTTGGCCCTCCGGATCCTCGGCATCACCCTGGCTCTGCGGCTGCTCTGCTCCATCTTGGGCTCCTCATCCATCGGCTCAGTCTCCGTCAGTCGGTCCCCTGGTGTTGTCGGCTCCTCCTCCACCATGGCTCCTCCCACCGTCGACTCCACCATGGGCCGCTATCCTGGCTGGATGTCCATCTGGCTCCTCCTGCTCCAGGCTCCTCCCTGGCTCCTCCCTCCATCCACTCCACCCTGGTTCTATGCTCTATGCTTCCTCTCCATGGCCTGCCCCTCGCCCACCTCCTGAACCCCCACCCTCCCTCCTCTGGACTATCTCTGTCGGTGCGAGGACGCACCGTTCCGGGAGGGGGTGAACTGTTACAGTTATGGACTTCTGTTCCTTTTGAGTTCTCCTTATTTGGTCATGTTCCGTTCCTCGTTTTGTTAATTGATTACTACCCACCTGTTTCTATTCCTCTGATTACTTTCCTTGTGTTTAAATACCCTGTCTGTTTAGTTCCAGTTTGTCCACTATTGTTTATCGTTTGACGACTACGTTGAATGCAACGATGATCTGTGTTTGGTTGTGCCCCTATTCTCCTGTGGATCATTAAAAGTACCCTTTTCTATATCTCCTTTGTCGAGTGTTTTGCTAGCACACCAGCATTGGTAACAGCTGGACTGGTACCTCTTGAAAAGCAGATTGAGAAGGTTAGTTAAAACACAGAATTTAAAGAAGTGCTTTGAGACCAGAGAATAATCAAGATTAATAAAGTTAATAAAATAATTAACAAAATTTGAAGCAGTCTCTAGTCATCATTGAAAATGCAGCACCTGTGCAAACGAAGGGAGGGAGGTTTTTCTGGTTAGATCATCAGCCTGGTGAAGCTGTTTGGCTGTTGCACTGGGTGGTCAGTCTGTGATGACACTCAAAGGCCTGATGTTGTGGTGTACGGTCTCCGTTGTTTCTCTGCTTCTTCTCAGTCTGGCTTTTGATTGCTTCTGCCAGAGTTTTGCATTTCACAATGTTCTCTTCACCCTCAGGAAAAATTTCAAGTGAAAGATTCACCTTTTCCTGCTTTAATTCAGTCTTTCTCCATGCTGAAGTGTGATCTCCTCTTTCAGGAGGGGAGGTAAGCGTCCATCAGCCCCTCCCTTTTCTTCTCTCTGCAGTTGTTTTTGCCTCTTCGCCACTTCTAGACAGACTCCAGTTCATTGCTTCCCTTTGTCAAGGCACTGTTCCAGAAGTCATCTGAAATTTTAACACTCAGAGACTACATTAATCAAATGAACCTTTGTAACTCCTGACCAAATTGTGTCTGAGCAATCAGCTCTTTATCTAATTTTCACTTTTCAACCTTCTCTTTCAGTGGTCCCTTAATAAAAACAATCCCATCTGGTTGTAAACAGCAGTTCTCTTATTCTATTTTAGTAAATCAAGTTCTTCTTTGCAGAAAAACAGCAAGCAGTTTTTCTTTGCAAAATGCAGAAAGCAGCTACCTTTATTATCCAGAGGTGGGGCACTCGAGCTTAAGGTTAAACAAGATATTCTGTCAACTCTATTTAACATGCAAATATAGCCGAAATCACAGTGCAGTCATTGTCTTTATCTTATGTGTATTTTGATTAACATCTAACGGAGAGCGGGTAGTCTTAACGTGTTCTTTCAGTCTCTTTTTCATATTCCACCTGTTTTCTTACAACAGAAACAGTAAAATATACCAGTGAAAACAGTTTTATTGAGAACTTTTTTTTTTTTTTTTCCAAGTGGAATGCATTGTAAATTGTTATTCACTGTTTATAAGGAAATGTGGTTTTTTTTTTTTTTTTTTTGGCAGTAGCATGTGAACAGTACATTGTCTAATAATTGGTTTTCAGTGTTACTCTTTGAATGAAAAGCTTATGGATAATTTATGGGGATGGATAAAAGAAAAGAAAAAATCATACAGTTGTGAACCCAACCACGCATAAACACACAGACACAAAAAAAAAAAAAAGCAAAAGACTTGCAAGCACAACCATGCACACATACATGTCCACACACATTCACTCACAAATATTAATAAATCACACTCACTCAAATCACCTCCCTCTGTCTCTCTCTTTCTCCCTCACACACACACACACATAATGTACAGTATAGTATAAACAGGGGCAAGGCTTGTGTGATTCAATTATTAATATTTTTTTTTCTTGTTGTTGTTATTCTTTTGTTAAAAAAATAAGGATCTAACTTAAAGGGATACTCCGCCCCAAAATGACATGTCAGTAATGCATAGTTTATATCTGAATATATATTTATAGTCTGTGCACAGAACAACACTAAACTGTAGAATTCATGAATGTCTGTACAGAAGTGGCACTGCAGGCAGTATACCCTTATGCTGACAGATCATTTCTGGATAAAATGTTAAAGTCTGATCACAGCTGCCTACCTTTGTCTTCGGAGCAGTGGTTTGTGACAAAAGAACAAACATCTCTGCTGCTCATCTGCGAATAATTCAGGAGAACAAAATATTACTGAATATTGGTTGTATTTTAAACCTGTCATATACATTGCATTGATTTTACATTTATACAAATGTAGGACTTTGTATAAATGTAAAATCAATGCGATGTATATGACAGGTTTAAAATACAACCAATATTCAGTAATATTTTTGATTTAACTGCACTGACGTTATCAGAATTTGAACTTAACTGAGCTGGATAATAACACTTTTTGCAGCATCGACACTCTTACTAAACTGGATCGAATCAACATTGAACAGATTTGAGCTGAATAATGACACTATTGCCTAGTATATACGCAGCTTTTGAGATGTACTGAACTTGTTTTAGAACTGTTTTGATTGTCCAGATTAACTAAATATCATTTACAATGAGATTTTCTCCGAATAGCTTTACACATACAGTGTCCAGCTGACAGTATTATCCATGATGTAAAGTCATTAATTTACTGAATTAATTATGCAAATCTAATGTTTTTCTTTTTAAACATTGTACAATATTTCTTTAGTTACTCAAAGTACTAGCAACTATTAAAAGGAAGAACATAACTTCAAACAGCAAACCTAAGCCCTAACACAAAGGTAAAAACTATCACCTTAATGATTGATGTTTTTTTTCTCGGTTTAGTCCAACATTTACTTTATTATTATTATTATTATTATTATTAATGCTCAAAAATCAAGAACAGTGCACAAAAATAATACAACCATCAACATAAAAATGATAAGTAATAACAACAAAAACGAAGAAGAAAAAGAAGAGAAAAAAGAAAAGGGGGGTGTTTAATACATTACAAACTGAAAAAATAAAGGGAGACTTGTCATTAAAGATAGGAAAATAGTTACAGACAGATAATGTTTTTAATGCTTTTGTTCTGAGACAACTCAATCGATAAAAAGGTATTGCTCAAATTCTTCTATAAAAACAAAAAAAAGAGACCTCTGGAGTTTGAATATTGCATCTCCTGTGGATATGAAATTTAGCAAGAAGCTAAATCAGATTCACTTTTAGATTGTTCATACTCAATAAAACCCAGTACTACACCCTTCTGAAACAGAACACATTCATTATAAATGTTACTCCTAATGAAACTTAAAACATCTCGCCAAAATCTCAGTTCCAAAAAAGATTCAACAGAGTCATCAAAAAGAGCGACCATAACCATGGAAACTGTTTTCTCCTCTCCTATTGGCCAATTCAACAACACAGCCGACCAACCGAGCTTCCGCTCTCCCCGGTGTGGGCCAATGGCGTGCGGGGCTTGAATCCCAGGGTGCGCTGACGTCACCGGTGTTCCGCTCGCCCGGAGTGCGGCGCAGCTCCTGGAGTATGGCAGTGGATTCACGAGAGTACTTCTTCTCCATCAGTTTTGATATTTAAACACATCGGCTGGATTAAACAAGTGCTCCGAAAGGTAAGGAGAAGGCAGTATTATTCGCATATTGACGACCCAAAGTGCGACTTTGATTAATGCGGAAAGTTTGAGCTGGCTGCTGATTGAGTGGAGTTAATGTTCGGCGAAGAGTTTTGTCTGCAGTTTTATCAAAGGGGTTTCTTTCTTTCTTTCCTTCTTTCTTATTTATTTATTTACGGCTGGAGATGGAGGTCAGTGCGTGAGGAGGAGGATATTAAGTTAATGCTATCTTAATCTGTCTCCTGTGACTGTCTCGGCTGGCCCACACACAGTCCATAGTTGTTACTCGTCTGTTTAATGTTTCTCAGTCAGAGAGCAGTGGATATTAATATGTGTTTGCTGAAGGTGAGTGGGGGGTGTTAGTCAGTAGGGCCAGGTGAGCACTGTGCAGGAATCCCGGGAATGCCAGGGTTTGAGGGGGCGGAGCTACAAAACAAAACAAACTCTTACCTAATATTCTTTCTTACTCTGGCACTGACCATAATATGGTGCATAATTGTTCTGCGAGATGATGATAGGTTCAGGAGCTTTCTGGTTATAATAATTGGAATAGTGCATCAGTAAAAAAAAAAGTCTACTTTACCTTAAAGGGGTGGTTGATTGCACTTTCACTTTTTTAACGTTAGTTAGTGTGTAATGTTGCTGTTTGAGCATAAACTATATCTGCAAAGTTACAAAGTTGAAAGTTGAAAGTTCAATGCAAACGGAGATATCTATAGTCTTAAATTTCTGGCAGTTTAATGCCTACAAAAACGGCTCGTAGGGACTACAACAAGTTACTTCCCGGGTTTGTGATGTCACAAACCCTGATAAACCCCGCCCCCGGGAACATGCAACGGTGGGGGCGGGGCATGTTGCGCTGCTTTAGAGAAGAGGAAGATAAAACTAGAGGTGCACGAAAAATCATGATTCTGTCTTCTAACGATTCTAATGGATTCACAAGTTTCAAAATCAGTTTTCTAAAGCAGCGGTTCTTAATACTGTTCCTCGCGTCCGCTGCTCTGCACACGCGGAGGGAATCACGGAATCCAGTCATAAAAATGGAATTCACAGTTTAACACGGAATGTCACGAAATTTGTCAAATTTTAAATGAATTAATAAAAAGTAGGTCATTACACTTAAATCAAATCGCGATATAGACTAGTATCTGTAAATATTAAGCCGCAAAATTCATTTTAAATATGAATCCTGCATGTTCTGTGTGCGCAGACGCACAGTTTCGTTCAGTACACACATACTAAAGCGCGTGTGACGCTCGCAGTGATTTATGTCAGTTTGCGGTCTCTCTATATGAGGATGTGAACACATGAACAACATCTCCAGAACTGCTCTGAGAGTCACTTCATGAGCATCTGACCATTTGATTTGAACAGAAGAAAGAAGAAAAGTCCGGTTTCATTTGGAGTCTATTTTTCAGTAGAATGTACATAGCCTACTACTACTAAAATGAAACAAACATTATTTTTTTAAGGAATAATCACACAACATTTCTTCTTCAGGTTTTAATTTTAATAGTAAATCCCCTTTGTTTGCTAAAAAAAAAAAAAAAAAACAGTTTGCTTAATTTTCAATAATTAAAGGATAAATGAGATTAATGTTTTATGCCTTTAATTGATAACCAGAAAAATTTAAATACACTGCATAGAATTTCAGAGGAAAAAATTTAATAAATTAAGTTGTTTTATGCATTCAAATAATTAGACATGCTAAAACATAATTTGGTTACTATAAAAAATATGGTAAGAAAAAATAAAACATTTCATAGGGCCCTAAAAATGTAAGTTTTGTTAAACTTTTAATAAATTGATGTTGAAAAGTTTCATGATTTTAATTCATTAGACTTGCTTTTTGATTAATACAATTTTATTTAACTATTAAAAAGGAGTCGAGAAAAATACAAATGGAAAAAAAACAGAATCCAGAAAAATTAAAATGGAAAAAAACGGAATTTGGAAAAAAATAAAACAGATTTCATAGGGACCTACATATATTAAAAGCTAACATAAGCACTAGCATTTACAAATAACAGTGTATCTAATAGTATGAGACAACAACAAACAAAAAACAGGCCTACCATTAAAAGCCGTGCTTGCACAGGTTCTGCACGATCCTCTTCAGTAATATCCTCTACTTCTCAATAAGGCTCAAACTGATAACAGATATTAACAACGCCGTTCTTTAATACAACCGGAGCTCATGCCGCTGAGGTGAGGGGCGGGATGTTTAGATGCATTTGAGGAGGTTTAGTCAATCACAACACACTGAACTCGCTAACCAATCAGAGCCCATCACGTATTTCTGAGGGAGGGGCTTCATAAAAGCAGGAAATGATCAGCGCGTTTCTCAGAGAAGGGACAGAGTGGTGTGGAATAAAGGTAAATTATCTGAAAAATAATGTGTTTTTTAAAAACTAATCATGAACACATGTTAGACTGCCCCCCAGAAACACAATCAAGCCTTCCATCAAACTTATTAGAGAACTAACTGAGAACAGCTCCAATGGGAATTCAGTGTTTCCCCCAGGTCTACGGCTTTGGTGGGGGTACTCCTTTTTAATGGTTAAAATCAATTTTCTTAATCAAAAGCATGTCTAATGAATTAAAATAATGAAGCTCAAACAATTTAACATCAATTTATTAAAAGTTTTTTAATTTGGTATAGCCCAGTTTTATTTACTTATCTTTTTTTTGGTCTACACAATTCTTATGCTCTGAAAACAGGACTGACCACATGAATCAGAGTGTGCTTCTGTTGTTAACTTGCTAACAGGATTTCTGGCTGCATGTCATGTGTGGCTGTGTAAATAGATCTAGCCTAATCTTGGCTGGCGTCCATGCCTTCACAAGCTATTGAGGAATCTCTTCAGAATGATGTGACTTGCAACATGACCTTAATGTGGACGGCTTATGTTTAGTGTTGTTTTTGTTGTGAACTAGCTAGAGACTAAAATAAGTGCACGCTGAATTCAATACAGCAAACAATCTTTTAAGAACTGAAATGAAAAGTTTCATGTGAAATGTGCATAGATGTCATTTGCGGGTGGGACGGGTAGGACATTTTTTTCCTTCTTTTTTTTTTGTTACAGAAGGACAGAACTGTCAGGAAGCAAAGTGGGAGAAAGAGGGGGGCAGGATGGAGAAAGGTCCTCGATAGGTTTGGGAACCGGTTCTGTTTTTTGAAAAGAACCGGAACCGTGAGCAATTTCTAAGTTTCGGTTCCGAAAATGTACACAGTCTTTCCATAAAAGTGCCACAAGTGCCATATCATCTGCATATTTATATAGTTTGTAATTCTCATGCTGCACTCTTATATACCACTTGTATAAACAGAAAATAAAAGAGGTGAACAGGATGCATCCTTGGGGTGCCCCCATGTTTAAAGATATAATATCTGATTTGAACCCCCGAGCACAAACTCGCTGTGGTCGATTTGTTAGAAAATTCTTTATCCAATGAACTATTCCCCCATTCACACCTAGAACCAGGAGACATTCCGAGAGTAAATGTATCTGCATGGTATTAAAGGCAGAGGTGTAATCAATAAAAAGAACACTCACATAAGCCTTTGCTTGTTGTAAATGGCTAGCAATTGTATCGACCATAGTGAGCGTTGCATCCTCTGTTCTTCTTTGGGATTTATATGCAAATTGCAGTACATCTATGGTTTTAGATGATAACTAACTACTCTTTCCATGCATTTAGCTAGTATTGAGGTTAACGCCACAGGACGAAAGTCCTCTAGATCTTTTGCTCTCACTTTTTTCGGAAGGGGTTGTATAAATGATAACTTCCACATACTTGGTATTGTCTGTAAGTCTAATAAAACCTGAAATAATTTTGTTAGGGGGTTAGTTAGTTCATTTACACATATCTTTAAAACTCTGCCCTTAAGGCCATCTGGACCTAGCGCTTTATAGGGCTTAATGGATTTAAAGCCTGGAACACACCAAGCCGATGCCGACGAACTAGTGGCAATGAAAGCAGACTGCAGGGTCGGCTCACGTTGGCAGCGTCTGGGTCCAGATTTGCCCTGACACACTAAGCCGATTCTCGACACCCGACGGCCAACTAGCAAGTCCGTTCTGCGCCTGCGTAGGAAATACCTTTCCGTACCAGCAGGTGACAGTAGTCTTGGCAGTAGTTACTCAAAGCGGGAAACCGGAAGAAGCTACAGTATACAAAACGTATACAAAGAAAAAGCATATCAGAGTCTCGCTATCCACAGACGGATTTGTGATATTTCGGAAATGTCTGACACGTTGCATCTTTTTTAAATAATCATGAATGATAATCACGAGAATTAATCACGAGAAATGCAAACAAATGAGAAAAGCACGTATGTCCCCGTTGACTTCGTTGTTTACTTGCTTCGTCACTTCCGTTTTTTTTTTCTAGCGTGCTGGTTCGCTGGTTGAACAGCCAATCAGAATGATCAGATGGCCCGACTGGCCGACAAGCCCCGACGCCGATTCAACATGTCGAGTCGGCCATTACAAAGACGACGAGGACCAATTTCAGCCGACGGTGCGGAACACACTGAGAAGATTTAGTCGGCCGACGCACGAAAACTGGCCGACGGCCGACCGTCGGCTTGGTGTGTTCCAGGCTTAAGGGACCTTATAATTTGGTCCCCTGTCAACCAAATGGGTGGCCCCACTGGAATCTTATGACTTATTTCTTCAATCTTACTTCAGTTGTCGGCTGCATCATATCTTCCATAAAACAATTTCAAATCATTAACCCATTCAAAAGCATCTGTCCCTATAGTGATATCATTATTTACATTTCTTGAGTCACGCCCCATCATCTTATTCAAGCCTTGCCAAGCACTCCTTACATCTTGATTCACTAACGGATCCTCTACCTTATGTTTGAAATCAATTTTTGCTTTCTGTATCATAGCTCTCAGTTCCTTCATTTTAATTTTAAACCCCTCAGAATTATTTTCACAAAATGCCCAATTCTTTTCATTAAGGAGTTTCTTTAAATCTTTAGAGAGCCATGGCTTATTATTTGAATAGATTTTAATCATTTTAGCATCAATAACTGTTTCTTCACAAAATACAGTCAGTTAGTTTGTGAGGGTCTCTGCTTGAATCAAAAAAGACATCCCAGTTTGTAGTGCAAAAACAGTCCTTTAACATGTCTTCTTTGTCCTTACTCCAAACCTGAATTCTCTTTTCCACTGGTTTATCCCTTCTAACAAGTTGTCTGTATTTTGGCAGTAGATGCCTTGTATGCGTCGTCAATGTTGCCATAACACAAATCCAGTGTGCATGAGAAACGGGTTGGACAATCAATATTGTTGCAGGTGTGGAAGAGTCTCTGTTAATGAAAGTGTATTAAAATCCCCCAGTATGAAGACTGGTTGATCTGCCGACTTGTTAGGATCCTAGTAAAGCACTCTGCAATATGCTCTGCTGCCTGGTTATTATTAGGACCTGGTACATATATTAGGAATATGGTTATTCGACCAAATTCCCGTGGTAGATAGAAGGGTCTAAAAGATACAACCAAAGTCTCATAGTCCAGGGTACAAGTCTGTTCAATTATAGTATACTGTGATGACCAGTTCTTATCAGCATACATGCAGAGTCCCCTGTCAACAGATTTCCGTGATTTTACCTTGTCTCTGTCGGCTCGTATAGTGGTAAATCCCTCGATATCCACACTATGATCTTCATTTAACCATGTTTCCGTAAAACAGATGAGATTACTGCTCCTAAATTCCTCCTCTTGTTTAACTCGAAGCACGTCCTCATCCGTCTTGTTATTAAGAGATCTCACGTTAGACAGCGTGATCAATGGAAGTGGGTGACGGCTTCCACGGCTCCGCAATCTGTTGCGAATTCCTCCTCTCGACCCTCGCTTCTTAATTCTTGATCTCCTTCTTTTGTGCAAACATCCACTTGTTGGAATCTTTAAATCGACGGCGTGATTATCATATCGTAACGATAGCAAGAAGTCTCTTGAATAAGTCTGGCTCGACACCATAGAAGCCAGTTGATCTTCAAAGGCTTCGTCCGCCAGCACCAATCCAACCAGCGCCAAGGCCATGCTGATCATGAACACATTCATACTGCTCCCAATTTAAGAAACCAAAATTTAAAAATGAATAAAATTACAACTTAGATCCACAAAACAAATACCACAAGACAGCGAGACACAGGGTCAGCAGCAGGCCGTGCCCCCGGAAGTTTAAGTTTCAGTTTAAGTAGTCAGAATAGCACTGGGCTGAGAGACTGAGGGTGCTTTCACACTAGCACTTTTGGTGCGCACCCAGGTTCGATTGACGTCAGAGTTCGGCTAGTTTGGATGATGTGAACACTGTTTTCCGAACTTGAGTGCGCACCCGCAAACCGTACCTGAGTCCGCTTAAAAACGGTGGTTTGGGGTACGGTTCATGTGAACTCTGGTACGGCTCACTGCTGATGTGAACGCAATCGTACCAAATCGCAGAAGTGAACTGCTATTAATGACGTATTATTTGATGAAAATGTGTGTTTGGTGTGTGTTTCACTCACTTTCCTGACGAGCGTGACTGACGCGCTGCAAGCAGAGAGCTACATATCTCATTTCTGTTCACCTTCAGTGTTCTTTAGAGCATTTGCAGTACATACGTAAGACAGACGCAAGTGCCGTTATGTACCGAAGCTTTGTAAACAAAACGAACGGTTAAAAAACGTAAATACATAAAAATGCAGAGAGTAATGTTATGCATTAGCCGCCTTCTCCTGCGCCATCGTTACTAAGCAACTGGGTAAACAGCTGCTGGCTTGATGACGCAAACGAACCGCGGTTTGGACTCAAATATTATAATATGAACACAGTCCAGCAGGGGCAGGGGGAGGGGGAAGCAATCGAACTTGGGTCCGGACTAGGCAAGTGAACCAAGAGTGAAAGCACACTGAAAGACTGGGCTGAGAGACTGAAATCTCGCATAAGCACTCAGGTTTTTTGCTATATACCACCTGACTGCCGCAAATGACGTTAAGTTAAGTGTAGTCTGATTTGTGTTCACATATTTATTTGTTGAGCAAAGGGCTGAGCACATGTTAATTAGAGTAGTGCTATGCAGTATTAAGACAAATACTATATACAGTGCCCTCCATAAGTATTGGAACAGTAAAGACAAAATTGTTCTATTTGTTGTGGAGTCAAGAATTTGTAAATATGATTAAAAGATGAATATGAGACAAAAGTACAGAATGTCACATTTTATTATTGGGTGATTCAACACACAGATGTTTTACCAGCTAAGAAGATCAGCACTTTTAGAGTTTCATCTCCCCATCTGATGTGAGCATAAGTATTGGAACAGTTGCCTCACAGGTCTTTCTAAATGATCAGCTGTGTCCTGTTGCATTAATTCATCAGATATTAAGAGCAGGGAATGTGTCTTATCAGTTATATCCATTGCTTCTGCATTCTAAGTCTTGCATTCGATGATGACACACAAACCAGGATGAAGACGAGGAAGCCGACTCTGAAAGAAAAGCAAGCAATTTGGATGCTAGAAGAAAAGAGGAAGTCAATTAGAACTAAAGGAAAAACAAAGGGCATGGAGAAATCAAGAGTTTGGAAACTACCAACGACATCAGCAACCAACGACGACCTGATCGGCTGAGAAAAACAACAGCAGTTGATGACAGACAAATCATAAAAGCTGTGAAAATGAACCCTAAAATACATGTCTGTAAAATCACCATCAACCTCCAGAACGCTGGGGTGATGCTCTGTCAGTCTACAGTCCGCAGGAGAATTTGACACAGAATTACAGAAGATACACAGCAAGATGCAAACCTCTGATCAGCACCAAAAATAGAAAGGCAAGATTCTTCACAAATGTGAGCCAGAAGAGTTTTGGAACTGAGTTGATGGACCGTTGAGACAAAGATTAACCTTTATCTAAGTGATTGGAAAGCAAAGGTGTGGAGAAAAAGGGAACTGCAAATGATCCTAAGCATACAACCTTATCTGTAAAGCTTTGTGGAGGTGGTGTCATGGCATGGACATGCATGGCTGTCTCTAGAACAGGACCTCTTCATTTTAATGATCACTTAATGTATGATGGCAGTAGCAGAATGAATCTGGAAGGGTACAAAATCATCTTGGCCACCAATATTCAAGAAAATGCCACCAAACTCATTAGAAAGCACTTCATATTGGATCAGGACAATGACCCAAACACCCTGCCAGTTCAGTCAAGGACTTTATCAGGGCAAAGAAATGTAAAGTTTTAGATTGCCAAAAATCAATCTCCAGATTTAAATCCGATTGAATGTTAATTTCACCAGCTGAAGAGGAGACTAAAGACAGACATCTGCCTTAAATTCAACTGTTCCAATACTTATGCTCACATCAAATAGTGGGATGAACTCTAAAAGTGCTGTCCTTTTTATTTGGTAAAACATGTATGTGTGTCGAAAGTAGTTTTGTTGCATATTCATCTTTTAATCATATTTGCAAATGTCTTGACTCCACAGCATAGAAAGCAATTTTGTCTTTACTATTCCAATACTTATGGAGGGCACTGTATGTTACATTAAGATCAGATGGCGATCGGTTGGTGTACTTCTATTTTTGGAGATTTTTATTTTATTTTATTTTTTTACAGGGGTGTCTTCCTTTTACTGTTACTGTAGCCTGTGTTTTCATAAGGCTGTTTAAGTTTGAGAGTATTACCATATAGAGACTCTTTTTCCATGAGGCCAACCACAAGTAATAGACCAGTGGAATTCATTCTGAGATGTGTAATATATTCCTACTTTTTTTCAGCATCTTTTCTAGGAAAGGATTTGAAGATCAAATAGTGTATTCTGCTTGAACTGAACATTAATACTGCTGTCTCTGCTGACTCCTGGTAATGTTTGCTTTAATTTAAAACCCAATGGGTTTGTCAAGGTTAGGGTCCCATAGAGCCACTGTGAAGTGTGTGATTGATAATGCTGAAGTGCTTGCCCACATTGATAAGTGGTCATGGTCATTATTTTGAGTAATGTCATGTTGTGTTGGAAAGCTTGCTCTGTGGCTGTAAGGGACAGTGTCTGTATTTGCACCTTGACTATAGACCCCCTTGAGAACAGTCCCAGACCAGTTGTCCTTCTGTCCAAAGCATACACTCACTTTGAAGTTGCTCTTGAGTGAAAATAAATAAATATAATCCTGAATGCAAAAAAAAAAAACTCCCGAAACAACTTGTGGTTAATTATTTTTTTCTCCTTCACCCCTGACCCCAACTATTTTATGCAGTCCTTGAAGGGTCTTTGGCATCTCAAACTGTCATCTTCATCTTGAATTAGGAAACTATAAATACACATCCTCTTCCAGGTAGATTCCTAACATCTCAAGCTGATTGGAGCGTCTTAAAGGGATGGTTCACCCCAAAATGACACAGAACATGCTGCACATTGAAGACTGTGACACTGAAGATAAAAAATATTTGAATAAAGTCATTATTTTTGTTTTATTTGCATACAAAAAGTATTATCATAGCATCATAAAATTACGGTTGAACCACTGATGTTACATGAACTATTTTAATGATGTCCTTACAACCTTTCTGGGCTTTGTACCTGGTAGTTGCATTGCTGCATACTGAAGGTCAGAAAGCTCTCGGATTTCATCAAAAATATCTTAATCTGTGTTCCGGAGGAGAACAAAGATCTTTCAGATTTGGAACAACATGACGGTGAGTAATTAATGACAGAATTTTCATTTTTGGGTGAACTGTCCCTTTAATTATTGCTTAATTTCAATACTTTAAACCATTCTGATCACAACTGTATGTATTGAGAACTACATACACACTTCCTGCAGATATGAGTTATGACTTGCACTTCTGATGAAATACATTCCACCAACTTCACTCACACACACTTCGATTGATTCATTACCCACTGTTCACCTTACGGGAATCGGATTTGTTTTTCAGTTAACCTCTTCAGCACACCAATACCATTACAATAGTCCTGAAACACTGTCATTAACTAGTCTATGAAATCTGCCAAGTTATAGAGTTGTTAATGCCACATTGAAGGGATAGTTCACCCAAAAATGAAAATTCGGTCATTTATTACTTTATTACCTACCCACGTGGTAGGGTTGTGCCATTAATCTAAAAAAGGTTTTGATTTCAATTTCGGCCTCCAACGATTATGAAAATACAATAAACTAGATAAAACAATTATTGCGCAGTAACAGTAAATTGGTCTTGTTTTGTGCTTAGCTGCTGGCTGATGTCTGATCCAAATGTCCAAGCGTTGCGTGTCCGCTCAGCTGAGAGATTCCAGCACCCTCAGCAATGTGTTGTCGTCTCCATTGTTTTTACAGTGTTACAGAATCCTTGCAGTCTGTGTGAAGGCAATTCAGAAAATTATTTCTAAAAACATAATGAATGTTTGAAATGAATTGCTGAAGACACGTTACAAAGACTGTAAACTATGCAGTAGCCTACTGAACTGTGGAGTTAGGTCGTTACACAGTTTTTCACCATTTTTGTGTTCGGGATTTTTTGGGCGGGCCTGTGTCGAGGTCTCTATAAATTTGGCATCGTAACAACAACCTTGATTCCAGCATAAAAAATGTTGGTTACCAGCCCAAGGGTATCTTTCCCCTGTTCGAGTTTTTCTTTTCCAGTCATGTGAGTGATGTGTGTTATTAAATATGTCTTTTACTTTAGTTTTAATATGTTTGTACTGTTCAATTTCATTATGGATTAGTTGGATATGCGTAAGTGCATGACAAAACATCTGTCATTAAAAGAGATGCAGCTCATAATGTAATTTGTACAATAATCTTACTATACTAGTGGGGCCACTAAACTAAAGTAATTTGTTTGTGAATTGGACTATGCTAGCTTTGCTGTGTTTTGTTTGTTTTTGTGTGCACTGCAGTCCACATGAACGCATGTTTTCTTAGTATTATTAACAAGCTGCAAGCTTAGAAATGATTATTGTTGCCAGGGCTAATGCCGGTGGAATTGAGATTCAAAACATTCTGTGATCATCATATCACTGAAACCTTGTACAGCTGCAGTCAAATATAAATGTGAACGTGTGATGTTTGTAGTGGAATAGCTGTCCTGTCCTGTCCTCTCTTAACATGTTTTGCTGTGTTGTACCAAACACGCAGATTGTGATTAAAACTGCAGTTGCTCTTCTTTTATGATCTTTCCCATTTGTTCCTAAGCTACGTAACATTTCACTGAAAAAAGTTTAGCATAGGCTACAAAGAGAGGTGTGTGTGTGTGTGTGTGTGTGTGTGAGGGTGGTTTTGTGGGGAAAGAGTCTAAATAAAATTATTGTTGTAGACTAGACACTAATAATAAAATGGGTAAGTGAAATGATAAAATAACTGTAAAATTCATAATGTTTTTAGGGTATTTTCAATGTAATAGCCATGCAAGTAAAACATGGTTTACTCTGTCATAACTTGTGACTGTATACAGGTAGCCATGTAATCATGTCTATATTTGCTCTTTTTATTACTTAACAAAGATAAGAAATATCACCTCAAAAAGCCGACGTTAGATGCCATGATGTGTAACACTAAACTTGAGGCCATTGTGTCAGATTTCTTAGTGAATGATTGTGATTAAGTGTGAGGTGTGTCTCAGTGTACCTTCAAGAGAATGCAAGTTGTGGAAACACACCTTTATGTACTAAATGACACCACTTCCTGTGTAAGGTGACTGCAGGCCCTGCCCATAAAAGGTTAAGTGCTATTTAATGACTTTCCACGGAGAGAGCGGTAAGACCTGCTCTGAACTGGGGAATCTTTTTACATTTTACTCAGAACATGTAAAAAGCTGTTTTCTGTTGAACACTGCTGTGTTTATTGTCGTTTTTGCGTGTGCATACATGTTGGGTTTCTCTTTCTCTCTCCCTCTCTTTTTTCCTCCTTTTTTTAAAGCGTGTTGTGTCTGATGCAGACTGGAACATTCAGAGCTGGGATCCATTCCAAAGCCTCTGGGTGTGTCAGACAAAGTTGAATGTTTTCAGCTGTGCCTCCTTCAGGATTTCTTTTCCTCATTCTGTCCTGTGGAAAGTCAAACCTTTGCAAAGGCTAATGAGTGCTCCATATCACAGTCTAGAGGCATTACCCTTCATCTCAACCTAACATCCTCACCCCTGAGGAGTTTATGGGAATTTAAGACATTTTGCTCATTATTGGATTGCAACTGACACACATTTCTGGATTTGTGGATCAAACAAATGACGGCTTTAAGGTAATCACTCTTTCCAAACATTAGTGTGCAGTGCATGTGTCTCCGAGTTTATTGCCCAGTGCGTTCCTCTAAAGATTTGTTCCTTTGTGGTTGCTGCTGTATTAATGCTGTTTCTCTGGACATGTGACAATTCAGTAGAAAAGAATAGGCATATAACATTTTCTCCTCACTACTGACTTTTGTAATTTATTTGTTATTTATTTTATTGAAGTTGGAAAATGGATTGACTTTGTGTAAGGAGAGCTGAAAGGCAAAACCTGACTACAAATATTATAATGTTTCACTTTTATATGGCGAAGTCAAATATGCTGTTTGAGAGAAGCAGTTAAGCATTGTGTGCCTGTGGGAATGTTTTCCTGTGAATGTTTTTGTGAAGGACCCATTTAAAAAGCGTTGCATTCAGATGCATAGATGGACTGGAGACCATAAATGCTCATGGATAATGGTTGACTGACTGATGTGAATTTTTTGATGGCTACCTATATTTTTATAGCTATTATGCAGCTATAAAAAAAAAAAAACTTTTAAATTTTATGACGTGCTGACACAACGTTCTAATGATTTGCAATGCATTGTCGCTTCCAGTGTAGATACAGATGTGACAGCAAAAACATGGCGAGTGTAAAGTAACGCAAAGTGGACACTGAAAATAGATGATTCAAATGTGAATGGGCTGAACAGTTTTGAGAAAGCGATACCATCTTTATGGATGTTGGTTCGTGAGTTCATTCAAGTTTTAACACAAGTTTGCTTTAGCCTAATTTTTTTCAAGATCGGAGGGGAAATTATGGGGTCCGAGAGCCGCTTAAAAATAAAATGAAGAATCAATTTTTTGATTTAATAATTCAAACATAAAAATGTATATAAATAAATCACTTTTTAAATGGACAAATTAATAGACATATTTAAAGATGTTTATTTAATTTGTGTTTTTAATTATAGTTTAATAAAACAATACATTTAAAAAAAAATTAATGTATAAATAAATTGACAAATTTAAAACTGTTTATTTAATTCATGTTTTAAAACGTGGATCAATAAAACAATGAAAAAGTACATTAATAAATCTTTTTAAATGCACATTTTAAGTCGCTTTTTAAAAATGCATTTGGCAATTGATTTTCTCTCTCTATTTGCTAATTGCTTTTCTTTGTCCCTTTGCCAAATGCTTTTCGTTATCCATTTGTCAGTTGAGTTAAAAAATGACATTGGACAGTACACACGTGTGAGCAACCAATTAACTTTCGCCTCGATTTGAAGAGCCAACCCCTCTCTCGCTTATAAATGTATAAACACCTACTGTCATTGGAGAGTGTGAAGAGCTTTACGTCATTACAGCGGGAGTATGAAGACGGATTCAACGACACCAATGTCAGGGGAATCTGAACATGTTTGGAGAGGGATTGTGGATGATTTGTTAGCTTTAGCCGATTTCTGCAAAATAAATTCTCCTCTCGGTTATCAGGGGCTGGCGCAAAATGCCAATAACAATAACATAATTTGATATAGTACTTTTTTATTTTAAAAACTACATTTCAACCACAGGACTGCCATTTCTCAGATTTATTTTTTTAATGAAGTTTGTTAATAAAGTCAGTTTATGTTTGATATTCGCTGCACAATCGTCTAGGCTGTTTTAGAGACCGTCTGCAAATTTACCTCTCAGTACAAAACGAACTTCGATAATTCATTCAGATTAATGTTTGCACTGCAGGGCTATAGTAAAATCAATAGTTATACAAGCTTTACAGTTTGACAATGTGTTCTATTTAAATGTTAAAAGTAATTTTATTTAAAACACATCGGACGTTTTAACCCGTTTGGTGGCATTGTTATTTGGTCCCTTACTCATCGAGCGCTGTGATTCTTTTAAGTTCTTGACAAAACATCAGCCATGACGTTTTCTGAACCTTTCTTTTGTTTAATCATTAGGTGGTAACCTTGGACAACTCATCAGCACAAACAGATGCCTAAGACAAAGAAGTTACTTTTTGTTCATTGAGGTAAACCACAATACGGTCAGGAATACAACTCTTAAATTCCTCCAAGAGAATGAATTTGTGCAACTCCTGAAAATCTGTCACCCTATTGGATGTACACCACTTGTCGAACAATGCACATTTTTCTCTAGCAAATTCTACGAACGTCTGACCTGAATTTTTCTTATGGCTCCTGAAACGTTGCCTGTATGCTTCAGGTACGAGTTCATATGTTCGCAAAATGGCCGATTTAACAACATCATAATCCAAACTGTCTTTCAAAGACAGAGCAGCACGTACTTCTTGAGCCTTGCCAATTAACCTAGATTGCAAAAGCAAAAACCAAACATCTATAGGCCACTGTAGAGCAGAGGTAATTCATTCGAATGCCGTAAAATAAGAATCAACCTGAGCTAATCTAAATTGGGGTACAAGAGATATGTTTACTTACATCAAACGTACACCCGGATGATCCAGAGTCAGTTGAAGGTGCAGCATTCTGCACAGGTGGAACAGGTAAATTTCTGGCCTCACTCAACTCAAGCTCTCGCAACTTGACTTGCGTTTCCGCCTCGATTTCTAACCGGCGGATTTCAAGTCGCAGTTCCCTTTCGGCGTGACTCTCCGCTAATCTCTCGCGCATAGTTTGAGGTAGGGCTGCACGATTAATCGTATCATAATCTCGATAACGATATCCACCTTTCTCGATTAATTAAAAATAATCGTCATGATATTGGCCGGCTCGTTATTTATCATGAAACGTGTTTTTAATTTGGCATTTGCGTTATCTTGCATTGCTAACAAGCCTTCACTAGCGTTCATGCTTGTGGTTGCCAGATGTGAAGAGCTTTAAGCCCCAAAACAGTGCTTTTCTCCTTTAAGGATACACTTTCTGCCCGGTGTTTTATTTAATTTGTGCAATCTGGCAACCCTGTGCGCGTTTACTGATGGCGGAACAAGCGCTGATGATAAGACAAAATACGAGTTTAGCGATCTCTCCACAGCGATATTCTGCTTACATGAAAGTGTCATATAGACCGGGGGTTTTCCTCTCAAGGGGGGCACGAGCATCAGTTAATTCAGACACATTCCCTTGAGGATTTGTGACTATGAGTTATCAAATCTTTAGCCATCCACTAAGGGACAATCTGACTCCCACTGCTTGTAGACAGTTAGAGCAGAGTCGGCTGGAGTATCAGTCATGCTTATTGACAGTGTAAGATGATTTACAGTTAGCCGTGTTGGCATGTTGTTATCTCAGAAACACGCTCAGCCATTGCACTGAATCGGGTAAACTGGTTATATATTTATGTTCCAGTATAATTACGTTCTAAACCCTTTTTAGGTTAGTTTCAGCCCCCCCATCTGTCACCTTAGCCCCCAAAAACTATCTTAACAATCAGGCCAGTGAAAGAAAGTTTTTAATTCTCACATGTTTTAAGTCTTGTCAGTTTAAACACTGAAGTAATTTTAAGCCATTTAAGCCCAAGACATCTCAAAGCGGTACTCACGCGCTGTGATAAAGCGTTTCTATGCGCACCGCGCGCACACATGTGAAGTGCACAAACAGATAGCCTTAGCCTTCTCAGACAGCAGGTGAATACCAATGGCTGTGTTGACAAGTATCTTTGTAAGCACAGTCGGTTGTTTTAAGTGAATGTAAACAGTAAAGAAAATATCAAATTTACATCAGTATAATGGATCCGTGCATTTCTTATTAAAATAATGTTAATCAAAAAGAGCAAAAGAAAAATTGCTAAATGCACGTTTCCTTCCTGTGACAATACAATGGGGAAAAATGTACATAAATTGGAATTTATATTAAGAGTTTCTAAAGTTTTTACCAGTTTTTGTGTTGAAAATGGCATTGCAATGTTAGTTTTCAGTGTGTACTAACAATCTTTGAGCAAATTTACTGTGCGATCTGAGTGGCTTTTTCTCATTTGCGAACAAATTTTCTCTTAGAAAATGTGATGTGAATACAGATGACAAAACACTAACCAAAACCATGGGTTTGTATTACCATAGTTGGTTAAATGAAGTCAGTGTGTAGTCAGTGGAGGTTGGTTAAAGGACACATGAAATGTTATTGCATTTCCCTGCTGAAAAAAACAAACAAACAAAAAACGCTAAACCCAGCCTAAGCTGGTTGACTGATTTTAGTTGGTCATCCAGCCCGGTCTTTGCTGGTCAAAGCTGGTCAGAAGGCTGGTTTTAGAGGGGTTTTGACCACTTCCTTAGCTTGACCAATCTGGGAGACCAGCTGGAACAACCAGCTAAAACCAGCTTGACCAATCTGGGAGACCACCTTAAACTAGCTAAGTTTAGGCTGGTTTTAACAGTTTTTTTTCCCCAGCAGGATAGAATAATTGTTATTAATAATCGTGATTATAATTTTAATCAAAATAATCGTGATTATCAGTTTAACCATTATCGTGCAGCCCTAGTTTGAGGCGAGCATCACCTCCAGACTCAGCCGGAGAAAAAGGTTAGAAGGGCGGCAGAGCAGCTTTGGCTTTGAAAACGCTCAGCAACTCTCAACAAATCATCCTTCCTGCACGCATCTAATTGTTCAACAGTTGGTGCACTAACAAAACTTTCTAAGTCGAAATCAGCCATACCGATTACGTTGGACACATTTACTAAACAGCCTCCAAATTACCATACCAACAGTACCTCTGTTCAGGGTTGTCCCACATATCATCCCAATAAAGGACTGATCAGCTAATCCCACCGCTGCCACCAATAAATGTTACGAGCTGAATGTTGAATAGGGATGATACCGTAGCATATAAGTGGTATAAGTGTTACTGGGTGTGGTGCAGATCAAAAATGATAATGAAATGTATTTCAGAAAGACTTTACTGAACGTATCAGGAGAAAATGCATGTGGTTTAAGTTTAACAAAGTGTAACGATAAAAAAGAAAACAAAAACAGGAGTGTCACCCAAATTAATAAAAAAACAAAACAAACCAATCCTTATAACTAACTTCTGAACTAACTACCAAAATAAAGAAAAGTGAAAATAAAATCGGAATCTTCAGCGTATGCGACGCCTGAACTAAACCTCTCAGAAACTACAAACAAAAATACAAGGGTGGCGTAACACTCACAATCCTAATTTAACAGAGTACAAACTTACCTAATCAAAAAAACAAACAAACAGTATTAAAACAACGACCGAATAAGTATTCGAATCATCACAGAAAGGCGAATGTGACTAAATAGTTGGATACACCAACATGCATTCTCAACTTTGAACTTGACACATAATCAGGCTGGAACTCTAAAACCGACATCCGCCATATCTTTCACTAAGAATTCGATACAAGTCAATAGCTAAGACACAAATCTATAAATAGATCAAAACCCACAACACAAAACAAGACCCCCTAAAACAAGATACATTTAGCATCAGGAGACCGCGTTGGAGCACGAGGTACGCTGGCATGGCACACACACAATCAGCATGAGTCCTCAAATACAGCTGGGACGTCAGCAAATTGGCAGAACATCATGATGTTGTAATGAAGATTGGCAGTCACATCAGCCAGTCACGATCTAGAAGTGGAGCAACAACACAAAAAGAACAGGAGAGCGTGGAACGTAACCGCTGTTTATCATAGTTTGTTACTGTGCAAACATATCTTGTATCAGGTTGTTATGTTTAAAGACTAAGGCCTGGTTTTACAGACAGGGCTTAGGTAAAGCCAGGATTAGGCCATAGTTCAATTAGGACATTTAAGTATCGTTTATAAACCTTGGAAAAAAATATTACTGCTGTGACAGCTCAATGGCGCTAAAATATTTTTAAGATATGTGAGTGCAAGTTTCTTTCATTTAAAACAGCACAGACATGCATTTTAGTCTGGGACTTAGCATAAATGTGGTCTGTGAAACTGGGGGCATATACAATGGTAGAAGATGAGAAATAAAGGGGAATTCTACCCAAGTGTAAAGAAGTCAGACAGTCATAACATCATAAACATTAACGCGCAGAAAAAAAAAGTATAATGAATGTTTTGCTGATGCAAATGGTTAAATTGTGTGTTTGTTTCTATAAAAGTAATCCGCTTGTTAAGTCTGATGTCATGTCACCACTTGCGGTCCAAACGCTCTATCAGATGCAACAAGAAAGCAAACGGTGCAAATATGCACTTACAATGTGATGTAGGCCTAATACTGCAGAAAAATTATAATCCTAACCTTTATTTCCATACCGAAATCCCAGATGGCCAGACAATGATTCATCTTCTATAAATCATTAAATATTTGTGTCTGGGATTCTATGAGCATGGAGACTAGTGTACACCGTAGGGTTTTTCAATGTATTACTTAGGCTAAATGTAATGTAATATGAATAAATACTCATACACAGTAGGGGTGGGAATCTTTAGTCACCTCACGATCCGATCCGATTCCGATTCTGGGAGTCACGATCCGATTCCAGAACGATTCTTGATCTACTTTTATCCCCCTTACTAATTAATCCGTTTACTGACTTGAGAATCTTAAAATCCTTACATTTACATATCCTAACATAAGTAATTTTGTACTTTTAAAAGTAATTACAAATTTAAAAACAAAAAAAAATTAAAAGAATTTTAAACTAATATAACTTCAAAACACAACTAACTAACATTAATTATAATATACTAATTTATCTGTGTAATCATGTCTAAAAATATAATAATTATGTCTACCAAGCTCTGATAATATATGGAATACAATATTAACGGACTATCCAAATGTTAATAAAACAATAGGCCTATAGCTTTAGAAGCACGGATGTGTCTGTGACTTTAATGGTATGGTTCACACAAAAATGAAATTAGTCATAATTTACCCAGGTTGTTCTAAACCTGCATAAAGTTCTTTCTTCTGTTGATCACAAAAGAAGATACTTTGAAGGACGTGTCTCAACTAAACAGCTGATGGTTGTAACTTCCATAGTAAGGTTAAAACAGTCATTGGGGACCAGAAACATAGGTTACCCACATTATTTAAAGTATTTTCTTTTATGTTAAACAGAAGAAAGAAATTATTACAGGTGTAGAACAACTTGTGGGTGTGGAAACGATGACAAATGTTCTTTTTTGGGTGAACTGTCCCTTTAAGTCAGACAGTCCACGGTGAACAACTGAAATGCCTCTCTGCAAACTGCGCATTCATCATTAGTTACTGGACAGACACATTGATAACTTTCCCTTTCAGCGCTACATCTGCAGAGTCTTGTGTTCAGAGGGCAGATGTGAGCTCTAGATGGTTTAAACCGTGCAGGTTTGTTTACCGCATGCTGCGCTCATGGAGCACTCGTGTGAAAGGGCATAACGGTGCGCATTTTGGAGACTCCGTCGCTATGGAAACAAAGACGCCAAAATCACACGCAAATGAGCTTCTTTAATAGCCTATTTCTTATGAAATTTATTTCATTATAATGGCTATTAGTATTATAAACAGTGCAAAATGCAGGACGATTTCGTATTTTAAGGGATGGGTGGCAACCCTAATAACTGGCTGTGTTTACATTAATTTTGCGTCATAAAACCATTTTGAGATGCAAGTGCATTAAACCACTTACATTGAGTCGCGCACAGCCGCATGCTCGAGCAGTCTTCACAAACAAAGCACGCGTCAGCATTTGAAGTTCAAAGCAGCCTTCTGTTAGTGAGGTTCATATTTTAAATATATAAGTCCACTGCATTCCAAACCAGATAAATTATGAATTCGTAGAGCCTTTGTAAGGAAAATACCATGGGTGTAACATCAAACAAAGCGCGTGTCTCTCATAGCGCATCCTGTACTTGTAATTCACTTCAACCTTTCTGAACTTTATGAAAGATTATTTTACGGAAGGGTCGAGTGGTATATGTGTGTAAGGAATTGGGAGCAAGCAGGGTCCGGGTGTTTCTAAAGCAAACTCAGCATCATCGCGCATCTGGTTAAAAACTAAGCTCAGAATCGATTCCGAAATTCTCAGAATCGAACCAGAATCGTTGGACAGAGAATAGCGATGCACCAATTTTTTTTTTCCCCCACCCCTAATACACAGCTGTTGAGTAGTTTTCTCAAGTGAAACGAGTAGAGGCATGGACCTGGAAACAGCATTCCTTACGTCATGACTTAACAAGTGTATGAATTGCCTTGAAGCAACTTAAAGGTTTAGTTCACCCAAAAGTTACAATTATCCTGTGTTTTACTCACCCTCAACTTCACCTAACTGTCGGAAGTTGTTCTAGCCGATGACGTAGGAGGTCTGCGTAGCATGATTAGTGATGAACACGGAGAGAGAACAAAACAAAACGCCGGTCTTGAATTAGAAAAACGAATTGTGGATTTGTAAAGAAAAATGTTGGTGGATTTCGATATAAGCCAAGAGGAGACTGGTTTTCCTTTTCTAAAGTAAGGAAACTTTGCTTCCTTTGCTCCTGTAAACAAACTCGTGAGACTAGCATATCTCGGAGGCGCACGCGCTGTGCATATGTCTCATGTCACCCGTCGGAAATGGTTTCTGCATATGACAGTGTGAGGCACGTTTTATTATGGATGTGCCCGCTTTATTTGATGTGTTTTGGACTGTTAAAGAGAAACCCCCACCCACTGCAATGATAGAGCTTGGAATAGCCAGGACTAGTGTTGTCACTGTACCAAAATTTCAGTATTCGGTACCAATATCAGTGAAAATCCACGGTTCTCGGTACCAATTTCGGTGCCAAAGCAAAACACAAAAATATGCTAATTAAAAAAAAACTCTTTTTATCACTAAAAATAAAACCAATGCCATTCTTTATACTTATTTACAATTGTGTTTAAAGTTTTTCTACAAGTAATATAATTATGAAAAACAGTAAACAAGTTTCACCCAAATTTAATTTCTTTTAATTAATGAAATTTAAACACATTTTATTTTTTGTTAAATAAAGGGGATTTCTTATTAAAATTAAAACATGGAAGAAATATTGTGTGATTTATTTCTTTAAAAAATAAAGTTTTATACATTTTTTCAACAGTAGTAGCAGTATCACATACATTCTACTAAATAATAGTAATATTTCTAGCACAATGCCTTTATGTAAAAATGAACTTTTATTTTGACGGGTTGCAGTGTTTCCCGCAGCCTTACACTCCCCCGCTCCCATATATGCATATATATGCGAATTCATTTTCTGCCAGCAGGAGGCGCTTTAAGAGCGGGAGAGATACAGGATTCTCCGGTAACGGCAGCAAAGCAGCGCTGAGCTCACAAACGCTGCCTTATCAAGCATTACATGCAAAATGAAATGAAAATGAAAATGAAATTTTCTAAATACAGTCGGTTTCCTTCTGAAATACAGTGATATAAAAACACAGCATCGTTTTTTGATTTAGAAACTAGCAACGTCATGTTTATTCAATGAAGTCAAAGTCTTTTGGAAAATCTATTTGTGGCCGTCAGTTTTGATATTGTAATAAATCAATGTGTGGAAACCCTGGGTTGCCGTGAATACCTTTAAATTGACACTGGTTTTACTCAAATGAAACGGTAAAATGCTTGTAAAGTGACTCAGAACAGTTCTTGTGATGTTGTTTATGTATTTCTGTCCGCATCGAGACGGCAGATGCTGAAATTACTGCAAGCGTCACGCGCTTCAGTCTGTGTAGTAAACAAACCCGCACGTCTCTGCCATTCATTCATTCACACAGAGACGCACAGGATTCATATTTCAACCAAGTTTTGCGGCTTAACATTTACAGATACTGGTCCATATGGAGATTTGATTTGAATAATTTATGCTAACTTTGTCAAATTCCGTGACTGTCCATATTAAAATGTAAGTTTCATTTTCATGACTGGATTTTGAGATTCCGTCCACGTTTTCTGCTTCGCGGAAATCATAGCGCTGTATGCGTCAAGAACCGGGTTGACCGGGTACTCGGTACCACCGGTACTTAAAGAAACCTAGTACCGTGACATTTTCATTTTTTTAGTACCGACTTGGTACCGAAGTACCGGGTCTTTTAACAACACTAGCCAGGACAATTTTTTATATAACTCTGATTGGATTAGTCTGGAAGACTAAAGTCATATACACCAAGGATGTCTCGAGGGTAAGTAAAACACAGTATGATTTTCATTTTTGGGTGAACTAACCCTTTAAAGGGGTCATATGATGTGATTTCAAGTTTACCTTTCTCTTTGGAGTGTTACAAGCTGTTTGAGCATAGATAAGATCCCTAAAATTGCAAAGACTAAAGTCTCAAACCTAAAGAAATATTCATGAAAGTTAAGACTCGACCACGCCCTGTTAAAATGCCTCATTTAAAAGGATACTCCACCCCAAAATGAAAATTTTGTCATTAATCACTTACCCCCATGTCGTTCCAAACCCGTAAAAGCTCTGTTCATCTTTAGAACACAATTTAAGATATTTTGGATGAAAACCGGGAGGCCTTTGACTGTCTCATACACTGCCAAATAAATAACAGTGTCAAGGTCTATAACCTTGACACGGGACACATGGCATCATAGTATGGTAAGGGCCATAACATTTCCGTCACATGCATGAGGTATTCGGCCAATCACAATGCACTGGATAGCTGGCCAATCAGAGCACACCTCGCTCTTCAGAACGATAAGCTTGTAAAAATCAATGAAAATAATGTGTTTTTTGAACCTTAAACGACATAAACACATTGCATTACACCAAATACCCAAACTAATGTTCTTTTTAGAAACGTCATATGACCCCTTTAATAATAAAAAGGAAAATAGGATAATCAATCAACCATGGAAACTTCTTCAATTATGCGTCAAATAAATTTCTGCTGTAAAGAAGCTATAAAAAGTCAGTATTGTCATTCTTCAGCTCAAGTCAGTTCAGTTTTGGTTCAGTTCAGTTTCATGACCTTATAAAAAAATAAATTGATTGGATTGGTATAAGCTGATGTTTGAAAACAAAAATAACCGTCTGAATAATATATATTTTTGAATGTATAAAATTTGGCTGTGGTGAATTAACCTAGAAAGCCAATCTGGCCACGTTCCATATCAAATCAGAGCACGGATCCTTCTGGAACCAGATCCAAGTCTCTCAGTGTTTTACTGTTTGTGTGCTGGTACCTGTTTGTGCAGATCCAGTGTCTCTCATCTGAGGTGCCTCAACAGACATGCCAATGACACGTCCCCTGTAGCTATTTGATATTCTTTATTTTGCTCTGTTGTTCTCCATTGAGCTGCACTTTGTATGATGTTAGAATGACAAAAAGTTTTAAAGTAAATGTTTTACGCCCCTAAAAACACCCCAGTTTAGAAGTTTAGAGTTTAGCAGACCAACACCAACCACCAACTGAGTACAATACGTCACTTCTTAGACATTCCAAGATCGACAAACACTGATTCGACATGTTCAGTCAGTGATAACAAGTGCTGAACAATGCCAGCAGATATCAACCGGGCTAACACACTGATGAGACAGAACCCGGTGAATGTCTGTCTGCCTTTACAAACCCATATGGTATGTGTTTCTGACTACCTCCATATGTTACCTGTATCTGCTGACCACTTCTAATCCAATAACAAAACATGCGTGTTAGTGCCAGGTGTACACTTCTAAACTACTATATATATATATATATATATATATATATATATATATATATATATATATATATATATATATATATATATATATATATATATATAATATAATATAATATAATATAATATATATAATATATAATATATAATATATAATATAATATAATATATATAATATAATATAATATGAGCACATATATATATATATATATATATATATATATATATATAATATGTAAACTGCAATAGGACAATTGCAGTTTGTTGGTCTTGAACATGGTAAATGTCTGACTTTACTAGAAAATTTAAATAGGGCCATTATTTTACTAAATGATCATGCACTGCCATTAAAACATTATTTTAAAGATATCTGAAAATAAGGGACAAAGCTTTTTAAACTGTGCAATATTTAATGATTTTTAATGTATGTAATCTGACAGAGCATATGCATGTAGCATAATTCTGCTTAGCTTGTGTGTTTAACTTGTGTCTTAGAAGTCAGAACTTCCTATTAACTACTTTATTATATTGTGCATCAAACTAAATTGTGACATGATTGTATCGTTACTCGCCTATTCTTAATTGCAGACAATCAGACATTTTATTAAAGTCGTTTTTGAGCTTCTGCTCTAGTCTGTAGAGTGCAAAAGCCATAGCTACAGTTCATTTTTAATGCCAGGTTTTTTTATTTTTATTTATTTTTTTGATACCATGTGATGGACTGGTATCAGTAGCATCTCTGTAGGAATCCATTGTTTCTGTTTAAATGAATATTTACACCAAATATTTGTGTTTGTTGTATTTTTTGTATGGTATAAACCAGTTCACCACCTCTTCCATGAGCTCTTGTGAATGTTGAGATCACAGGCATGTGCTGTGTGTTGACAGGAGGAATGCCAGCTCCGAAGCCAAGCGCAGGCTCACAGGAAGCTGCTGTGCCATCGCTTCACAGCATGGAGTCGCACAGCGCTGCCACCAATATCCTGGCTTCTGTCAAAGAACAGGTAAGAGCCTACTTCACACTATATACATTGTTATATAGTGATTTTTATTTTAATTTAATTAGGGCTGGGCGATAATTCGATAACGATAATTATCGTGATATAATTTCTTGATAAAACGATATGAAGAGTTCAATAAATGTTCGATACAATGTTTATGTGGCAAAAGCGGGACGCAATTTAAATTGTGCCAAACACGGACCGTTTATCCGCTTGGATCAAAGTTCAAACTGCCGCATGGCACGAGCATTAAGCAGCACTGTGAGATCCAGTGTGAAGAGCTTGAAATTAGTGATGAACACAAATGAGTCTGTGATTTAAACTGCAACGAGACAGTCAGAAGGCTTTTCAGTCTACACATCGCCATCATTTACCATGGATTTACTGTAGTAACACTCACTCCACCATGGTATTGTGGCAGAAATCTGGGATATTCACACTGAATTTTATTAAAAGAATAATGGTATATAATTGTAGTACGTATTTGTGATTAAGCTATAGCATGTGTGCATTTATACTGAATGTTTTTAGAATACTGTTTTCCATACAAATAGACTACCTAAAAAACATATGGTTATATTTTTACCATGGTATTGAGGTGCTATATGTGTGGTTTTAACTGAGTTTATCATGATTTAAATTAGGGCTGTGCGATATCTATCACGATTTTTTGATCAATTTTGCGATTTCGATTTTAATCACGATTTTGACACACACAGACATGCTTTACAGTCATAAATGCATTCAGTATAAATTTGAAACATATTTCCAAAAGAAAACCAATGAGAGCTTATCAAAAAGTTGTAACATGTCTCTAGAACAGACATAGGTCAAAATAATCACTAAGTAAAAATGTCAAACAAAATGTCTAGAGATATGGTAAAAAAATACAAATAAAATAAAATAAAATAAAACCCGTGTCCAGGGCTTTTTTTTTTTTTTTTGCCATGCATTGGTCATAGAGCTCATTGTTGCGGTGCCTCAGGTGCTGAAATATATTTATTGCCCAAGGCTCACACGTACTCCGTCTGCAGTGCGTATACAGTATGTGTAGTATGCAGAAGCAGCAGCATTATTGTAACGCGAAAGCACATTAAAATAATGCGCGAGCGCGAATCTCTCCGCTCGCACGCAGATTTCCTTTGCTTTGTCACAAAACCAAACACGCGTACTCAGATACACGCTGCTCACGCCCGGAGAGAGTGCGCGCACTTAAAACATGTCTCCTCTCGCTCACTCACTCACAACTCTCTCTATGCTCATGCGATAGATATTCATTTTTTCGCACCTCTCGATTTCTAACCTTTTCTGTTCACATCTTTTACCGCGTGCAGTGTGAAGCTCTGATCCATTAACATGGGCTCGGAAAAAATACGCATCACAGACAGAGTGTGTGAACCTGGAGTTAGGCATGTGCCCAGTCTGTTCTGTTCTCGCGATCCACTTAGGTGCTCTGCATTCTGATTGGATCGGATAGCATACTGCGGGAGGTCGGGACCACGGAAAATCATGCTATAAAGTGATTTAGAAATCGTGCATGCTCAAATCGTGATTTTATTACGATTTCGATTAATCGCACAGCCCTAATTTAAATGTATGCTACTATGGGAGACCGATGCTTAATTTAAAAAATAAATAAATAAAAAACTTGTTCAGAATACATTTAACCATATAAAACTGAGGTTGCTACAATTTTTCACCGATGTTATGGATTTGATAATGAATAAAAATTTACCTCTGCATCCTAACTCAGGCTACCATCAAATGTTCATTTCTAAAAGACAAAAAGTGGTATTATTATTAATATTAACCTGTAATATTAATAATATACCTGTTTCTTTATTTGAAACAGTATCACTCTTTAAAACATGCAGCAACTAAGAAATACATTTTTCTATTTAGATATTTATCTATTTAAGGAAAATTAATGGTCTGGTTTTTACAACTTTCACTTTGGAGCAAAAATCTGATTTGACATTCATCATGATAATTATTGTGATAATTTTTTTGGCCCACACAATTGAAGTCAATGGTAACCAAAACTGTGTTTCACAAAAGCGAGAAAGTCATGAAGGGTTTGGAATGATAAATGAGGGTGAGTAAATATTGAGAGAATTTAAATTTTGGGGTGAACTATCGAAAAGTGCTCTGAAAAACATTTACTTGTAGGGTACCTCAACGAGCCACTTTTCTGATGAGCTGCTCCTAGATAAACGTTCTTTGTGGCGCGCTTTAAACTACTAGCGCTCTTTCGTTCCGCTGTTGTCACATAAACATTAAATTGAACATTTATCAAACTCTTCATATCGTTTTATCGAGGAAAACATTCTAAACAAATATATCTGTAGATTTTGATGTGAGAAGACAACAGGGGACTTTTTCACAGAAGGAAGCATTATTATTGGATTATGGACTTTTTTATGCCAGAAGCAAGAGTTTGAAGTAGAGATCGACCGATATGGGTTTTTCTATTGCCGATGCCAATGTTTAGAGGTCAGGGTCAGCCGATGGCCGATATGTGCTGCCGATTTTTAGGGCTGATATCTTGAAGTTTTCCCCTTCATTTGCATGCTAAAATGTCACACTAATAATAAGTGGATGCACAACATTTCTAAACTTATCATCATTTATTGAGCACTGACTTGAACCATCTCTCGAATCTTAGAAGTTAATCATTTACATAGGACTGGGCGATATATCGAACGATATGATCATGCGTATCTAGTCAGTAAAGCCGGTTCCCTGATTAGCGCTAAATCACCATCACCTGCTTTCAAATGGAGCGGTATTTAATAGACAGAGCCGTAGTTCACTGACAAGGTATGCAATATCGCGTTCATTATCGAAGGCGATTCATCTTCGATAATGAACGCCTGACTTTAAATCGGCGCTACTAAACATGGATATCGGCTGATGCCGATATATTAAAAAATGACAAATATCGGCCCGATATATCGGTCGACCTCTAGTTTGAAGTCAAACATCTTGAAGATACACTTATTGCAAACACACAGCTTTGTTCTTTTTAGTTATTATTATTATTATTATTTGTGGATTATTCTGATGTCTTAACAGCTCTTTACGATAGGAATTTCTTTTTCCCAGTGGGTGCGTAGCAAAAACACAACAGCACTCTTTTTTTTCAGTTTGGCTTGAGCCATGAAGTTACTAGCATAAGCATAAATGCTCATCTGGCCTGATGGTGGACAGTTTGAGTTTGAGTTAGAGACTCCAAATTTGCTATGTTTAATATTGAGACTTTCCTTTATCTGTGTTAAATTGCATAACTTTCCTGCAAGCAGTTCTATGGGCATGCCCTCGATAGATGTAAAAAACAAAAAAACAAAAACAATGAAAGAAAGAAAAGAAAATGACAAAGAAGAAGAGATACATTAGGTTAAAAAAAAGCTGATCTTGGCTGATCACATGCCTGGTTATTCATTTTGTAAATGCATATATAAGTAAGTTAACTTGGGTTTACAGTGTACAG
This sequence comes from allo-octoploid hybrid of Carassius auratus x Cyprinus carpio, assembly GCA_024542945.1. Classification (NCBI taxonomy): domain Eukaryota; kingdom Metazoa; phylum Chordata; class Actinopteri; order Cypriniformes; species allo-octoploid hybrid of Carassius auratus x Cyprinus carpio. Next base: position 994,380 of record CM045022.1, read on the forward strand.
TGTGAGATTAGAAAACCTGACTATCCAGGATTAATTACGTCCCCAAGTTAGAATATTATTATGAAACATAGAACAAGATAAGCAAGGGTTATTTTATACCAAAGTGATTTAAGCGTGAAAAGCTGAGAGAAAGGCCACTCTATTCCAGTTCTCCCTCTTTATGGCGCAAAGCCAAATCCTATTGTTGACTAGTGTCAGCAGGAAATAAATTCTCTATTGGAGAATACCTGGCCAGTGTCATTTCCTCTTCCTTTAAAAGGAATTTCCTGGAAACTTTCTCTCGTTTTGTTGAAGTACTCGCTCAAAGTAAAAGTGAAGGAGAAGCTAGAACGAAAGAAACTTGTTTGATTGAGCAGCGTTTAGACCGTCGAGCACCAGACTGTAAAGCAGCCGTCTAGCAGTCTAACCAGCAAAGGAGTGAAAGAGACAGAGAGGAATGTCAGGCCGGGAGGTTTTCCTGTGACTGTACAGCAGACTGTGGTAAAAGAAGCCTGGGATGAGTGATGTCACTGTGAGTCTACTGGTGTCTTGCTCTTTACTGTTCATGTTTTCTTAAGCTTTTGCCTTGAGGTTTGTGGAATAGATTTTTTTTTTTTTTTTTTACTTAAACCAGCGCTGTTGCAGAATGTGACATATTGTATATTAATTCTTAATGTACAGTCATTTTATTTAAATGAGTGTTATTGTTTCAGATCCATTGTTTTATTAGTAATGGTGGTGTTTGTTTATATGTGTTCGGTGGCCTGCCCAACCTTACCTGCAGTAGACATGTGCATATGTGCACTCTTAAATTGAATGCTTTTCAACCGGGTGATTACCTCTCAAATAAAAGGTATCATCTTGTGTCAGTGCATATAGGCCTTTGTGCTGCCTGTGTCATTTTGATATATTGATAAAGAACAGCTGTTACATAAAAAACCCCAGAAGACTTATGGGTTATGTATTTATTATAGAATCTAATTAATGTCTCTGCATCTGCATATGTCTACTTCCCGACTTTATTCCCTACTATATGCGAACAGTATATGAAAAGTAGTATGTCTGAATTCATAGTATTCTTAAACACAATAACCAAAAGGTACCTGGATGGACTACTCCTTCCACTGTGATTCTGAAGTGCACATCCAGTAGATATTTTACTATGCCATGAGGCCACAGGAGAGGAGTTATGAATGGCAGTAAAGTAACGCAAATAACGCCATGAGTCACGTGACAACATTTACATTTATGAATTTAGCGCATTCTTTTATCAGAAGTGACTCTTAAAAGATTTCACTCTTTTTCTGATAGATGTGATGGCCTCAGCTCTTTGAGTGGAGGAACAGAGAGGGTTTTGGAGATTGACTTTTTGCCTGCTCATTCAGTGACCCGAGCCTACATTTGCAGTAGTGGTTTGAGGTAGGGAGGTTATTTTCCTGAACACTAGCGTCCAAACCTTACATTTGATTTTGGTCACAACTGGGAGCCGGTGGAGTGAGAGCCGGAGGTGTTTGACGTCAGTTCTCTTTGGCATGATCTGTAGAGGCTTAGTTGGGCTAGTTTAGTTTTTTCTAATGTGGTAAAACATGAACCTACATGACTCGGTTGAGCTCAGCTAATTATCAAACACTACTGTAGCACCGCTAGGTTCCTTGTTGGCATGACCTGGCAATGCAGGTGTACATCTGAATTTCATTCATACTGCACGCATTCATACTGTATAGAATGTCGAGAATGCACTCACTTGTTTGAACGATCAATCAAATGTAGTACCTATTCAGTCAGTGTGTGATTTTTAGATAAGAGATAGATGCTATATAGATAACCTTGCTGTTTGTTGACGTCTTTGTTTTCCTTCTTTTGAGAAGTGATCTGAATATTCATGGCTTGAAACAGATGGAAAATTGACAGGCTTGTGCTGCAGCTCTGTGGATGTTTTGCCCTCCAGGTCATGTGCCAGTCATGTGACTGAAAACTCTAAATAGGCGACATTGTACCCTGCCCAAATGAACCTTGCTGTGATAATGTTTTGTTTTGTTTGTTTTTCAGCAGCAGTGAACTGCTCTTTAGGATCGTACTTTATGGATTCTTATTGCACTTTTACATTGTAGGTTGCGCTAATGGTATCTCATCATTATTTATGACATTGACATAAAGAAGTGAGTGAGTGAAGCCAATTAGCAGCCTTGTCTGAACTAATGTGAAATTGTAAGAGGAATCATCAAAACAATAAAAGACAAGAATCAAACTTCTGCTCTTTGATGCTATTTACCTTTTAAACTACAACTTTTCTTTTGTCTCAAGACCTTAAAGGGGTTATCAGATGCCCATTTTCCACAAGTTGATATGATTCTTTAGAGTGTTAATGAAAAGTCCCTCTAAAGGCAATTTAAAAAAAAAATGTCTAAACACATTATACATGTTAGAAATGTATTGCTAAAACATATTACAAAGACTGTGAACTGTAAAACACTGAATTGTGTAGTTAGACCATTAAACAGTTTCTCACCATTGCTGTGATCCGGATTTTTTGGGCGGGGCTAAAATGGGGGATTGATGACACACTGCGTCCCCCTGAGCTCCTGGCCCGCCCCTAACGATATAAATAGAGCACATTCGCATCAGTTCGCCGCTCAACCGCGAGTTACTGTCATACTGTTACTTACTACAGCCTACAGTTTGCTAGCTATGCCTTCGTCACTAACCAATAAAGCTGTTAGGAGCATCCATTCCGGCTGTAGCGGTGACAGTTGAGTGTGGCGACTGCAGCTTTTGCGCGAGTGGGCGTGGTTTCAGCGCAGCCAGCGGACACGCCCCCAGCGTTTGAGAGCTGAGACTCCTGCTCATTTTTTCGAGATTTTGATAGCTTATTTTATATACTTACCGGCTTTTTTTATCATTCAAATTTTGCTGGGTGGCTAATAACACATTTTTCTGTGGTATGAGAAACTCAGAACACATACTTAAATTTGACTTTACAGGGACTTCTCAGTGTTAGTGTAAAACAACACCCATTTTACCCCGTCAAAAACAGCTCTTTTCAGAGCAAGCTGTTTTCTTGCATGCCGCTTCAAATTAAAATGAGCTCTGCTGACCCCGTCCCTCTCTATCGAGCCGCTCGCTGAGAGGCGGTAAACTTTAGCCGCATTCATTGTGAAACTTGCTAGGACAAAAAACTAGGAAAGGCGAATTACAAATATTCATTAAAAAAAATGTATACTCACTTCTGTAGGTTAAAGCTGGATCACGAATGATTCACATGAACATAAATACATTTAGGTAGATCGGGGGCGCATTCCCTTCAAAAAATGTAATCCACTGCATCTTCAGCAGCTCAGATGTCATCACACAGACAAGCTGAGAACGGCTTGATTTGAGAAAGGGGTAATGATTTTAGTAGATAAAAAAAAAAAACACTGGGTGGCTTTTTAATCATTGTAGAGTGGTTGCATACACACTGCCAACACACATTTATGTTCAAACACCATGTAAAAGTGCATTTCGCATCCGATGACCCCTTTAACTTTAGATACATAAAAATGAGGTTCCTGACAGGAAATAGTCTGTTTGAATATCCTGAAATATATGCAGTCTGTTACCATTAAATATGTTACAGAAAGTAAATAAATACATCTTTTGAGGACCAGAGTCCTTTTCCTGGCGCAAAAATTATATTACTAATATATTCAGTAATTTTGTCATAGTAAAGCACTTGATGTTCTGTTTTGCCAGTTATTCTTTTTCTGCCTTTTAAGAGACCATAAGACATTGTGCAGGTTTCTCTTTGTGAGGTTTGGTTAGCAGTGACTGAAACGCACACAACTGTCAGTCTGCATGGAGAGGATCTTGAGACTCCAGGAGCTTCAAACACCTGTCTGCTGCTCAGCATTGGCTTTTTACAGCTGCCATTACAATACAGTTCATTTATTTGACAGAAACTTTCCTTAATAAATCTTTATCTCACCAAGATGTTCTGTGCTCTAAGTCACTCACAAATCTTTTGACAGTTCAATTATTTCTATTAGCTTATCGCGAAATATAGTTTGTTTTGATGCCTTTTGCAAGACATTGCATTGTTTCATACTTTTCATCTTCAGAAAGATCTTTCTTCCTCACCATATTTCAGCTTAATAATGTGGAACAACCTCTTTAAGTAGGGTTTCCATTTTACCTCAGAAGACCTGGCAAACTATTGACCAAACCTGTCTGAGATTGATACCAGTTATCTAAAAAGATGTGAAAAAACAACACAAACAAAAATCTGACTCTTTATTGTACCGAAATCCTATTGATATATCACTTGCATAATAATTTGGAATGCAGTGTATGTCAAAAGATCAAAGGAATTTTGGTTTCATTTCACAAAATGCCAGTCCATGAATTACCTTTACAGGAATGTTGTGGGATCTTTGGATTCCCCTCTAAAGTTTGGCTGCAATTGCCCAGAATTATTGCACATCTGGCTGTCTTTATATTGTTTTATCGATGGATTGTACAGGTTCAAGTAGAAACGGGCTTCTTCACACAGCCTGCGCATGTGCAATTGGTGTTTTTGAAGCCTACTGTTTGAAGCCTGCTGGTCACAAAAAATGGGAGGCGCAAGGATGTCCACGCAAAGCCTCCACGCACGCTCTACGATGACGATTTTTACGTCACACATACCATAGTGGACACTAGCAGACTCGCGCATGCGGAAAGTATAACACAGGCTTCTCTAGTATGATGTCATACTGCTCAGCCCCCGCCCATGACCGCTGATGGACTGTCCCACATTAGCATATCTCCGTCCTCAGCTAGTTATGCTCTGTCTGTGTTCATTGGTTTTGTTTTTGATTGTAATGCACCACCAAATACATGTCTGCGTAAATGATTTTACTCTAGACTGCTTTCTGAATGAGGGACAGTTCAAGGCAGGTTTTGCTAAAAAGTTCAAACTGAAAGATGGATCAGAACCCAGTGTTTATGATTCAGCTGCACCTCCATAAGAAGCAGGTCCCACACTTTGTATTTCTTACGATTTTTGTTTTACACTACCATTAAGAAATTTTAACAAAAGTATGTTGCAAACATTTCATGAAGACCCTAACGAATCATATCAACTTGTGGATAATGGGCATCCGATGACCCCTTTAAAAAAAATGACAGACATAGTAAATGAATGGGAAAAATATCTCACAAAAATGTTTTAAATATTGTCTAGTACTATAAAATCCCCCCAAAATTCTAAATAATAATAAAAAAAATGATTGAACAAAAAATCTATTAGATTGATTTTCCTGAGAAAAATTTCATGGCTTCAGTCACTTTTGACCGCAGAGGTACCGAGTGTGACCCACAAAGGAAGCGGAGGGTTAAATAAAGACCGTATTATGATATAATGGAAATTATGTATATCATGAGACAAGATTTTAGTCATGTTATCTCCCTCTAACCTAAACAGTCTCTTATTAATTTTTTCTTTAATCTTTTGTTACGTGTTATCTTTTGTCATTTGTTGGGCTATACTGTTTAATTACTGTGCTGCTCAGTTACTCGTAAAGCTGTCTTATAAACCAACTAGAAAAAGAATCATGATAAAATTGTTGATCGTGATCCTGCCTGAAAAGAAATTGTGTTGTGATGTTTTTTGCCATATCGCCCACCCCACATTGAAATTTGTGCAAGCTTGTGTTTTTGTTCTCCCACATTCACATAAATGGAAGCCAGTGGAGTGTAAAGTGTAATGTGACTGTCCCTTTGCTCACATCAGTCTTGGGGTTTAAGAATTAAGAATTGTAATTTGTAGTTCAGGTGTCGCTTTATGGCTGTGCTCTCTGAAGGGTTACTACATTGTCATCTATCAGATGTTTATTATCCAAAATACTGGACTTTTGCTACAGTCAGAGGCCCATTGAAATGCATTGTCTGTTTAAAGAGGTCATATGACGTTGCTAAAAAGAACATTATTTTGTGTATTTGGTGTAATGCAATGTGTTTATGCAGTTTAAGGTTCAAAAAACACGTTATTTTCCACATAATGTACATTATTGTTTCTCCTCTATGCCACGCCATTCTGAAACACTTTGATTTTTACAAAGCTCATCGGTGTGAAAAGTGAGGTGTGCTCTGATTGGCCAGCTATCCAGTGTGTTGTGATTGGCTGAATGCCTCAAGCATGTGATGGAAATGTTACGCTCCTTAACATACTGTGATGCTGTCTCCCAGCACGCCGAGACAAAACCAATAAAATCCATTACAAACGAGGCATTTATTGCATCCAGTGGGGACAAAATTACTGATTATAATGATTTATACCAGGGTTCCTCAAATCTTGCCCTGGAGGGCCAATGCACTGCAGAGTTTAGCTCCAACCCTGATCAAACTCACCTACCTGTGATTTTCTAATGATCCCGAAGACGCTGATTAGCTTGCTCAGGTGTGTTTGATTAGGGTTAGAGCTAAACTCTGCAGGAAAGTGGATCTCGTAGGCCAGATTTGAGGATCCCTGATTTATACTGTCTTTTTATGCATTGCGTATCACTCTGCGTAAACATAAAACCATGTCTGCATTTGTGATTGGAGAAATGACAAACAACAAGCACTACTCTATACTTATTAAGACTCGCGTTTGAATATTCAGTGGCAAATTCTTTAAATATAAAAAACGTACTTACAGTCTGTGAGTCAGAACAGCCGGCAGATCAGGAAACAGTCCTCCATAAAATGCGTTGCACGCATCTGAATATTTGGATCGAACTGTTCAAACAGTGTTGTAAATACAACTTAACCACTGATTTCTAGTTGTGTCCTCTTTTGGAAGGCCAAACAAAGTAGTTTCTCTTTAACAACGAAACACAGCGTCTCCACGACATGGCAACAACAATACTACAGTGAGAATAAAAGTTACTCCTTCTTTCTTTGCATGCACATTTGGGTGGTGTTATGCAAATCTTCCCACACAGTGACGTAGACATGTAGGTGTGTTAGAACGAGCCGTTTTAGAAGTGCGTGGACCAGTCTTAACTTTTATAAAGAATATCTCTTTGGATTTGAGACTTTAGTCTTTGCACAGATCTTCTTTTTGCACCAAGAGCTTGTAACACTTCAAAGAGAAAGGAAAAATTTAAATCGCATCATATGACCCCTTTAAAAAGATTGCTGACAGGGTTTGAGTTAAAGGATCAGGTCTGCTAGTTTCCTTTTCAGGGACAGTGGAAGTGTGAAGCTGATGTCTCTGATGTCAACAGATTGTTCTCTAGAGAGCGCTGCTCTTGCTGTTGAGAATCTGTAGTTGTCACCTTTTAGAGCAGTGCATTACCTCCTCAGTGCTGCAGGACAGAACTAACTTACAGTTACACCAGGGTGCGTGTATGTGACGTGATTGTAAGGGGATTTTAAAGCATTTTTGGGTTGCACTATGGTACATGCAGTGTGTATGTTTACTGCCGGCTCAATCATGATGCTGTTCTTCATCAGAGACAGAGACTGAGTGTGTGTATTGTGTTTAGGAGCTGCAGTTTGAGCGTTTGACTCGGGAATTGGAGGTGGAGCGACAGATTGTGGCCAATCAGCTGGAACGATGCCGACTGAGTTCAGAATCCCCAGGAGCTGCTAGTGGCGGGTACACACACACACACACACACGCACACACATGCATGCAAACACACACACACATGCGCACACACATGCACACGCATGCATACAAACACGCATACACACACACACACACAACACAACTGCGGCATTACCCTGTTGACCACAGATAGTGTGCATTTACATTTACATTTACTTTAGATTTTTTCATTTAATATCCATAAAAAAATTAGAAGAGGAGAGATGGAAGTAAAGATTTAACAATGTGGCCGCAGGATATAGGCCAACTTTCCACCAACTTTCCATTTTTAATACATAATCATCATGCCAAAAGAAGAGCATGAGAAGAACATAAAAGTCTTTAATACACTTTTATATAGTAAAATAAAGCAATTTGAATATTATTAAATGCCTAAAATACACAAAATAAATGAAAAAAAAAAGTTTTTATTGAACATTCTACAGAATCACAAAATGAGTAATGGTTAATTTATTTAATATCAACACTCCTAGTTTCTGTTAATAAAAAAAAGTTTGAAAACAATTAGCTTTGTTGTAATTACTACAGAAATACAAGAAATATAAGAGAAAAAAGTAAAAAAAAATTATAATTGGATTGAGATTCCCAGAATTAGATTGGGGATGTGAGGCTTTGAATATTGTGTTGGACAGCTGGGGGTATTCGAGTCAAAAATTAAAATAAAAAAAGGATTATCATATTACCCAAACATATTCAGATTCTACCTCTGATTTCAAATTTCATCAGTAAATACTCATTCAATGTTTTATAATCAAAATGCACTGTCAGCATGCAGTGGGCCACGCTGTATTGTGTACAGTAACTAAATCTTCCGATTATAATACATTGATGGAACCGCACTCCAGTGGTTTGAGTCTTACCTAAAGTATCTTGGAGAGGTGAGGTGTCCAAGTCGCAACATCTAACTACTGGGGTACCTCAGGGCTCAGTTCTTGGACCACTTCTCTTCTCTGTCTACATGGCATCATTAGGTTCTGTCATTCAGAAACATGGCTTTTCATACCATTGCTATGCTGATGACACTCAACTCTACCTCTCATTCCATCCTGATGATCCGACGGTAGCTGCTCGTATCTCAGCTGTCTAACAGACATTTCTTGCTGGATGAAGGACCATCACCTTCAACTCAACCTTGCCAAGACAGAACTGCTTGTGGTTCCAGCAAACCCATCGTTTCATCACAATTTCACAATTTCCAGTTAGGCACATCAACCATAACTCCTTCAAAAACAGCCAGAAACCTTGGAGTTATTATTGATGATCAGCTAACTTTCTCAGACCACATTGCTAAAACTGTCCGGTCCTGCAGATTTACTTTATTCAACATCAAGAAGATCAGGCCCTTTCTTTCGGAACATGCTGCACAACTCCTTGTTCAAGCTCTTGTTCTGTCCAGGCTAGACTATTGCAATGCTCTCTTGGCAGGTCTTCAGCCAGTTCTATTAAACCTTTACAATTAATCCAGAATGATCCAAGATTAATTTTTAATGAGCCGAAAAGAATACATGTCACACCTCTGTTTATCAATTTGCACTGGCTACCAATAGCTACTCGCATTGATGTTTGCATACAAAACCACCACTGGCTCTGCACCCCTTTACCTAAATTCATTACTTCAGACTTATGTGCCTCTAGAAGCTTGCATTCTGCAAGTGAACGTCGCTTGATTGTTCATCCCAAAGAAGCACAAAGTCACTTTTACGGACTTTTAAATTAAATGTTCCCTCCTGGTGGAGTCCTTAGCCATCTTCAAGAATCGGCTTAAAACACATCTCTTCCATCTTTATTTGACCCTCTAACTTTAGCACTCACTATTCTAATTCTATTCTTAAAAAAAAAAAAAAAACTAACTACCTTTCTAATCTTTTTGTATTCTATCTATTATCTTTTCATTTATTATACATTTATAAAAAAGATCTCTAACACTAGCTTGCTCTATTCTTTTCTATCTGTTTTCTTTTTATTTACAGTATTATATTATTTAAAAGCCCTTGCTACATGTACTGAATTTAAGCTAACTGAGACTTGTTATAGCACTTATATATCATTGCTCTTTTGTTGTTTTTGATTGCTTCCATTGTCCACATTTGTAGGTCGCTTTGGATAAAAGCGTCTGCTAAATGACTAAATGTAAATGTAAATGATGGAGTTGTATTTATTTATTGTTGAAATCAGAGGTAGAATCTGGATATTTTGGGTAATATGATAATGTTTTTTTAATATCTGCTAATAAGGTTGAAGTTATCTTGGCTCTGTGTACAGTGTTTCTGAATATGTTTGATTAGCACAGAAAAGTTTACAAAAGTGCACATGTACATCTGGTGTTTGTGTGTGGTTTTGAGTTCAGCTGCTTTACAGATGTTGGCCAGTGAGAATGCTAGTCAAAGACCACGAGGAGGGCTCTGGCACTGAAAGACTTGACCAATGTGAGCAGTCACGTTCCACTCTTAGTCGCGTGCTGAAGCTGATGATCTGCTTAGTTAAAGACGAACATAGAACATAAACACGGGAACATGAACACAAATAGTGTGTACTGAAATGCAGATAAAATGTTATATTAATTATTCAGTTAATAATTATCTAATATTAATTATTAATAGTATTATTACATATTTTATGCACATTTGATCACTATTATAGTGCTTAGTTTTAATGTTGCCTGTAAACCCCAAACTGTGCCTTACACATAAGTATCCTAAGAAAAGTCAACTTTCATTATTCCAATGTCTGCATTTATCCGTTTCTAAATCAAGCAACCATAAGGTTTAAATGATATTCAGTGGTTAACAAGTTGTGTATATGATATGCAAGGAGTGAAAAATTAAGTATATAATGAGAATATGCATTGTGTCAATAGCAACAGCAGTTGTGAGGATATCTTGCATGAGACCATGTTAACAATCATTGTTTATTAATAAGGGGAAACTTTACGTTTTATTGCTGTGCTGTGTTATGTAAGGAATATTATATTATGTAAAGAATAATGTACATCCCGCCCCAAATAAACCCCTTCAGGGTGATACAAGGCCTGATCCCCCTGATCTGCAATAACATCTGGCTGGATCTACATTATTCTGCTTATTACATGGCTGCTTCCCACTAGAGGTGTAACAGTACAGAGAAATGATGGATTGGTAGTATGTACCTCGGTTTTGAAGTCATGGTTTGGTACAATATTTGGTACAGCAGGGGGCAAAATGCTAAACATGAAACTGCTACTCTTTATCTTTTTTTGTTAAACAGTGGTTTAATAAATAAAGAGGGAACCCTATTACTTGCACATTACTACAATATTAAAGGTTACATTTAAAAACAGTATGAACTATTAAATTCAATTGCTATTTATTTTTAGATATAATAATAAACAATAAAAAAGTATGCAAACATGTAACTTCTGCATTATACAACTAATTATAAAATTGTTCTACTCGAATATGTTGTAGAAATGTAATCATTTACACAGTGTCATAACTTGTTTTTATGATAAACTCAGCGGAGGGGTGCAGAGTAGTAGAATAATAATCAATTATTGATGACTAATTTGAATAGGTACATTATAACGAAAAACAATACCTTAAAAATGAAAAGAAGCAGGTTTTGTGATCACACCAGTAAATTCCTGGAAAGTCCAAGTATCCAGTAAAGTGAATTCAAACAGTACGTTCAAATCAGCGCTAATAATCCAGTGACTTGCATCCAGATGTCAGTAATTAATTCTTTTTAGTGTGTATTTGTCTTAAAAGCAAGAGTGTTTTATAATTGATGCTGGCTGAAGGTGTTTTAGATTATGCGGTGGTCAGTGGTGTAGTGAATTATGAAAATTAAAAAGTTCTTTTTTTTTTTTAAAGTAAAATTTACTTTTTTTCCACTTCAAGCACTGGCTACAATCCTAAAAATGAGCTTTGTCACACAAAAGTAGAGTATTTTTGAGGTAGAATTACAGTAATTTTTTGTTTGTTTGTTTATTTAAACAGCATTTTTTGAATACATCAAGGAAACTCATCAAAATGCTGTAGTAACTGCAACATATTATTATTATTATTATTACTTTGTTGTAAGTAGGGTTGGGAATCGAAAATCGATTCCGATTTCAGAATCGGATACTTGCTGTCAAATGAAAATTTTGATTCCGCCTATCGAATCCTATGCACCTTTTCTTTCTTTTTTCTTCCTCTGTGAGGACCTGACCTAACGATCTGCAAGGACCTTGCTCACTAATCTAAGCACTCCAAAGTTTGGCTACATTTACGATCAGATGCCAAAAAAACTAAGTATAATATCTGTGATAGCTAAACAAAGCACTTTAATTTAATAGATTGTTAAAGTTCGCAAACACAATTAAAACACCAACGTGATTCTTTTCCTAAATTACAATGATTCGTTTGTTTATTCCTCAACCTTTGACCTGTGCGATCAATGTTGTGATCACTTGCTGGTTTCTCTGTGCAGTGTACGATCACACCAGTGTGATTTGAACATTTAAATCTGCGTTCACACTGCCGCTGACCTAAAGAGAGCAGCTGTCATCTGTCATGAATCAAATGGCTTCACAGACTTTTCAACCACACAGTATCATTATTTCTGTTACAAACATTCAAATCACAGAAGTACTGGGATAAAAGTTTATAGTTCAGATATGAACTCTGATGTGTACAGGAGCGATTAAAATAAATCACCTTTTGAAAGTAATTTGACACTTCAAATGAAGATTTGTCAATTACATTGTTACACCAGTAGGTGGCGAAAAGGGGCTGTTAAAATGTATTTGTCTTTGAATCAAACAAGAGATTCGTTCAAGAATGCTGATTCATCCAGTAATGAAACAAGTACATCTTGAGTGAGTCATTGAATCATTATTCATAAATTAAATGTGATTTTGTTTAGTTGTCTAATGTTTTTTTTTCTCTAGCATCATGAGAGAACCACAACTTCCATTGAGAAAAAAAACACACAAAAAAACCTCAGTTTATCCAGAATCATGCAGCTCTATTTTGCACACAAACAACTCTTAAAGAGTCCAGTTTTTATGTAGCCTGTTGATTTTTGTTCATGGTATTCAGCTCCAATAAATGGATTTATACTATATATGAATGCCCCAACACATTACTTAAAAAAACTTGATATAGATTTCCATAGTGCCTTACGTTTTATTACTGGGTGTAGCTATCAAACGCATCACTGCATTTTATATGAGAAGGCAGAGTTACCATCCTTGCATACCCGAAGAAGTATGCATTGGTATTGTTTTATTTAAAGTCGATTTGCAGTCTTAATCCACATTATTTGTCTCTCAACTTCTCAAATTCCAACGGACGCTACAAACTCCACTCAAATGATTTGATGCATCTCAAAGTTCCTAGGGTTCGAACAGAGATAATGCCGCCTCCTCTTGGAATTACCTGCAGGATACCCTAAAGCTTACCACGTCACCGTCACTAAATGAGTTTAAGCTACTTTTAACAAATTACATGTTTTATCCTTTGGTGTGTTTTTTTATGTTTTTGTTGTATATTGTATAATTGTATACTTTTACTATTTGTTGCTGCCTTCTTGGCCAGGTCACTCTTGTAAAAGAGATTTCAATCTCAATGAGTTTTAACCTGGTTAAATAAAAGAACTGAACTGAAAGAACTGAACTGATTGCAAAAAAGAGACACAGGCTAAATGTTTGATATCATTATTTAATCACATTGGAATCGAAACTGGGAATCGAAAAGAATTGAATCGATGAGCAGAATCGGAATTTATCAAATTCAAACGATACCCAACCCTAGTTGTAAGTGACGTGACATCACCTGTACCCAAGTTTAGTGTTCCCGTACTTAGAATTTGTACTCTGCACTTACCCATCCAAGTGCACACACACACACACACACACACACACACACACACACACACACACACACACACACACACACACACACACACACACACACACACACCAGGAGCAGTCTTATTTGCCCCAGTTACTGTGTGTTGGACTACAGTACAGTATGTTGTTACATGTGCCACCTGGTGGATGTTGAACGAAGCGCAACACATTTATTCACATTCTAGGAAGCATGCACAACTTTTTGGCTAGATATTTATTAAGGAACCACAATCACGGACATCACAGTCGATGGTTTTAGTTTTAGAAGCAGAAAATAACACAAGCAGCCTTGCGTATGAACACCGACTTGCTGTATTACACTTTTATTTGAACAGAACATCGCACTGGTTATCGCTAAAGCTTACCAGTGTTTTCAGATGACCAGCAGTATTTTTCCAAGAAAAAGTGTGTGCGTGGTTTCTAGGTTGGGGAAAATGTATAAACACTAAGCAGAAAAGTCCCCCCTTGTGCAAGTGTAAAGTTTTGATATCAGGCATGTTTGCTTGTGTGCTGGAATGAACCGTGTAGCCTGTATTATTTGTATTCTGTTAAAAAAATTCAGAAATTTTGTCTTCAATTCAATTTTTAAATGTTGCTTTTGTATTCATATTATATGTAATTATGTGTTTTAATAGTCTGTGCATATGGTGCAGACACACACACAGTATATGGAGCACAGGCCTAGAGCGGCCCTAACCGTGGGGGTGTTTATACTTTTGATCAGCACTGCTCCTTGTGCTTTGGTGGATTTACACATACTGTATATATCTGAGGGTGGAGTGATAAGTGATAGAGGTGTGGTGTCACTCACTCCTGCTCTGTTTTAGAGCAGTGAGCAGGTTTAAATGTACTGCTCAGCTATTGATAATATCTTGAATTTAGTTGTTACATTATGGCTTGTTAAATGTCATAATTTACTCATCCTCGTGTTACTTTAAATTTGTGTGACTTTCTTACCATCAAAGGATGGAAAATGACGTCATATGAAAGTTTTGCAAACCATATCAAAAAGTCACGTGAAAGCTTTTGCTTTTGCAGATTTTGTTATTATCCTCCAGCGTGGCTCTCACATGTCATTCCACGTTTTTAGCAGTGATTTTATGTGACAGAGACATGAATAAACTTGTTCTATGTTTGTTTCTTTTGTTTTTTAGTTCTTCTGAGATGTCTCTTCCCTGGAGATCTGCAGGTATGGAATGAATGAGTGAATGCATGTATTAACCAAGTTTTAGCCAAAGGGGATCCCCAATGTCATTTAAATCATTAATTAATTTACCACAGCGTTTATACCTATATAAGTAAAGAGTGGAGCAGTTCAGTTCTATTTATACAGCAGGCTTTGACAAAAGTATGGTTGAGAGTCTTTGAAAAATCATGCTTGTCACTCCCTTAAATAAACCAAACCCCCACGTGATGAAATTGATTAACCTGGATAACCCTCAACCCTGAAAACAAAAACATACTGGAACTGCACAAAGTGCACTAATTTGTCATTTTATTAAAAAATTAAGATGTTAAGATATATTCTTAGTTGTAAGCTAATTCCCAAATAATTCCTAGGTTGATTTATGACTGTATGTAGTGCCATGATTATGACTATGATTCTCTTCATGTACAAAGCATAAAGTTAAGTCCAGTCTTATTTCTCCTCTAGAGGGTGCTGTTACACTATTGAATCAAATACTTGCAATTGTAGACAAGTAAAACAGCACTGTGCATGGTGGATCACAGAGGAACAAAGAACTGCCACAGATTAAGTTGGCATTTTCTGTAAGCATAGGTAGACAGTAGAAGAACCACAACCAACACAGTATTTGTAACAAAGTAGCCTGCTACAACTAGACCGCATATTAACAGTGGATTTAAGGCTTTGACCATTATTCTGCCCGTCTATCATTATGGCTTCTTTCCTGCCTTCTTTCCTCTAGTTGGCATCCACATGAATACCACCCTGCAATTTGTATTTCAATATATAAAAAAGACAAGTGCATGAGAAGACTAAATACAAGCTGCTTTCCAAAGGCAGTTCTATATAGCAAGCAGACACATACAAATCAATGCCATCGATACCAGTTAACCTGCACACGTTAGGACAGATTTGCTTTCACGCTTGCTGCGAAACTGTTCACATGAACTAAACCCCAAACCAGATGTTCAAGCTAAATATTACCAAATAAAGCTTGGAAAACAAACTGGTGTGGGTCCACACATAACCTCTAGTGTAATGTCACCCTCAAAGTCATCTTTCTGAATTGTAATATGAAGTGTCTAACCTGCACGTTACTGTCAGTGTCAGGGTCTACCCAGATGAACTCTTACCCTGATAGTGGTTATCAGGATGCTGTCAGCTACTACAGCGGTCAGGCACAGAGACTTCAAACCTCATTACCTGCTTCAGGAGGAAGCTCCAGGGCAGAGGGCCAGGCTGCAGGACACCCCCGAACACCTGAGCTACTGGTAGATCTCACATCCCTCACATCATCTCACTTCTTCATAGCTTAATCTCTGGATAAACACGTGCGGATCATGTTTCACCAGAAAATCAAAAGTAAAGCTGAAATAAGCTGAAGCGTTTTATTATTATTATCATTACTATTATTAATATTATAAAAAAAAAAAATCATGACAGTTATGCACATCTATCCCTGCGTTCTAAATTCTCATTATAATAATGTGTCTTAAGGCCCTGTTTACACTAGTGCATTTTCGTTTTAAAACAGGATTTTAGAATGAAACCGATCCTCGTCTACACTGGCGTTTCAGAAACGATGTTCTTCTACACTACACAACCTAAAACGCATGTCACGTGACCATTCATGCAGGTACAGCCATAGATATGAATAGGTAGAGTCCCTATTATTTAGATCGCGGATGCGTCTACGTGCTTGGATCGAATAGGGGATCTACCTATAAATGCAACCCCAGAGTTTTCAAACTAAAACGGGGTCTGCAGCTTTTTCAAAAGTCTCCGTTTTCGAGGGTCAGAAATGCCAGAGTAGTGTAAACGATAGGCGTAACCGTAGCAAAAGTTATGCATTTTAAAATGAAAACGCACTAGTGTAAATTGGGCCTTAGTTTTTTGTGTATATGATTCGTATTATTCTCAGTTGTGATACTCTTCTGATTTTTCATTACCATACTGTAGCATAAAAAACAGACATTACCACGATGTATAAATACTTCAGATATTACGTTCATTATTTTTTGCTTTACTTTATTGAGCATTTTGTGGACAAATGTGCTTGATTTGACATTTAAAAATAATTAAAAATAATACTACATACAAAAACATATAGTAAGCTTCGGGATTTAATTGTTAGTTCAAAATGTCAAAACGAAGCATTTTTCACTTCCTCTACTTTATTACCTAACCCTGTGGTGATCTTCAGTCAATTTTGACAGGAAAAAAATAAATATATTTAGTTTTTTTAGAATTATTTTACTTCATCGAAATAGCACAAAACTTGGTAAAGGTTTTGGCACTTGCTAGGTAACTGTAATTCTTCCTTCTCGACTCAATCCCACAGAAGAAGACACACTTATGAGGTATACAAACAAAGCTGAAGCAGTAGAGTGTGTCAAAGCTTTACAAAATAACGATAGACAGCTCTAAAATAGACAGCCGAGAACACGAGAAACACTTTCTGATAAATCAGTACCTGAAGGACTAAAATCTGAGATTTGATTTTAAATAAAAAGTCTAAATTACACCACTAAAACTTCTGTCCAATAACAGGACAGAAAAGTAAATCAAGTATAAACAGGTTTTTTTAGAGTAATTGACAAGTTATATGCACTTTTTTCATTGGAATCTGTTCTAAGATAAATAAATTATATCAGCTGATCATAATTGCAGCTTAATCATAATTATCTTTATGTAGATGCTGTAAAGGATGTTTGCGTCCTCTTGTAGGTGTCGGGAATGATGGACGGGGCTAAACCAGGTCGTGCTATGTGCCGAGTTGGTTCAATGCCTGCTCGTACTCAGCCGCTGTACGGAAGCAAGTCTCCGTCTCGAGGGTCTCTTCGGACCACAAGAAGCTCCTATGGGTTGCCAATTACGACTGAACCTAAACCTCTATCCTCCATTTTCACAAGCACCACCCTTTCTGCAGTCCCACAGAAGGCCTCTCCTGCCACCCTGCGCAGAATGGGTTCCTCCCGCTCGAGCCGCACCACGTCACCCTATTCTGGAGGTGTAGGCTCTGTGAGAGAAGACGAGCAGGTCGGGCCAGGGATGACCGCAGCACCACAGCACTATGGGACGATGATGTCAAGAACGCTTCTGCATGACGTATCTAATCCATACATTACACACAGCTATGAGATCTACGAGCGGATAGACCCGCAACCAGACAGCTTAACAGGTCAGAAAACAGCGAATGCTTTGATCTCCCATTCCTTTCTTACTCCTTTATTTTAACCCTCAACTGTGAATGATCATAAATTCCCCAGGACTTTCAGAGTAAAAAAAGTACCTATCTTTCCTGGCTATGTGGCTAACACAAAGAAATTACAGGTCTTAATATTTTAGGAATACAATTATAAGAGTCTCTGTTTTTCCTGTTGTCTATTTTGATCCCGCTAAAGTCTTTAAAGTTGTGGCTATCGTAAATAGAAGGGTACCGCCTTACAGTGGTTCACTTCATATCTCAGAGACAGGTCCTTTTCTGTATCATTGGGCAAATTTTTCTCTTCTTCAGCTCCTAATATTAGTGGTGTCCCTCAGGGTTCCATTTTGGGCCCGCTCCTTTTTAACTTATATATGCATCCATTAGGGAATATTATTAGAGGGCACAATGTTTCATTTCATCTATACGCTGATGATACCCAGTTGTATATTCCATTGAAAGCTGCTGATTCCATTCAACAGTTGTTGGACTGTCTTGATGATGTCAAGAAATGGTTAAAAAATAACTTTCTCCAAATGAATGAAGCCAAAACTGAAATTATTGTTTTTGGTCCCCCGAAATTGAGAAACGGGCTTATTAAGGAACTTGGCAATCATTTCACCTCAGTTTCTTCTCAGGTCAGGAACCTAGGTGTCATCTTAGACTCTGAATTATGCTTAACCAAGCAAATAAATTTGTTTGTTAAAAATAGTTTTTATCAACTACGGATTATTTCTAAACTTAAATCATTCTTGTCGTTTTAAGATTTGGAGAAGGTCATTCATGCTTTTATGACATTGCGTTTAGATTATTGCAACTCCTTGTATTTGGGCCTTCCTCAGTCAACCATTTCTCGCCTCCAGATGGTTCAAAATGCAGCTGCAAGGATGTTAACCAGAGCAAAGAAATTTGACCATGTCACCACGATCTTAACATCGCTCCATTGGCTCCCAGTCCATTTCAGGATTCGGTTTAAAATTCTTTTGTTTGTTTTTGAAGCTCTTAATGATCAAGCCCCCTCTTATTTAAAATGTCTTATTATCCCAAATTCATCTAGTAGATCCTTAAGGTCTGCTGATCAGTATCTTTTATATGTCCATCGATCACGTTTAAAAACCAAGGGCTACAGAGCTTTTTCAGTTGCTGCCCCTCGCTTATGGAATCAGTTGCCACTGGATATTCGCCTTGCACCTTCTATTATCATTTTTAAAAAGAGGCTGAAAACATATCTTTTCTCCCAGGCATTTTAATCTAATCTTAGTACTGTGTTTTTTTTTGTTTTTTTTTATTATTATATTATTATTGTCTTCCATGTTGTTTTATTCTTATTTTATTTTTATTTATTTATTTATTTATTTTTTATACTCTGTTCAGCACTTTGGTCAGCTACACTGTGTTTAAATGTGCTATATAAATAAAATGTACTTACTTACTTACTAAGCAAAGTGTGGAAGTCTGAAGCCTGAGGTTTATCTAGGTGGATATTGAAGTCTTCAAATATAACCAGGGGAGTACCATCCTCAGGAAAGGTTGAGAGCAGCACATCTAATTCATCCAAGAAGTTACTTAGTGGTCCTGGGGGTCAGTAAACAACTACAAAATGGATTTTAAAAGGGTGGGTAATAGTGACTGAATGTGATTCAAAGGGGCTGTTAATACCCAGAGAAGGTAAAGGAATGAATTTCCAATCATTAAAGATAAACAGACCAGTACTAAGTATAAATATATATAGTATGTGAAGTTTAATAAGTGTATGTCAGTTGAGTATATGAGTGGTGGTCTCTCTAACTATTTGTTTGTATTGTCATCATTAGGTGTGCGAGCATCTTACACTAGTCAACACAGTCAGATAGGTGCTGATCTGAGGTCAGCCACTTCCCCTGACCGCCATATAGGACCTATTTATGAGGGCCGGACTTTCCAGGGACCCCTCTACCACAGCCTCAGCCAGACAGCTCCAGACCTGAACCACAGCCCACAGAGTGCACTCTACAGGTCGCCTTTTGGTATGAAACTTTTGCAAAATCTTTTTTTTCTGCTGCTGCTTTATTTGAACTGTATAAAAATACATTCTTTTAAAAACAATTGTGTATAACATCTAATGTAATTAATTTAATATATCATTTTATATATAATATTTATTGAAAATGTTGAAAATAGTCCATACTGTAGTCCAGTTCATCACTTGAATTTGCTGAAAATTGTACTTTCTTTTACAAAAAGTATTCTATTTATAAAAATATCTACTTGTACTCCCAAAACAGCACATTTCTTGAAAGCATCAGTTTTCGCTTTAAAACACTGCACACTTTCTATGCCTCTTTAATCAAACACACCTGATTTAACCAAGTAGCTCATTAGTATAGACATCAAAGCCTGAAAAAGGTTTCTCAAACCATAGAATGGAAACCATTTGAATGGAATTAGTGAAATAAATCAACTTTTTGATGATATTCTAATTATATGACCAGCACCTGTATTTCCATGAAATCTCAGCTTCAGTTATTGTGCAACAGAACATTCAAAACACTTAAATGCATGTAGAATTTCACAAAATACACCTTGCTTATTAGGCCCATGAAAAGCACTTACAAGTTGAAATGCACTTAACAAAGAATTATTTAGTGGCGTTAATAAAAGAAACACACTTTCCAAAATTAAAATAGACCAAAACTGCAGGGAAGTGCGGTCTATTAAAACGTCTGTCAGTCTTTACAGGATTTTAGAATGTACTTTTAGAAACATTAGACAAACTATTGTTTAGCCTATCCCACAGATTCTCGAACTAGCAAATTACCAAAGGGCATTTGGGTTGAGTGATACTGGACCAGACAAGACTTCCCTGTCTCCACTTAACTGTAATCTCGATAATTAGACTTTGAATAATTGACTTTTGAACTTTGGACTTTTGAATAATTAGAAAATTATTAATTGTTTAAAGTTTGATTTTATTTTTTCTTCTTGGTTTATAATTGTGGAGACTCCTCTAATATAACCAAATTAATGTATGTTAAATGTGCATTTTTTTTGTTTGTTATTTATTTAATTTTTTTATTGTGGATATGGCTTTTTTTCTGTTTTCAACCCCTTTATTTTAGCTTTTATTGGGCTTCAGGCTAAACAAAGTCACAATAATGCGTCATTAAGTGCGAATCAGTGATCATCACTGAGAGAAGTGTAATCGAATCAGCAAATGCAAATCAAGTTATGAGGCACTGGCAGTCCGTTATATTTTTTATAGCAATGAAACGAAACGATCATTATATCATTAACCAGAGCAAAAAAAATAAAAAATAAAAACTTCTAGCACCACCAACAGGCCAAGGTTGTGCTCAGGTTTATGCTAATAAATTTTGGAAAAAAAGAAAAACTATTTTGTTGTCCTCTGATTCCTTGGCTGGAGACTATTAAGTTGCAATGAGACAAAAAAACATATTGATGTCTCAGGCTTAAAGGAGTGATTGACCGTTTTTTTTTTTTTCTTTTTCCTAGGCTTGATTGTGTTTATTGGGTGCAGTCTAACATGTGTTAATGCTTTGTTTAAAAAAAAAAAACACATTATTTTTCACATAATTTACCTTTATTCCACACCGCTCTGTCCCTTCTCCTATAAACACGCTGATGATTTCCTGCTTTTATGAAGCCTCTCCCTCAGGAATATGCAATGGGCTCTGATTGGTTAGTGAGTCTAGTGTG
Organism: allo-octoploid hybrid of Carassius auratus x Cyprinus carpio; assembly: GCA_024542945.1. Taxonomy (NCBI): domain Eukaryota; kingdom Metazoa; phylum Chordata; class Actinopteri; order Cypriniformes; species allo-octoploid hybrid of Carassius auratus x Cyprinus carpio. The sequence goes on from CM045022.1 coordinate 1,015,930, forward strand.
TTGTGATTCACTAAACCGCCAGAGATTGTCTAAACATCACGGCCTTCACCTCAGTGGCATCTGCTCCGGTTGTATTGTAAACAATGGCGTCATCAATATTGCTGATTAATTTAAGCCCGAGTGAGACGCAGAGAATATTAGTGAATAGGACCACGCAGAACCCGTTATGCTCAAACAGCAACATTACACACTAACGATAAAAAAGTGAAATCGCAATCAACCACCCCTTCAAGGGGTCAAAACTTAAGGTCTGCAGTTTTCAAATGATATATAGTTTATGAAGATGATTTGAAGAATGGATATAAAACAAAGCAGTTGGGCAAGGATTAAGGAAAAGTATGGAAAAAAGTTATTTTGTAAAGACTGCAACAGTCACTGTTGATAGATACTGATTTAGAGAGGTTGATTTTGATTTAACCTGGAACATCTCTTTAAGCTAAAGAATCCAAGGTTTAAAGTGCCCCTCAAGTGCGAATCAGTCTCGTCGATCAGCCACTTCAACCGTTTCATCATCAGACTCCGGCTCGAATTGGTAAGGTACAATCAATACCTTCTTTTCTATGTACTGACAAGTCTCCAGGGCAATGAGCGTTTCGTTTCCGACGTGCACTCTCTCTACGGCTCTGGACTAAACACAAAGGACTCCGCCATCTGACCAATCACAGCAGAGAGGGTTCACAGTAAGGGGGGGTTTAGAGAGACTGATTCTTTGAACTGCTTCGCTCGAGTCGTTTAGGAATCATTTAGAAATTAGGTAAAATTTAAATCTATCTTTTGAGAAAACTAACGTGTTTTTTGACCTTGCATGCATGTAAACCTGTTTTAGGAGACTCATAAAACTATATTAGCCACCTTAAAAATGGCATAATAGGGGCACTTTAAAAGAAAAATGAAAGGTTCTAATTAATATGTGCTGTGGTTGCCGTGTTTCAGGTATGAGTAACCTGCAGCGGAGCTCCAGTCAGCGCAGTAACATGATGTACCAAAGAAATAACTATGCTTTAAACACCATATACACAGAAGCATACCAGTCTACCCCTTACTGGTCCCCTGATCCCAGCTACTCACGCCAGCCCATGGATGATGATGCCACACGCTCCCCTTCGATAGACAGCATGCAGAAGGACCCAAGGTAGATGACATAACTGATGATAATTAGTAGAGCTCAGCATTATTTACGTAGTTCTGGATCAACACCTGCTACATCTGCATTCACATTAACACCCCGTTACTGTTTAGTGTGTGTGTGTGCGTATGTGTGCATGTGTGTGCGTGTGTTATAATCTATAAGCTATCTTAATGGGAATGTTATCATTGGGTTAATGTGTGTTTTTGTAGAGAGTTTGCATGGCGTGACCCAGACCTGCCGGAGGTCATCCACATGCTACAGCATCAGTTTCCGTCTGTGCAGGCCAATGCAGCGGCATTCCTGCAACACCTGTGCTACAAAGACAACCATGTCAAGACAGAGGTAAAGAATGCTCCATTTTCTGTCTGTGAGACAATTTTAAGGAAATTAAGAAATGGTTAGTCACTATTATTTTGCTCAATCAGTCAATACCAATAGCAATAATTGAATTTATTTTCAATTACAGTAATTTTTTTTTTTTTAGCTTGTCTAGGCTTTATCTATAATGTAGAGGAGGAAGAGGTGTAACTAGGGATGTACCCAAAGCCTAAACCTAAATTTGGAAAGGCATGGAAAATGTACTCATTCTACGGAGCCCCTACAGGGACATGGTTAGGCTTGCTGCAGTAGTTGGTCACAGTACAGTACATCAGATGTCACTTATCACGTGAAGATTGACTGGCAGGACGATATCAGAGGATTTGGTGTACAACAGATCCTGATTGTCAAATGTATTATCTTGAAAATTCAGTAGCGCTGCTCCCAAAACACATACTATTTGTGACTGGGAATTCGAAAACACAAGCGCGCATTTAAAAGCTATTTGAATGCGTGGCTCCCCGATGCCCACTAATTATATACAATATAATTACCCAACTGTGTAATTGCAAGAGAATGTAAAATCATCTCATGTTTTTTCCATTACTCTGTCCCTTTAGGGACTCTGTAGAATGAGTTATTTCCTTTCCGAACATACAGTAGTATTCAGCTTCAGGCACATCTCTAGGTGCAACGATACATGTATTCATCTCAAACCATCATGGTTCGTTTCATGCAGTCAGACGATGAATACAGTCAGTCATAGGCAATCAATCCACAATGTGATCAAACCACAAACAGGAAAGAGCAGAAGAGACTATCTACGCACCAACCCAAAACAAGAATGGCAAGAAGTTTTGGGATCTACAGATGCATCAGGTGACCAGCTATAAATTGGAGCCGGTATTTAGTTTTATTTTGGCCGATCCTATCCCGTATTTGCACACACACTGCAATGCAATCATTTCCCAAAATGTAATTTGTGTGGAAAGTCTGTAAAGAGGAGGAAATACTGTAAGGCAGATTCAAATGTTTAGATGGTATTTTCTTTTCATCTTGCCTCCATATAAGTTCATAAGTGAAGCTGCTGTGTTTACAGCAGTAACCAAGGAAACTGTGTATCACTGCTGTTCCTTAAGCCCCACCTACTATCAGAGATTGAATTGGCGTTTTTATTCAGTTCATTTGCTTTTTTTTTATTGTTTTGTGTAGGCATCTTATATAGCATAGTGTTTAGCTAATATCTGTTCAAAATAATACTAAGTAAACCAATGAGCAGAAAATGTGTTGATTTAAAAGAAAAGTTTGTTGCAGGATAAATTACCAGCAGGCAAATATTGCAAGTCAAGTCACCTTTATTTATATAGTGCTTTATACAAGATCATGTCAAAGCAGCTTTACAGTGTCAGACAGAAAAATAGTGTTTCAGTAATGCAAACAAAATTTTAATTCTGCTGTAAAGCAGCTCTAAAAAGAGGAAAATAATAAGCAGTTTTGTTTTTTTTTTCAGTTAAAGTACTTTTTTTTTAGTTGCAGATGATGCTTAATACATGGAGAGAAGCAGAAATCCTGATCACAACTGAAATATGATTTGTCGTCGGCGATAATAGCCTAGTGGGCAAATTCTCGAATCCTTTCCCGATCCTGCCCCCTCTCTCCCACTTTGCTTTCTGTCTGTTCTCCACTGTCATATCATAATAAAGGCAAAACACCAAAAATAAATCTGAAAAAAAAAAGAGATTTGTCGCACAGCCCTTTCTGAACTGACTTGAGTTAGTATCGTCTTGTAGAGCTGATTTACAGCAGAATCTGATCTCTCTATGATTGATTCTGCTCTTTTTCTGTTCATCATCGTGAAGCTGCTTTGACGCAAGGCTGTATTGTATAAAGTGCTACCAAAATAAGGTTACTTGACTTAACATATCTAATCAAAATAATAATTGCCACCCAATAGAGTGGCAGTAATTAGGCAAAATTAGGTTGCAAAATGACCATGTAAAGAGTCCAGTATATTACACATTACTTGTACATGTTTTGAACATTCTAATAATGATAGGCTAGAAACCATCCATAAATCTATTAGTGTGAGTTTGAATAGTCCTGAGCCACTTACCAACAGGCAGAAAAGTAAAAAGTGCTTGGCAAGGTGACAGCGGTCACCTTCCAGAGAGAGCACGTAGTACAAGTGTCCTTTAATGCTGCTGACTCAGATGTTATAGTATTTTTGTCATTGGTGTTATGTTTACAGTGAGCTTGTATATAACTGGTTATATCAAGATGACAAGAAACCTGTAACTAGTGTGAGCGATGAAAGGCATCAAGTGGCAGACAGAAGGAAATGTTTGGGAAACCTCTTTGCATTGCAATTGCATTACTGCTTTGTGTCACTAAGTAGGAACAGAAATGAAAAACCTCACCTTTAATGCAGATTGTTTGAGCATCCCCTTGACAACATGAAAATCTCTTGTGTTTTGAAGGTGTGTCGTCTGGGTGGAATAAAACACCTGGTGGATCTGTTGGATCATAAGGTTCTGGAGGTGCAGCGGTACGCATGCGGAGCCCTGAGGAACCTCGTTTATGGCAGAGCTACAGACGACAACAAGATTGCTGTGAGAAACGCAGGTGGAGTTCCTGCACTGCTTCGCCTGCTGAGAACAACAGTGGACACTGAAGTACGAGAGCTTGTCACAGGTCAGCCAGTCTGTTGTTAAATACGTGTGTGTATAGCTTATCTCTTTTATGTACATTATACATTCTATCAGTGCACACACATTTCCCTGAAAATATCTGTAGAAAATGAAAACATGTTCAGTCTATAATAATATAAATGTACATGTTGTTGCTCTATGAGAGCATCCGTTAGCCTAACCATCGGATTATTTAACTCATGCTTCTACTAAAACTAAAACAGCCAGTTGGTGGCGGCAAGTCCCCATAGATCAAAGTCTTAATGTTTCAAATCTCATAAATTCATCTGATTTGTTGAAATTTCTGGTTCATTCAGGAATGAACAAACTTATTTATGGATAGACAGGTTTGCGTATGATTGTCCAGAAACATCATGCATGTGAACTGCTTTCTGTGTGTAGGTGTGTTGTGGAATCTGTCTTCGTGTGATGCAGTGAAGATGACGATCATCCGCGATGCCTTAAGCAGTGTGACCAACACTGTGATCATCCCTCACTCGGGCTGGAGCAGCACTGACTTTCACGATGAGCACAAACTCAAGCTGCACTCCTCTGTCGTGCTCCGCAACACCACCGGCTGTCTGAGGTAACAGCAGTTAATTCATATTCACAAGCCATTATTAATAAATGTCACATAATTCACATTCACTAAATGATTGGTTTATCTGAACTGATGAAGGGGAATAAAGTAGGAAGTTTGAGATTCAGAAAAAAGTCAGCATGTTGGGTTGGAGACCCCTTTTCCAATTCTTCCAGTTTATTTATACATACACACAGCTGTTTCAGCAACTGTATCCATCATGAAAGTGAATGAGGGTCAGGGGCTTTCAAGATCCAAAATTATAAAAAAAATAAATAAATAAAGCATGACAGCATATCAGCATGAAAGTCTTCTGAATCCAGAATTTTTTTTAAATGAATATAATATATTTGGACCGTTTCCTTTGACAGCTCAGCAGCATTTTCATTTATCTGAATCATCGTGAAGTTGGTAGGAGTTAACCTGTGACAGATTCAATCTGTTGGACTTGATTTGGAAAGGCACACAACTGTCTGTTATATTGTCTAGCTAGCAGAATAACTCTGTGGATTATGCCAGCTGGGGGTTGTAAACCTTTGATAAAAATCACAGGCCGCAGCACTGTTGGGTCTATAGCAACGGTGCCCTGCGAAGTGGACATCACAGGATATTCCGCCATGATTCCAGATTCATGCACGAGACATGAGTACCATGCAAATCTCATGATTACAGTTAAATAACCCTTCACACTTTTAAGTCTTGTCTGTGTGTGAATGCGCTGCAGGCAGTTGTGTAGCACAAATCTGTGTTCTTGAGTGAAGTAAACTTCAGTCGAATTTCTGTGTGCATGGAGTAGGGATCAGTTGGAACAGAATTCATTCATTGAGCTCTCTTCTAACGAACTGATGATTTGAATCAGGTGTGTTAAATAAAAGTGACAAGCAGAATGCAAAATATGCAGAGCGGGAGGTTGCGAGGACCAAGATTAAGAACCACTGGTCTATAGGATCAGACCCTAATCTCAGTGTTTGCTTCTTCTGACATTAGCCAGGAGGCTAGTGACACCGTCCCTGGGAAATCAAAGAGTGATGTCATCATCCAGCTCAGTTCAGTTTAAATAGTATCAGTGCAATCAAGTCAACGATATCCCTGGAAATGAAGTGTCCCCAACTAAGCAAGCCAGAGGCAACAGCAGCAAAGAACCAAAACTGGAAACGACGGCCTGGGACAGTGTTGCCACTGTGTGGAACAACTAATTACTGCAAAATAACTAAACATAAAAAGTGAAGTATACTTTGGGGTCTAGGAGGTTCATGCTGACCCTGTTTGGTTTCCAGTGCAGCAGGTGGTCCATATTCAGACTCTGGGTCTGAGAATTCTTCTGTTAGAGCTGGTTTCAGTTGCAGGTAGTCTGATTTGAGTCAGAAGCAGCAGTTGTGAGCAAGGTTATTTTTGTAAACGAAAACTAAAACTGAGACGAAAACGACTGATGGAAAAAACTATTTCGTAAACTGAAATAAGATAAAAATGAGAAAATAAATAATCGTTTTCGATTGTTCTATATTGGGAATTTATTCACTGCACTGTGCACCATGCCTAAAAACACCCTTTAGCTGTGATTATATGAACAACCTGTGTTAACTTATTGCTAAAATTGTGTTTTTCCATGACCTCAAAATTAAACTGTCTACTTATAAATCAGTTCAAGCTGTGATTGTGTTCGTGAATGACTGTGCAGTGATTTTTGTGTTGCCACAGGAACCTGAGTTCAGCTGGAGAAGAAGCCAGGAAATATATGCGCTCCTGCGAGGGACTCGTGGACTCACTACTGTATGTCATCAAAGCCTGTGTCAGCACCTCTGATTTTGACAGCAAGGTATGCACCAGAACCCCTTAAACACACACACACACACACACACACACACACACACACACACACACACACAAACTCACACTTAGTCACACAATCATGTTCAGTCAGTGAAGGCAGTCTCTCTCTCAGATTGTGGAAAACTGTATTTGCATCCTGAGGAATCTCTCCTATCGGCTGGAGCTGGAAATATCACCCTCCTGGCTGACAGCCAATCAGGAGCTTGATGGGTTAATGGGGTCAGAGTCACCCAGAAAAGAGGCAGATTACAGCTGCTGGGGGAGGAAGAGGAGAAAAAAGAAGAATTTACTCGAAGAACAGGTGAGACTAACGCCATTACATCACCAAAGAGGGTTTAACAGCACTTCAGAGTAACTCCTGTACAGTAGCAAAATACTACCAGCTGTCTATAGACCTGTCTCTTTGAGTCAACTGATGACTCCTGTGTGTTTTTAATCTCTCTTAGTGGGATGGTGTCGGGCCGATCCCTGGTTTCTCAAAGTCTCCTAAAGGTGCTGAAATGTTGTGGCACCCATCTGTAGTGAAGCCCTATCTGACCCTGTTAGCTGAGAGCTCAAACCCCGCCACATTAGAGGGCTCCGCCGGGTCACTCCAGAATCTCTCCGCAGGAAACTGGAAGGTGTGTAATAGACTTCTACAGGTCACATAGGACCAGGTGTTACAGTCAAAGACTGTAGGCTTGTGATAGAAGCTAATAAATAATATTTTGGGTAAAGTCTGTCCCTATACTTGTTTTGACAATAAATAAACAGCAGTAAGCATATCAAATGAAATGAGATATAAAGTCACATTGTGAGAATATATTAAAAAAAGTAACATTGTGAGACATTGTGTTTTTTTACTCTGAGAAATGTTTATTTAGAGATGTAATTTGATTTTTATTGCTAAATAGAATAAAACTGTCTAGTTGCGCTAATGTTTGGTTATAGTGTTGCTTGTTTTGCAAACTTTTATAAAATAAATGTAAAATAAAACATGCAATTTAAAAAAATATATATTTTTTTTAGACAAATATTTTCATTGATATATTCAGTCTGTATTATGTTTATGCATTTGGGGAAACGTGCTCGAATCTGTTGTTTCCTTTCTAAATGTCAAATTGTCATTCATATAGGTACTGTAATGTAATATGGGATTAGAGTTATAAGCATTTTAATTAAAGTTTATTCTGCCTCTGAATGTGTGTTCATCTGAACGTGTGTGTAGTTTGCAGCGTATATTCGCGCAGCGGTGCGTAAGGAGAAAGGTTTGCCCATTCTGGTGGAGTTACTGCGCATGGATAACAACAGAGTGGTGTGCTCCATTGCCACAGCACTCAGAAACATGGCCCTGGACGTGAGAAATAAAGAACTGATCGGTGAGAGTGCCGTTACCAACACAAACCTGTAATATTTTACTCATGCAGTATATGTCTTATCATCTTTACTGGTATAGTGCTTGATACAATACAGATTGTGTCAAAGCTTCACAGCCTTAAAAATTAAAATAGTGTCAATAATACAAACAAAAGAGGACAAAAGTAAACAAAATGTCATCGTCCTGCTCAAGACTTATCTGCCACGAAAAGTTTTACACATGCAGTATGCAGTTTCACTGTAAAGAAGCTGGATAATCCTAATTGTGTGAGCGTGATGACTGATGTTGGTTGTGTCTCAGGGAAATATGCCATGCGGGACCTGGTGAACCGTTTGCCGGGAGGAAACACTACACAGCTGTCAGACGATACGGTGGCGGCAATCTGTTGCACGCTGCATGAGGTCACCAGAAGAAACATGGAGAATGCTAAAGCCCTGGCAGATGCGGGCGGCATTGAGAAACTCGTCAACATCACCAAGGGCAGAGGAGAAAGGTAAGCGACTGCTATGAATACACAAATAAACCTTGATACTTGTTCATCTTTTATGTAGTCATTCGATACTTCACCAGTGCACACACATACTTTCTCCATCTTCATTTGTGTAAGTCAGTGGTTCTCAGCTCCACCACTCTATATGTTTTGCGCATGTGTTCGCAGCAGGTACTCTGTGAAGGTGGTGAAGGCGGCCGCTCAGGTGCTGAACACGCTGTGGCTGTACAGAGACCTGCGCACCATCTATAAGAAGGTGAGCGGCAGCACAGGAAGGTTACAGCTGCTCCACATCAGGGCTGTGTGTTGATTTCTTCCTGTGTTTGAGCAGGATGGCTGGAATCAGAATCACTTCCTGACTCCTGTATCAACTCTGGAGAGAGAGCGCTTTAAATCACAGCCCACTCTACCGTCGAGCACGCCACAGATGTCCCCTGTGCAACACACAGGCTAGTGTCACACGACACAAACACATACATTGCAGTGTTTTATTGTTCATGAAGAGCCTGTTTACACCTGATCACTTCATGCGTTTTCTCTGATCCGATAGCTAAAGACCAGGTGTAAACGCCCTCTGAAACACTCTCGAGATGCATCAACTGTTCCCAGATCTATACTTTAACTATATTTCAGCAGGTGTCTGGGCTGCATTCCAGACGAAACTGGACAAGTGTTAATGCTCCTGGCTGTTGAAACCACATATGCATATTTTACTTCTCCCAAAATATTGAAAAAATAAACGTGTGAGAGCATTTTATATGCTGTATGGTATATTATGCTATATTATGTGTAAATGGAAACGTTTGAGCAAATCAGATAGATGTCCAATCAGAGAAAATACATGACGGGACAGGCCCTAAGAAATGATAATGAAGATGAACCTAGGACAGTTGGTTGATGGGGATCTTAGTATAATGCACTCCAGAAAATAGCTGATTGAGCTGAAAATGAGCCCAAAATGCTCTGTGTGTCAAATATTTCCAAATTATTGTTGGTGATGCTGGCTTCTTCTGATTTCCCTCAGGATCAGTGGATTAGGACAAATTCAGATTTGACACAAATTATAATAGTCTATTATATTATTATAAAACTATTGTAATTGTTATAAAGCAGCTTGCCTGAAGAACCTAGAAGTGCTGTTTACTACACTGCTCAAAACAGTGAAGGGAGCACCTAGTCATCACAGTATAACACCACGTCAGTTAAACTCCAGGGATATCCGTTCATTCTCACCACTTAATTTGTTGGCATCATTGGCGACTTGATTGCACAGGCACTACTGGAAGAGAGATAAACAAGTCCCTTTAATGGAGACATATTATGCCCCTTTTTACAATATGCAATATAAGTCTCTGGTGTGCACAGAATGTGTCTGTGAAGTTTCAGCTCATAATACTCCACAGATCATTTATTATATCATTTTGAAAATACCTGTTTTGAGTGGAAGCAGAAACTCGCTGTTTTTCGGGCCTGTGTCTTTAAATGCAAATGAGCTGCTGCTCTCTGCTCCCTTTTCCAGAGCTGCGTCATTAGAGCTCGGTCCTGCTAAAAAAACATCTGTTTTGGTTCTGGTTATCATGTTTATCGTGCTGAAATCATGCGTTTTAAACCATGAGTTTAAACGTCTGATATACGGTTTTCTGTGCACACACATCTGAAGCACACGGACAGAAAGCGGCTGTCACAGCATGTGAGTACTAAACTCAGTTCTCATTCACACACAAGTTTATGTTAAAACACACAGGTTGCAAAAACATTCGGTTATGTCTGAAGGTTTTAGATCTGTGTGGCAGCAGCAATATGCAGTACATAAATAAATAAGTCAATAGATCCACTGCTCTGTTGTCTCCTCTGAGACTGGGACTCTAAACAGTGTTCTGGTCTCGTCTGTGCAGCCAAAGACAGAACAGTTAGTATGCTTTGCTCAAACTTTCGCCATGGCCGTGGGTATAAACTTACAGATTAAGGAGCAGTAATATTATAATGAGATCCCTTTGCCATGTCACTAAGGGAGTGAATTCTGACGCACTTGTTTTCTCAGATGCTTGCAGAAAAAGGCTTACCAAAACAAAGTTACTGGGTTAACCTATTTCAGGTTTCTTGGTTGGTAGATGCACCGAGGACCTGATTATAGCACTTAAAACCTGGAAAAGTCTTTTTTTTTTTTTTCATGATATGTCACTTCTTTGAAATGACATGCAAGTGCACCTCCTATCTCTTTGAACCAGTAGTTTCAAATCTCTTTGAAACGTCAAATTCTCCAAAACTGTCCACCAAGCTTACGATTAAATATCATATTTAATATCATCACCAATGAAATCTGACAACTGTCTCATAAAAGTTGTTTATTTTGCTCAAACATAAAAAAGCCAGTGTGCTGACTGTTTCTATAGAAGCCGGATTTGTCGTTAAGTTAGTTTATTTGTTTTCCCTCATACAATGATTTGTTTGTTTGTTTGTTTTAGCAGGCGGTACATTATCATCTCCCGCCCTGCTGGGCATAAAAGAACACTCTGATCATCCGAAGACACAAACTATGCAATTTTATAATTACCAAGGAGAAAACGGCATCAGTAAAAACAAAACTATAGGTATGAGAACTTCCTTCAACAAAGGCGCCTGTTAACTGAGTTTACAAGCTGATTCATGAGTTCATAATGATTTTTATTAAAATTCAGTTTTATTTTAATCTAGTCCCCAAATCCAAAACTTACCTGATTGCAATTTCTTTAAGCTAGAATTGAGCTACATGTATCTGCCTAACTGCAAGTTGATTTGTTTAAAGGGTCTGCAAAAGCACCTCAGTATCACACTGGGCCGTACACTTCCCTGAGCAGAGAGGGCTCGAGACGAGAACAGGTGAGGCCGCCAAACTCAACTTACCACCTGTGCAATTCTCCTTCTCTACTGGATTCCCAATAGATTCTCATTACTGTAATTCACTAGCAGTTTGAACAATAATTTTATACTAGACTACAGATGAATTAGTTCAAATTGTTTTAAATACTTTTTTAGATACTTTATAAATATATATATATATATATATATATATATATGGCATTTAATGTAGTGTCTTAATTCAGTCACTTATGATGTTGCCCTTGCTTTAGGATGCTGCCTTATGAGGTGCGTTGTCTGCCCGGGCAGCACTCAAGGGTTCATGAGCTCTTTTGTAGAATGTCCTGTTGACCGCCCATGAATGATTGACACAAAATGATCCGAAAATGAGAATAAACAAGATCCTGAGTGTTTTAACTGAAGACCAGATTGTTTTGTTTGTGTGCAGAAGGTGTATCGCACCGATGACACGGGCCACAGAAACCATGACACTTACCGCACATACCTGCATTCACCGCACGCCTACGAGGACTCTTATCTGGAAAAGATGGTGCACTATTCTCCCGCTGATTACAGCCAGGCACACGGCTTCAGAACCACAAGCAACTACGTGGACTTTTACTCTTCCACCAGGAGACCGTTACACCACAGTGAACATTACCAAGGATCCCCTGATTCATGGGTATAGAGCCCTCTCTAACACAGAAATGTACGTGGGAACACATTGTTTTTAAAGAGATGTGAGAAGTGGATGCAAGGCATATGAATGTGATGGAGAATGTCTAGCAGAATGTTGGTTTAATGGCAATAAGAAATGAGTCATGAACTCATGAACGGGACTGGAGAGATGTTGCAGCCCTGCAGAGTTCAGTTCAAAGCCTGCTTCAGCACACATACCATCTAGTATTCAAATAAGCCTAAAGGATTTGATTAGCTGGATCAGGTGCGTTTAATTAGGGTTGAAGCTGAACTCTGCTGGACTCCAGAAACTGAGATTTGCACCGCTGGAGACTCGCTGAGGAAAAGACTGGGAAATTCTTTAATCTTGGGGCACCTGACCATGGACTTCAGTTAATAAATGAATAAGGATTAAATGTATATGAAGGATTTCAGAGGGAATATTGTACCTGTTGTGTCTGAGATTGTTAATTCTATGGAGTCTTGTACATATCGTTTGTTTATTTTTAGACTGATTGAAAATAGCTGCCACATGGTTTATGCTTTACTACACTGGTAAAAACTCCTTTCATGCTAAACCTTGCAGACCTAAGTGAATAAACATTACATCAGTTCTAAATTAATAATAAAAAATAATAATTATTATTGCTTTTTGTATGGTGTTGTGTTATTATGACAGTGTTGTGCATTGGTTTAAGGTAACACAGAAATCCTCGAAGGGCAAAAATGTCCATGTCAAAAACTTTCATAAAAAAAGGTTATTTTCAGGTTTTAACACTTTAAATTATTTTCCCTTTGCCACGTTTTTTTTTTTTTAAATTTTGGAAATCAGTTTTTTTTTTATTACAGTCATATTATTACAGTCTTGGATATGTCGGTTATTAGCAACAAACATCTATAAAATGTCAGTATCCAAAAAACTGTCATGGAAATAATATATAGAAGAGGTTTAAATAAGAGACCATACTATACGAAATGGGTCAAGATCACCGTAGAGTGTCTTTCAACCCTCACAATAGTCATGGGGGAAGTCATGGCCTAGTGGTTAGAGAGTTTGACTCCTAACCCTAAGGTTGTGGGTTCGAGTCTCAGGCTGACAATACCACGACTGAGGTGCCCTTGAGCAAGGTGCCGAAGCCCCAACTACTCCCCGGGCACCACAGCATAAATGATACCCACTGCTCCGGGTGTGTGTGTGTGTGTGTGTGTGTGTGTGTGTACGTACACACACTTTGGATGGGTTAAATGCAGAACACCAATTCTGAGTATGGGTCACCATACTTGGCTGTATGTCACGTCACCAATACTCGTATTCATTCTCATTGCAAAATGAAGATGCAAATTATATTTTTTGAAAGGTAAGATGTCTCTTTCCTAAACAGGGTTATTTGTTTTGTTATTTGTTAACAAAATTGTGGCCAGTGAAAATCTGAGTGGCAAGTAATTTTGGAAAACCACTAGCCACAGTGGCTGGTGAGTAAAAGAGTTAATGTCAAGCCCTGTATAGAATGAATATGTGTATTTATATTTACATTGCAGTTAAAAATGTGGTGTTTAACCGGAGTACATAACTGTACACAATGGAAGGCGCACATGTGAGTGGGGCTATAGGGTCATCTAGTGGTCGCTGATTTTCTTTGGCTCAGCTGCGCGTGGATCGCGAGCTGTGTGTGTGGATTGGGCAAGGCTTAAAGCGCGGAACGAAAGTCTCAAAATTCAATGCACGCGCGTCGCCCGATCTACAAATGCACATTTTACATGAAATGCTGTAAACTGCGATAATGAAGTCTCAAAATCCAAATGAACCGAACAAGATCGACTCGAACTAGACCTGAATTAATGCACGCGTGTCACCTGATCCACATGTGCATGGATTCCTTTTTTGAATGAGCAATTTATGATATATTAATGCAGAACAGAACATTTTTATTCGCAAACATGTCTGTATTTGTACAAATCGCTGCACAATCATTTTAACCCGAATCAAACTGAAAGGCATTGTGGTTAGTAAGATATATGTATACAATTTATGCAGTACATTGATAATTTTGCGTGCACTATTAATCATTTTGAGTCTAATTTCATCCCATACTGAATACACATACAGACAAACCAGGGCCGTGCACAGGTGGGTGGCCCAGTGGCTAGAGCTACTGCGCCTTTGCCCTCCTCTGCTGAGGTGCCCCTCTAAGTTCCGAAAACAGTTCTGGTGCGACACGTGACCAAGCGCTGTGAACAGTCTTGTGACGGTGTTATCATGATTCAGCGTTTCCCGTAAAGGCTGTCACCAACCAAATAACAGAAACGCCGCCCTGCCTCTTTAATTACTGAGCACATCGTTTCCAATGACGCACCGTGTCGTGTCTTTAACTACCGAACACATGTTTCGTAAGACTGTACGCAACACTCGCGCCTGTGACCATCTGACCGAATCTGATTCAAACCCGTGTGAAATAAATAATAATTTAAAAACTAATTTAAGAATTTCCTTTTTCAGACAGTCATATTTATTTTCTTAAAGTTAACCTTAACGACATAAAAACAACCAAATAAGGTTTATATTTCAATATTCAATTGTTTGCATTTCTGAAACAATATGTTGAACACCAAAGTTGTAGGCATCCTAAAAACGGACTAAACAGAGAGTTTGTTGGCCATTAGTGACTACAGGTGGAAAGATATTTTTATTTATTTATATTTGTTTTCATAGCAATATCTGGCAACACTGCCAGAACTTAAACGAGAAGGGTCTGGCTGCAGACTTGCACTTGCACTCTCAGACTTGCACTCTCAGACACTTGCACTTCCGGTAGTGACATCAGTCTTTTTTATTTTGTTCTATTTATTTATTCTTTTTTGTTTGAATCTCTCAACATTTTACAACAGCAGCCAGGTGTTGAAGACAAGAAAAAAGAAACTAAATTACGAAGTCACTTGCAATCGTCACTTGCACTCTCAGCTACCTGCGACGTCACTTGCAATCAACAGAAATCGTGCATGTTGCCAATGGAGATAGGAAGCTGTGGTGATTGAACGATTAAAACTAAATCAGTACTGTAACGTACAGGGGTCCTGCAAGAAAAAAAACAAGATCCGCAAATCCACGGCCACAAAACAGCAGAATATGAATGCAATGCACAAAGTCTCTCATTGAGCGTTTTCCTCCCGTAGAAAACATAAACACTTAATATGGCTTAATGTATTAAGATGCTATTCAAATATCAAATTCAATATATTAATATAATGAATAATGTATAAAACATGGCAAAACATGGCATAATGTGGCATAATAATAGACTAAAATGATAAAGAAGAAACTCAATATGCTCCTCTTCATTATTAAAATATATGTACAGGCAATCAGGTGAGCCCAGAATAAATGCAACATGCAAAGTTTCACGTTAGGCGTTTTTTCCATATAGAATAACTGTCTACAGCTCTTTTATTTCATTGTCTTTGTCCATTAAGCTACATTATGTGTTTTATTTATAATGATTTTCTACGGGAGGAAATGAAACGCTTAATGAGAGACTTTGCGCAAGCGTTCATATTCTGCTGTTTTGTGGCCACGGATTTGCGGGTCTTGTCTTTTTCTTGCAGGACCCTGTACGTTACGGTACTAAATTAGTTTTAATCGTTTAATCACCACAGCTTCTTGTCTCCATTGGCAACACACACGATTTGTGTCGATTGCAAGTGACTTCGCAGGTAGCTGAGAGTGCAAGTGACGATTGCAAGTGACTTCGTAATTTAGTTTCTTTTTTCTTGTCTTCACCACCTGGCTACTGTTGTAAAATGTTGAGAGATTCAAACAAAAAGTAATCAATAAATAGAACAAAATAAAAAAGACTGATGTCACTACCGGAAGTGCAAGTGTCTGAGAGTGCAAGTCTGAGAATGCAAGTCTGAGAGTGCAAGTGCAAGTCTGCAGCCAGACCCTTTTGACTTAAACTGATAGTAATCAAAAGAGCCCACAGACATGTTATTGCTGACAGGATACCACATTCGGTAAGGCATACCCGCCCCCCATAAAAAAAAAAAAAAAAAAAAACATCATGAAATTATGTAACAGAAACGTTAGCAACGCTGTCAAAACAGTAGCATATAACACTAGTGCAGAGATCTGTAGAACAAGTATTTTGTCTATGCTGTTTCATATTGTACTTACATTTTCACAAAGTCATGCCAACAACATTCATAAGGACACTAGATAAAGTTATCATCCATATAGCAATGCTTATTAATGAAAACTATAACAGTAATTTGACTATATATTGCTGAATGAATAATAAACAACCTTTAAAATTACATACCCCTAACCTAAAGTAACGGTGCAATGTAATATCATTTAACAATGCTCATTCCTCCAAAACAGAGAAAACATCTTTCACAAACATCTACATATCTGTTTCTTTTAACGTGTTTAGTGTATATAATGAGTGGGGTTATTATAGCACAATTCCCACCCAGACCACACTAATTGTCAAACCCTGGCTATGGTCATGGTGCCTTCCATTCCCCCAGTGTGTTTCTCTTTTTCACAAATTATGGGTGGTTCCAAAATAAATGGTCACATGACAGTAAAAGTGTACAGTTGCCAAGATACAGGGGGTGGCTCAACTTACCCCACTCTCCCCTGCTTCTGTTGAAGATGAGGCAGAAGCAGGCTCAGAGAGTGAGGGAGAGCCCACTCTTATCAAAACATCTACAACAAAGTCTGAAATTATTACAGAGTCTTCTCTTTTAATTGTATATTTGTAACAACTGAATCATTTGTATTAAGAAGCACACACCCTCCTTGTGCCCCCTTTTTTGGTTTGGGCCACTGCCCCTCAAAATGTCTGTGCACAGCCCTGAGACAAATCATGGGTCACAGGAGGGGATGCTCCCGAACAAATTATTTAGGCTAAGCATCAACATTCACAGACCACTGTCCACTGTTATTTTTAACAGAAAAGAATGTAAGCATGACTTCATTAGTGGGAAATAGGAAGTTTCCGATAGCATGTGAAGACAGCAGAGAAGCGCTCTCGCTCAGTGGAGTGCATTGTTTTGTTAATTTTGTGATTTATTATTTTGAGTGGTATGGGATGCAATAACACATGTCCCTCTCACAATATATTGCTTTACAGATCTATCGCTTTTGCCGCTTAGAAATATTCTCGCAATCATGCAGCATGTATCATATTATCTGCACTCCGGCGCGGTTAGTGCTCACACTCACTAATCTATATATAACTGAACCGCGCTCTGGCCCACCTCTTCCAACCGAGCCAGAGACTGCTAAACGGAGCGATCACACTAGTCAAACGAACCAGGCTTTGGGGGTCAAACGTGCTCCGGGACGGTTAAGATTTAAGAAATATTTTAACTGCTACTACGAATAAAAGGAATAATTCTGTAAAACAGCACCTTATTTGTTTAAAGTGTTTGCAAACCAAATGGTTTTGCACTTTTGTTCATATAGCAGTACTTTTAAATGAAAAAAGTGCACAATACACTACATTTGAATGCATTATTAGTTTTGTGCATAACAGTGCTATTAATTGCAATTGCAAGTTTGTTTGTTTGTTTTTTGCCTGTGTGATAGCCTATCATGAACCCGTTCTGGCAGTTTTCACCACTTAAAGGTGCATCTCAATAAATTAGAATGTCGTGAAAAAGTTCATTTATTTCAGTAATTCAACTCAAATTGTGAAACTCGTGTATTAAATAAATTCAATGCACACAGACTGAAATAGTTTAAGTCTTTGGTTCTTTTAATTGTGATGATTTTGGCTCACATTTAACAAAAACCCACCAATTAGAATCTCAACAAATTAGAATATAGTGACATGCCAACCAGCTAATCAACTCAAAACACCAGCAAAGGTTTCCTGAGCCTTCAGAATGGTCTCTCAGTTTGGTTCACTAGGCTACACAATCATGGGGAAGACTGCCGATCTGACAGTTGTCCAGAAGACAATCATTGACACCCTTCACAAGGAGGGTAAGCCACAAACATTCATTGCCAAAGAAGCTGGCTGTTCACAGAGTGCTGTATCCAAGCATGTTAACAGAACCTTGAGTGAAAGGAAAAAGTGTGGAAGAAAAAGATGCACAACCAACCGAGAGAACCACAGCCTTATGAGAATTGTCAAGCAAAATTGATTCAAGAATTTGAGTGAACTTCACAAGGAATGGACTGAGGCTGGGGCCAAGACCCACCACACACAGACGTGTCAAGGAATTTGTCTACAGTTGTCATATTCCTCTTGTTAAGCCACTCCTGAACCACAGACAACGTCAAAGGTGTCTTACCTGGGCTAAAGGAGAAGAAGAACTGGACTGTTGCCCAGAGCAAGTTTTGTATTTCATTTGGAAACCAAGGTCCTAGAGTCTGGAGGAAGGGAGGAGAAGCTCATAGCCCAAGTTGCTTGTAGTCTAGTGTTAATTTTCCACAGTCTGTGATGATTTGGGGTGCAATGTCATCTGCTGGTGTTGGTCCATTGTGTTTTGAAAACCAAAGTCACTGCACCCGTTTACCAAGAAATTTTGGAGCACTTCATGCTTCCTTCTGCTGACCAGCTTTTTGAAGATGCCGATTTCATTTTCCAGCAGGATTTGGCACCTGCCCACACTGCCAAAAGCACCAAAAGTTGGTTAAATGACCATGGTGTTGGTGTGCTTGACTGGCCAGCAAACTCACCAGACCTGAATCTATGAGGTATTGTCAAGAGGAAAATGAGAAACAAGAGACCAAACAATGCAGATGAGCTGAAGGCCACTGTCAGAGAAACCTGGGCTTCCATACCACCTCAGCAGTGCCACAAACTGATCACCTCCATCCCACGCCGAATTGAGACCGTAATTAAAGCAAAAGGAGCACCTACCAAGTATTGAGTACATGTAAAGTAAATGAACATACCTTCCAGAAGGCCAACAATTCACTAAAAATGTTTTTTTTATTATTGGTCTTATGAAGTATTCTAATTTGAGATTGTTGGGTTTTTGTTAAATGTGAACCAAAATCATCACAATTAAAAGAACCAAAGACTTAAACTACTTTAGTCTGTGTGCACTGAACTGATTTAATACATGAGTTTCACAATTTGAGTTGAATTACTGAAATTAACTTTTCCACAACATTCTAATTTATTGAGATGCACCTGTATATTATAACAGTGATTAAGAATTAAAGTTATGTATTGCTTAGTATCCGGAAGTCTTTTTTTTTTTGGCTGCTGTTGCCATGGTGAATCATAATTTTGGAACTCCATTGATCATGGCTTTTCATAGTTGTGGTGTACGCGCTAAACTCAGAAGTCAAGTGGACTGAACTAACACAATTCAGCTGTACTGAAACCTAAAACTCAGAGTTTCCCATCTCAGGGTACGTCAACTCAAAGTTAAAGTTTTAACTCCGAGTTTGTTGAACCTCCTTTCTGGAATACACCCCGGATATTAAACGAGCAAAACGTTTTTAAACGTTGAAAATAATTGCTTTTACATATTTTTTTTATGATTATTTAAAATGAAAAATAGTCATTAACTTCATTGTTATTGGACAAATCAGTCAATAACTTCAGTGTAACAGACTGTATTTTCACCAAATTCAGTTCACACATCACTGCTCTCCTGCTGGTTTTACTACAACACTCAGGGTGAAAATAATTGCTTTTGAATGATTTTTGTGTTTATATATACAGTACAGGTCAAAAGTTTGGAAACATTACTATTTTTAATGTTTTTGAAAGAAGTTTCTTCTGCTCATCAAGCCTGCATTTATTTGATCAAAAATACAGAAAAAAAGTAATATTGTGATTTATTATTACAATTTAAAATAATTGTTTTTAAATTTAATATACTTTAAATTATCATTTATTTCTGTGATGCAAAGCTGAATTTTTAGGATCATTATCACATGATCCTTTAGAAATCATTCTAATATGATGATTCATTATCAAAGTTGGAAACAGTTCTGCTGCTTAATATTTTTTCAGAACATGTGATACTTTTTTAGGATACTTTGATGAATAAAAAGTAAAAAAAAAAAAAAAAACAATATACACTACTGGTCAGTAATTTGGGGTCAGTAATTTTTTTTTCTTTCTTTTTTTTAAATAAAATCAATACTTTTATTCAGCAAGCATGTGCTAAATTGATAAAAAGTGATAGTAAAGAAAATATATTATTAGAATATATATTATTAGAATTTTTTTTTTTAAATAAATGCAGTTCTTTTTAACCTTTTATTCATCAAATATATTAGACAGCAGAACTGTTTCCAACACTCATAATAAATCAGAATATTAGAATGATTTCTAAATGATCATGTGATAGACTGGATGTTACATGTGACACTGAAGGCTGGAGTAATGATGCTGAAAATTCAGCTTTGCATCACAGGAATAAATTATTTTTTTTTTAAAAGTATATTCAAATAGAAAACTATTATTTTAAGTTGTAATAATATTGAGTATTTATTTTGATATCGATATCGTCAGCGATATCATCGACTTGATTGCACAGGTACTATTTAAACTAAACTGAGTAAATAGATAAAAAGTATATAGTAAATATTGTTCTATTGTCATTTTGCATTACTGACACACTGTTTTCCTATTTAATACTGTAAAGTGCATTGACACAATCTGTATTGTTAAACGCACTATATAAATAAAGGTGACTTGACTATTTTATTAGTAACACTTTCCGCGTTTTGCACATTGCAGACGGTCGGACTCGTCTCTCAGACGCCAGCGCATTGAGATCAAGAAGGAAAGCTTGTTTTGAGGAAAAACTCGTTTGTAGCTCGTTTTCT
Organism: allo-octoploid hybrid of Carassius auratus x Cyprinus carpio; assembly: GCA_024542945.1. Classification (NCBI taxonomy): domain Eukaryota; kingdom Metazoa; phylum Chordata; class Actinopteri; order Cypriniformes; species allo-octoploid hybrid of Carassius auratus x Cyprinus carpio. The sequence goes on from CM045022.1 coordinate 1,036,640, forward strand.
ACATCACTACGAAATATTTATTGATGCGGAAAAGTCGAATCTGTGAATATCTTGTTAACTTTACCGAACTTCTTGCTCATTCTTTCCTGCACTTCCGCTGTTGTCCTGAAACTGCGAGTCTGCGGCTGCATACTATTGGCCTCCTTACCAGCTCGACACCTCCGTTTCTTGTAAACGTACACCACTGTTGTATATCTGCGTGCGTTTTAGGTTCCCTTTCGTTTTCATTCTAGACCTATTCACATACAAGGAAATAAACAAGCGACGTACGGTAAACGCGCTCTCAAAGCGCAAACTTACAGTAAGATCAAACTGTCTGTGAACTTTATACACAGGTGTTCCTGCTCTTTTAAAGAAGAACGATGAACGCTTTATCCTGTCTGTCTTGGGTCTTATTGTTTTATATTTTCTGCGCCTTAGCTGGTGAGTTTCATTCATAATATTCTTTAAGAGGCTTTACGCAAATGAAGCCTCATAAAAGAGGGAAACAACTTTTAGGCTGCTGGCTTATACTATTCTTTATTCTTTAAAACTGCGTTGTTATTTAAACTTTAGTCGAGGTATTAAGCAGTATTTTAGGGGAAACCCTGTCTGTGTCTGACAGTAAATGTTCGCTGAACTTCCTGTTTCTGTATTAATGGATTCAGACAAAAACATTCATGTAACCAGAGATTTAAACACATTTCGGGACTAACTATAACGATACTATACTATAGGCTTACTAAAGGCAACATTTTAATGAATTGTATTATATGTGTTTTTTATTTGTATTTAGTTAAGATCCAGTTTAGGAAATATAGTTTTGGTTTATTCAACATTTATTTGTCGCTGCATTGTTGTGGTAGGGTGTATTTTAGTAAACCTTTGTGGCTGCCACTTATTTAGATATCTACATTTACGTTTGTGTTGTCAGAGAAGGTCCCGGCCCCTGAGAATGTGAGAGGGATATCTCTGAACATGGGATTAGTTTTGGAATGGGATCCACCACAAAACACCACGAATACACTCTTCAACTACACTGCTGAAATAAAGTAAGTTACTGGTCAAGAGGCACGTCAAGGGTGATTATAAGTGCACTAAAGAAGGTTTTAACAAATGTAGGTTAGTTTAGTATTTCAGTAGCAGCAGCAGCAGCTTGACAATAATTTGATACTAAAACCTGTTTTAAATCCAGGTCAGGTCTTATAAAAGAGACCTGTCTTTAAAATGAAAAGTCCAACTTTAATCATGTAAGAAAAGCAGTGGTGTACAGAAGGGTTTAGAAGCGGTCTTTGTGTGAAGCTGTGTTGATCTAGGTGTATGGTTATGCAGTTTATGTTAACTGTTGTTTAATTTTCTCCCTCTAGAGGATGGAATATGTATGAGCCAGTGTGTCTAAGCAGCTCGTCACTAAGCTGTGATTTCACTGACAAAGTTTCCAGTTTTGGAACTTACCAACTTCGTGTTCGGGCAGAGCTACATGGAGAAACTTCTGATTGGGTGCAAACTGAAACGTTATCATTGGATTTAATAAGTGAGTCATCTAATTTATCTACTTATATATTTATTTATTTTGACTTTGTTGGCAGTAGAGAAATTAGTAAATCATTCCACAAAAGTTTGGCTGGGCCATTCTGGAACACAATTAAAATGTTTTAGTGGACCTAGAGCTAAATTAATTATCATTGGATTAATGTCCCTTAAAGGGATACTCCACCCAAAAATTTTTTGTCATTAATCACTTACCCCCATGTCGTTCCAAACCTTGTTCGTCTTCGGAACACAATTTAAGATATTTTGGATGAAAACCGGGAGGCCTGTGACTGTCCCATAGACTGCCAAATAAATAACAGTGTCAAGGTCCATAAAAGTATGAAAGTCTTCATCAGAATACTCCATCTGCCATCAGACGTGCAATCTGGGTTATATGAAGTGACGGGAACACTTTTTGTAAGCGAAGAAAACAAAAATAATGACTTTATTCAACAATTCCTTTGTCAACAGTCTCCTCTGTGTCTCTCCATATCACCGTATGCTGCGTATGCGCTTCTGTATCATCCGCGCCACAAGGATGCGCTGTTTCTACTTGTATTTAGCTTTGATTTGAAAGAAAACAGTGCATCCTTGTGGCACAGTTGATTGCACGTCTAATGGCAGATGGACTATTTTGACGACATCTTCCATACCTTTTATGGACCTTGACACTGTTATTTACTTGGCAGTCTATGGGACAGTCACAGGCCTCCCGGTTTTCATCCAAAATATCTTAAATTGTGTTCTGAAGACGAACAAAGCTTTTACGGGTTTGGAACGACATGGGGGTAAGTGATTAATGACAAAATTTTCATTTTGGGGTGGAGTATCCCTTTAAATATCACACGTACAGTGCATGCAAGAAAGTATTCAGGGCCCAGTTTCATCAAACTCACTCTTCACATTTTGGTAGCCTGAAATAAATGTAACTAGCCCAAATAAAATAAAAAAAGTAAAAAAAATAATTAATATAGAAAATTAGACAGGAGTCAAAGCATAAAGCAAAACATTTTTTCAATACACAAATATCAGCAAATATCAAGGAAGGAATTTTATTTCACTATTTTCATGGAATCTGCAGGATATGGATGGGGATCGTTTAGTTATTAATAATGGTCCTTATTATCAGTACTGAAAACTGTTTTTGTTTCCTAATATTTTTGTGGAAATTTTGACACTTTAACTTTTTCAGGATTATTTGTTGAATACAAAGTTAAAGAACAGCATCTATATATATATAATATTTATATATATATATATATATATATATATATATATATATATATATATATATATATATATATATATATAATATTTATATATATATATATTAGTTAGGCACATCAACCATAACTCAAAAAAACTTCAAAAAACAGCTAGAAACCATGGAGTTATGATTGACTTCTCAGACCACATTGCTAAAACTGTCCGGTCCTGCAGATTTACTTTATTCAACATCAAGAAGATAGGAACTTTCTTTCAGAACATGCTACACAACTCCTTGTTCAAGCTCTTGTTCTGTCCAGGCTAGACTATTGTAACGCTCTCTTGGAAGGTCTTCCAGCCAGTTCTAACAAACCTCTAAAATTAACCCAAAATGCCGCTGCAAGATTAATTTTTAATGAGCTGAAAAGAATACACGTCACACCTCTGTTTATCAATTCACACTGGCTACCAATAGCTGCTCGCATAAAATTCAAGGCATTGATGTTTGCATACAAAACCACCACTGGCTCTGCACCCCTTTACCTAAATTCATTACTTCAGACTTATGTGCCTCTAGAAGCTTGCATTCTGCAAGTGAACGTTGTCGCTTTATTGTTCATCCCAAAGAGGCACAAAATCACTGAAACAGACTTTTTCATTAAATGTTCCCTCCTGGTGGAGTCCTCAGACATCTTCAAGATTCGGCTAAAAACACATCTCTTCCATCTTTATTTGGGGTTGGGTCTGAATACTTCCTAAATGCACTGAATATCACGCATTGAATTTTATTAATAATCATAGTTAGCATTTTGTGTCTCATTCTGTTTAATTATATGTGTATGTGTTTTGTGTCTACAGCTGAGATTAGCGCTCCTCATGTAGAACTGAAAAGCAGAAAAGGACAAACAGAAGTTGATATCACTGATCCTCCTATGAAAAAAAAGAATTTGAGGGATGTCTTTGGAAATATTTCCTACCTCATTCGTTACTGGAAATATGGAGAAACAAAAAAGGTAATGAATGCATAGACGTCTTGAAGTTTTTGGGCCTCGAAGCAAAAGTCATGTCAAGTCACCTTTATTTATATCGCTTTAAACAAAACAGATTAAAAGCAACTAAACAACATTAATTAGGAAAACAGTGTGTCAGTAATGCAGTTAAAGGCAGTTCATCACTGAATTTATTCACTGAATCATCCAGCTCAGTTCAGTTTAAATAGTATCTGTGCAATAATTTGCAATCAAGTCAACGATATCGCTCTAAATGGAGTGTCCCCAACTAAGCAAGCCAGAGGCGACAGCGGCAAGGAACCAAAACTCCATCAGTGACAGAATGGAGAAAAAACCTTGGGAGAAACCAGGCTCAGTCGGGGGGCCAGTTCTCCTCTGACCAGACGAAACCAGCAGTTCAATTCCAGGCTGCAGCAAAGTCAGATTGTGCAGAAGAATCATCTGTTTCCTGTGGTCTTGTCCTGGTGGTCGTCTGAGACAAGGTCTTTACAGGGGATCTGTCTCTGGGGCTCTAGTTGTCCTGGTCTCCGCTGACATTCAAGGCTGTCGAGGTCATCTCTATGAGCTGATCCACCATCTGGTCTGGATACATACTGGATCCAGGTGACTGTAGTGACCATCTGATCTGGATACAGACTGGATCTGGTGGCTACAGTGACCTCGGAATAAGAGAGAAACAGAATAATATGAGCGTAGATGCCATTCTTATAACGATGTAGCACGTACATCGGGTGTTTTGGGAAGTGTTCCCGGTTACGGTTTACCTAATTAATGCAGCCTAAAAATCCTTTAACGGATTTGGATATTAGACGCGTATTAGTGTGTTATGTGTAAGTCAGGTTAAAGAGATCTTAATATAGGTCTTTAATCTAGATTTAAACTGCAAGTGTGTCTGCCTCCCGAACAATGTTAGGTAGGTTATTCCAGAGTTTAGGCGCTAAATAGGAAAAGGATCTGCTGCCCCGCAGTTGACTTTGATATTCTAGGTATTATCAAATTGCCAGAGTTTTGAGAACGCAGCGGACGTGCAGGACTATAATGTAACAAGAGCTCGTTCAAATACTGAGGTGCCAAACCATTCAGGGCTTTATAAGTAATAAGCAAGATTTTAAAATCAAAACCACCCTTTGGGGCCCCACAACACACCATTCAGCCTGTACTCTAATGCAAACATCCAACCCCCCACTAGAATATTGCTAATTTAATTTAGTGTTCAACATTTATCACAGTTGGTTCCTTTATACATTTGGCATAAACTTTTGTCAATCACCACATTTACCGTTCAGTTTAAAACAGAATATCAAATATGTATGATTTTGGTGAAAATATCAGTTTCTATAACTTACGTTTGCAAAGTTACAAGCTTTAAAGTTATAGGGGTTAGAATGTAACATTTAGTTATCAATATTGCTTTATTGGTGGAGGCAGTAAAAAAGACCAGGCACAAAGCACATTTAACCCAATTGAATGATTTATTTCCTACAAGCTGAAGCCACAAAACTAAACTAAATTGAAAAGAAAAAGATAAAGAAAATACAATAAACTAAGGGGAAAAAATAACGAGGGTGCTGGCAAATTAAAAATAGAAATAAAACAAAAATAGGTCATAAACTAAGTCCCCAAAACCCTCTAACCTTACTAGCCAAAGAAAAATGTGAAAAATAAACCCGAGATCTTTGGCGCATACGACGCCACAAACAATCTACACTGAATACAAAGCAAAATTCCAAGGAGGGCACTCACCCCTTACCTAGTGTGTCTAACACTTGATAACTGCAGGCAATATGTAGGCTATATCACGTGATCTGCTTACCTGTTCTCTTTTCCCCAAAAAGAAAGGTAAAGAACTCTCATCAACTCTCAGCATAGAGTCTGGATAGTACAAAAATCAAGCATTCACACATTCACAATGAAAGGACACAAACTCTAAACACAGGACCAAACTTGAAACACCTGAGCCCACACACTGAGCTACACATGCTGAGAAACCTTAAACCAGCAGGGCAGCACTGGATTGGCTGCAGAGACGACACCCTTAATAATGACTGACAGCGGTCTCCTCCATTCAGCAGAAACCTGAGAGCAAGACAGCAGAACTAGAGAGCAGAATGGAAAAGACAGAAGAGGGGGAAATAAAATCCTAAACACGCAGCATGTAACAACATGCAATAACTTCTGTCTGTGGACTTTTGCCATATAGTCTACATGTGGGTCTATGCTTGTTAGAGTTAACTCAAAGTCTTTAACATCCACCAGTCACATCACTTCACAGTAGTAAATAACAAAGTTCTACGGATTAAACACATCTGAAAAATACATTTTATAGTTAGATATTAAAACTTTAAAGGGACTACTGTAATATGGAACAACATTGTAATTTAAAAGTTTTGAATTGTATGGTGTCTTCTGGGAAACATTATCTTCTATCATATGATTACCTCTTGAGGAGTGCTAAATGAAAAAGAGCAGTACTAAAAGAAAAACATGTGATCTCTAAACAAAATTAAGAAAAATTCAAAGATCATCATTCTTAAATTTTACACCCTACTGCTATTTATGTGTCGTGTTGTCTTCATGCTCAGTCTTTTCTCCTCATGATCATCTTTTCATGTTTTGTAACAGCTGAGTATGAGTCCCTCAGCTGTCCTCACACTCAGTGTTGGAAAAGATTCAAATATACAGAAAATGCTGGAAAACAGTTGGTCTTTTAAAAGTGTTCAGGACAATCAAGGGACTCATACAAAGAAAAAAGTCACTCTTCTGGGAAAGCTTTCCACATGATTTTGTATTTTTTCTGTGGGATTTTTTTCCCATTTATCCAGTAGAGCATTTATGAGGTCAAGCAGTTAGACAGGAAGGCCTGGCTCATAATCTCTGTTCCAGTTTATACCAAAACTGTTTGATGGGGTTGTGTGGTCAAGTGAAGTTCGTCCACCCCAAACTCATCCAACCATGTCTTTATGGACCTTGCTTTGTGCACTGGAATAGAAAAGGGCCTTCCTCAATCTGTCCCCACAAATGTTGAAGCATAGCATTGTCCAAAATGTCTTTTTATACTGAAGCTGGAAGTAAGCGGCTGAGCCCAACTCCTGAAAACAGGGCTGCACGATAAATTACATGAGATTGTCATGCAATTACATGAGATCCGCAAAGCCGGTTATACACAGAGCCATAGATCACTGACAAATTACGCGATATTGCATTCATAATCAAAGGCGATTCATCTGCAATTATGAACGCGATATTGCATAACTTGTCAGTGATCTCTGTGTATTAAATGCTGCTCCATCTGAAACCACGTGATGGAGATTTACTAATAATCACAGAACCGGCTTTACTGACAAGATGCACATGACAATCACATGCGATTTATTGTGCAGCCCTACCTGAAAAACAGCCCCATATTATTATCCCTCCCTGAACAAACTACTCAATTCAGGCAGGTAAGGTTCTCTGGCATCTGCCAAACCCTGAATTCCCCATCAGACTACCAATCATGATTTATCTTCCCAGAGTCCAATGTCAGTTTGCTTAGCACTACTCCAGCTGACTCTTGACATTGTTCTTGGTGATGTGAGGCTTGTTTGTAACTGCTCGGCCATGGAAACCCATTCTGTGAAGCTCCTGCTGCAGTTTCTGAACACACATCAAAAGCAAACAAGACATTTATTTTGGTTAAGTCTGTCACATCGTCAGGACATTTCCTGCTTAATGTGTCTTTGTTTTTTATTTTCAACAGGAAGAACTAATAAGAGAGCAGAACAGAGTTGTGTTGCCAAGACTGGAGCCTCTTGTAAACTACTGCGTTGAAGTAGAGATTTTGTATTCTAAGAATAAAAGTCAGACCAGCAACATCACCTGTTTAACCAACACCCCCAGCAGTAAGCAAACGAGTTTGTGTTTGTGCATTTGTACTGTAGATGCTGCATGTTTATATATTTATGTTTGTGGTGTCGTACACGTTTACTGAATGTTTTATTGTGATGATTTAACCTTTAATATCAACATCCTGTATTGTTGCATTTTATCGGTCTGCTCAGATGAAGTAGAGCCTTGGCTTATAGCAGTTGTGCTCCTGGTCAGTTTTCTGCTGGTGTTAGTTGCTGTTGTCCTGATGTTTCTGGCTGTGTGGTTTGGCTACAGAGGATTCAGAATTATTTTCCCTGATGCTGATCTGCCAGAGGACCTAAAAAAAGTAATGAAAGAAAAATAGAGGTAAAGCATAATGAGCTGTTTTCTGTTACTGACTTTCTCTCTGGCTGTTCTCTTAAAGTTTTTGTCACAACGGTCCCAGTCTTCAATACTTTCGGCCATGCAGGAGAACACGCCGGTGAAGGAGGACTTTTGTGAGCTGAGGATATTGCACAAGGAGCCAATCAGTTCTCTGGACAATCAGCAGATAGAAGGACCAATCAGGATTCAGACACATAAGAATGAGTGTTGTATAGGAGCCAATGTAAAACAGAGCAGTGAGGAGAAATCTAAAATGATCATCACAACAGAACAGAAGCCTTTGTTGCTGGAATGAGACCATAGTAATATTATAATCAGTTATCATTGATCATGTATTTTGCCAACTTAAACTAGGCTATTCTGTGAAAACAGCAAAAAAAAAAAAAAAAAAGGACAAGCTATAAAAGATAAACATGTCAGCTAGAGCTGGACTGTTTTTGTTTGAATTTATTCAATCTTCATTTTGATGAACCGATATTGAATCTTAAATTCCAAGAATATTATATATATGCTGTTTTTCAGTTGATATATGAACAAAACAATACACTAAACATTGGCTTTGTTACAAAGTCCCAGCTTTCAAATGTGAACCGATCATCTCTTTCTTGCAAAAAATAAATGTTCTGTAACAAGGAGCTATTTTATAGTTTATAACAACCAAAGTTTCCCCTTCAAAAAAATTAAAAACAGAAACAAACATGTCCATAGCCGACAATCTGTCTCTACTTTTCCACCATGTTGTTTTTTCAGGCTGAAATGGGGGAGCAACAATATTGGACTGACATGTATTTAAAGTGCACTGATTAAACTTTTTTTTTTTTTTTTTTTTTTTACAGATGTAGTACACCTGATGAACATGTAATGTTAAGAAATGAGCTTGCTCTGTTGTCCTCTGTTGTTTTACTTACTGTAAAAATTATTATTTTTTAAAGTTTTAAATAAAACAAGGACATCATGCTTAGTTCAGTGTGTTGCTTGCAGTTTCTTTGTGATTATATGTAAAATTTACTAGCAATTTCTGAGTGAAAAAGTAAGTCCTAAACCATTTTTTCCCGTGCAAGAAAATAATCCATGAAAGAGGTTCTTGTCTCATCAATGGGTGGCCAAAAGCTATTGTGATACAAGGGTGCTTGACGGATCAGAGGTGAAATTATCAGTGCTACTGAGCACGGAGACTTGTAAATCTAAGAGCCAATTTATAACTTGGTCATTCATCATCTTTTAAATAAAGTCAAGTCACCTTTATTTATAATAGTGATTTTAACAATACAGATTGTGTCAAAGCACTTTACAGTATTAAATAGGAAGACGTGTGTCATGATATTGATGATATCACTGGATATTAAGTGTCCCCAACTAAGCAAGTCGGCAGCAAGGAACCAAAACTCCATCGGTGACACAACAGAGAAAAATCCTTGGGAGAAACCAGACTCAGTCAGGGGCAGAGATTTGAACCGGTTCAAGGAACGACAATGAAAACCGGAAATGAACTAAATTTTTACAGGAACAGAAACAGAAACCGAACAGAATCAAACATTTGAAATGGCCATTAATGACGTTATTTTATCGTTCCATTTAATATTTGAAATTTGCTGTCAACCAATCATGAATTCCAGTAGTAAGGCCTATGCAAATGTGACGCTGAAGCCATCGAGTGAAATGTCCGCTCAGCTGTGAACTCATCACAGTTAAGTCACAATGGCAATGCACCACCCTTAGAGTTTATCTGAGGATAGTGTAAGATGAATTCAACAGATCACACGCACCTGCAGCGCTTCTGTGAATGGAGAAAAAAAAAAAACTAATGGCTTACATAAAAAGGAATATAGGCATATACACTAAATATATTTCACTTAAATCATATTGACAGATTGAGAAAAAAAACGAGAAAAAAAAGCTAAATCACTGTTCAAAGTTCATTGTGACACGTTCCAAAGTTTTCGGAAAGGAAAACGAAACAGCAGAGAGTATTTTTCTTTATTTTGTAAAAGCTTGACAGCTTACCGTGAGGTCCCAGGAGTCAAGCAATTTGAAAAATAACAACCGGACCACATCTGTGATGTCACACCAATCACAACCTTTATTTCATATCCAATAGACATCTAGCTACAACACAGTAACAATTGTTGTGATTGGCTTACAAAATTAACCCTTTACAGTACCCAAAAGCTTAAGTGTCCCACTCAACCTGATGTCCCACTCTACCTGAATTCACCTAGTGTTTGTACTTTCATCGACAAAGTTTTAATTATTTGACAAAATCTTGACAGCTTTGAATAATGTCTTGCTTCTGTATAACCAACCAGCGTTGGTATGACCATCACACCGACGCCTTACGCGCCACCACAACATAATTTTGCTATATTGAAGCCTGTTCATTATTAAAATAAAATACAGTTTAAGAAACAAATAAAATGTAACACTGCTCCGTTGTACAAAATTTGTTGCGTTCAGCGTGACTGTGCCTCACTGTGCTGATAAAGCAGATGTGAAGGATGATGTTTTATGTCGATGAAAGTACAAACACTAGGTGAATTCAGGTAGAGTGGGACATCAGGTTGAGTGGGACACTTAAGCTTTTGGGGACTGTAAAGGGTTAATTTTGTAAGCCAATCACAACAATTGTTACTGTGTTGTAGCTAAATGTCTATTGGATATGAAATAAAGGTTGTGATTGGTGTGACATCACAGATGTGGTCCGGTTGTTATTTTTCATATTGCTTGACTCCTGGGACCTCACGGTAAGCCACCCGGTTAGTGTAAATCTATTTTAGAATAATAAGGTTGATAATTCTGTCACTTATGATGTAACAATAAAACTTTTGCTTTTACATACATTTATACTGTCTGTGTATTAGAGATTAATAACAATGAGCATCTAACTGTGAAATTTGTGAAAATTCGATTCACAGCACTGTCCCACTCAACCTGACAGTGTTAGGTTGAGTGGGACAGTTTTAGGGCTAATGCTGGCAAACAGTGCATGAACAAGAAGATAACATTTAAAGTTACAAGTAATAATAATGTGTCTGATTATAAAATTTTTATAAAATTTTTATTTTTCAATATACACAAGATGGCACCTACACACAGAGAGAGAGAGAGAGAGAGAGAGAGAGAGAGAGAGAGAGAGAGAGAGAGAGGAGTGACAGGGCAATACAGAAAAGGAAAAGACAGCAAAGTAGGAAAGGAAGAAAACTAAACCAGTGGAGTGAAGAGAGAATGGCAGAGGCTATTGAAGAATATGAGCAGGAGGTGACTGAAGGACACAAACCAAAATTAAGGTTTCTAGCCAGGGCATGGAACATCCCAAAATCAACACTGCAAAGGCGAGTGAAAGGGCTGGTGAGTGGCTACCGCTATGCCTCAGGTAAGAGCCCCCTGCTCTCAGCTCAGGCTGAGAGTGAATTGGCTAGCCTTGTTTAAATGTTAGCTGAAAGGGGGTTCCCCCTGGAACGCAGTGATATACGGCGTATTGCTTTCCAGTACACCAAAATTAATGGCATCCCTGTTTTTTCTGCCAGTCACTACTGGTTTAAGGGGTTCATGAAAAGGAATCCAAACTTGAGCCTCCGCAAGCCAGAATCACTCTCAGCTGCAAGGGCCTCTGGGATGAATCTCACAGTAGTTGAGCAATGGTTTCAGACCTACACATCACTCCTCCACCGCCTACAGATCCAGGAGATGCCATCTCACCTGTGGAACTGCGATGATTCTGGACTGCAGGACCATTTCATCTCAAAAAAGGTTGTTGGGGTGACTGGCAAGTCCTGCTTCCAGGTAACATCAGGGGAAAAAAGAGAAACGACAACAGTCCTGGCTGGGTTCAATGCGGTTGGGACTTACACCCCCACAATGGTAATTTTTAAGGGAAAGAGGCTAAGGGCAGAGTGGCTGGAGGAACGACCAGAAAAAGCAATTATCCGTGTGTCAGATAATGGCTGGATAAACTCCCAGCTGTTTTTGGAGTGGGGCCAGCGGTTTGTCCAGCAGCTGCCTAAGGAGAATCCAAGACCCCATGTCCTGCTCTTAGATGGCCTTTACACCCATGTCTTCAATCTGGAATTCTTGGATCTCATGAAGAAAAATAATATACATGTAGTGAGCTATACTCCCCACACCACCCACGCCCTCCAGCCAGCAGACAGGTCGCTGTTTCGAAGCCTGAAACACCACTGGCAGGAACTGGGACACAAGTGGACAAGGAAGACAGGCGGGAAGAAGCTTCCAAAACAGCTCTTCTTTTCTGTGTTCAGCCCCGCGTGGAAGAAGGCCGCCACTGTTGAGAATGCCCAAGCAGGTTTGACTCTTTTATTAATAATTAGTTGTCTTGAATTATTTGTATAAAAAGATTAGCAGGAAGTGGATCATTGTTTTTACTGTCTTATTTACATTGCATCATTACATTATTCATATTACTCTTCTACAGGTTTCCGAGCCTCAGGGATGTTTCCTGTCTCCATGGAAGTCATTCCAACTGACATTTTCCAGTTTGCCAAGCCAAACAGTTTGCCAAGCCAAACCACTGAAAGGGTGATTGAGGAAACATCAGAAACCCTTCTGTTGTCAGAGGAGGACATTTATTTTGGTGTAGAAGAAGTGGTGGTAACCAGCCAGCCTGATGAGAATGCACATACCTCCACCCTCACAAAGGGGCCAGCCCCCCATGCCTCCACTCTCACAACTGGGCCAGCCACCCATGCCTCAACCCTCACAACTAGACCAGCCCTTCATGCCTCCACCCTCACAACTGGGCCAGCCCCCCATGCCTCGACCCTCACAACTGGGCCAGCCCCCCATGTCTCCACCCTCACAACTGGGCCACCCTCTCTACTCAGCACTTCAACAACTGAGTGGGCTTCCATTGTAAGGTTCTCAGACCTTATTGAAGTACCTACAAGAGAGAGGGGAAAGAAGAGGATGATGATGAGGCCACCCAGCTACCACCTAACAAGCCAGGAACACTTCAACTTTGTCCAGGCCAAAGCAGACAAAAAGAAACCAAAAACAACCAAAGTGCGTAAGCCTGCTGGTGTGCGCCCCCAAAAAGCTGCCGTTCTTCCCCTGCAAACAGTTCAGGGAAGTGATCCCTGTACTGGTTGCAAGGAGGTCTATGGGGATGCAAGCGACCCAAAGGCCAATGAGGAATGGGTGGCTTGCTGCCACTGCCAGCGTTGGTATCATGAGTCCTGCGGAGAGCTCAACGGACTTATGGATGACGATGACTTCATCTGTCTTGGATGTGTTCACTGAAGTTGTTAAAAGGTGGTAAAAGGATGTAGGCTTAATGAAAGTTCCATTCATTGAATGTAGAGTGAAGTTTACAATTTTACAATTTTTGCATTAGTTCCAGAAATGCATTTTTAAAAAATCCTTCCAAGTATTCATTAATTGAAGGTCTCCGTTGTTGTATTTTGGTTTTATTTACACAATGTCCCAACTTCAGTGGAATTGGGGTTGTATTTCTCATGTTCATTTTAACCATAAAATAGTGTCCCACTTTCCCTAACAAAGTGTCCCACTCAACCTAATTGTTTCAAGTTTGCTGAAGAGGGTGTCAGATGGTGTTTAAAGATGAACAGTTTGTTAATAAATACATAAACTGGGAAAATTTCACCATAGTGGCCTTCATTACAATCTATTTAAACAAAACACAAACAATATTAATACATTCTAACTGATTTAGGTTGTTTAAAATGCAATTTAAGCAAAAAGTGTCCCACTCTACCTGACTTCACCCCTATATAATAAATAATATTTTTGCATCCAGATACGTCAGGAACATGGAAACTTTTGGATTCGTGCCGAATGAGAGAGGTAGGCATCAGCTTCACCTTAAATTGATTTGTTTTTGGATTGACGTTTTTATAACCTAAACTTTAGAGGATTTGTTTCGGAGAGAAAATATTAACTGTTTTTACAATGTTTGTAAACATTTTGCTTTTTCATTATTTCGGAAAGTAATAGGGCTATTAAAATGCGACGTGAGCCGCGACTTATGTTTTTTTTTTTTTCACTCTCAACGCAACCTTAAAAAAGTGTTTTTTTATTTTATTTTAACAATGCAGCAAACATTTTTAAATATCTTAAAAATACTTTGATGTCTTTAAAGTGTTGATAGATTTTTTTTTTTTTTAGTAGCCTACATTTGGCCAAAATCTAGAAAAGATGATGCTGTATTGGCTGTGACTAAGCTCAGAGGGCTAATGTTACCAGATCTCCCTTTTTTCCTTTTCTTTTTGAGTAAAGAAAACGCTGTATTTTATTATTATTATTATTATTATTATTATAATTAGTCAAATTATAGGCAAAGACAATTGTTTTTAATAACGTTATTAACTTGTATTTCTTCCACCCGAACCGGTTTCGGATTGGTAATAATTTCAGAGGAACGCAGGAACAGAAACGTTAAAATAACGATTCTGCTCAGAGTGAACCGATTGAATTTTTTTTTCGTTTTCAAGCCCTGGTCGGGGGGCCAGTTCTCCTCTGGCCAGACGAAACCAGCAGTTTAATTCCAGGCTGCAGCAAAGTCAGATTGTGCAGAGGACTCAACTGGTTCCTGTGGTCTTGTCCTGGTGGCTGTCTAGGAGACAAGGTCTTTTCTGGTCTTTATAAAGTTAAGTGCATGTAACAAATATAAGGGCAGATGGGACAACTCTCTAATTTCTCTTTTTAATTCAAATCTAGAAGTGGTTCCATGTTTAAACTCTATGGAGCAATTTGCTTTATTGTGTAAGGTTTAAATCACCAAAAGAAACCACCAAAAACCAAAGGCCTTTAAGCTACGTTCAACAGTGTCAAAAACATTGCCAAAGAGCTAAGAATAAATAGAATATTTAAAAGAATATTTTGCGTTACCAAAAATAAAAATAATCTAATACTAATCTTGTATAATTCGAAATGTGACTGTTTTTAATAAAACTTGACCAAGTTTCATCAAAAACACACACTTTTACCAATAAAATAAAAACAATAGACACTTTTATCAACAAAATAAAACACTTTTTATTCCTTTAGCAAATACAGAAGCAATTCATTTAAACATTTATAATCACTTCTAAAAAGACTAATTGGTGGCCAGTTATCAATAATAAACAAACCTTTTTAGGCTTAGGAATTAAGGTAATTACCCTTTGAGTGACTGATGATGGGAAGCTGGAATTCAGATTTACACATCATCTGAAACATGAATAAATAAGCTTTCCATTGATGTATGGTTTGTTAGGATAGAACAATATTTGTCTGAGATACAACTATTTGAAAATCTGGAATCTGAAGGTGCAAAAAATCTAAATATTGAGAAAATCACTTCTTAGCAATACATATTACTAATCAAAAATTAAGTTTTGATATATTTATGGTATGACATTTACAAAATTCCTTCATGAAACATAATCTTTACGTAATATCCTAATGATTTTTGGCCTAAAAGAAAAGTTGATCATTTGGACCCATACAATGTATTGTTTGCTATTTTTACAAATATACCTGTGCTACTTATGACAGCTTTTGTGCTCCAGGGACACAAATTTGTTGTTTGACTGTCAGTTTCAATTTAAAAAAAAAAAAAAAAAAAAAATAGAAGCATTTTATCCAATTGTGATGATATGTATAGCCTGTTGTAAATAGTTGAGCAATAATCAGAGATCTCTTTAGGGTAATTTGTGATTTTATCATTATGTTTTACTTGATAAATACTCTATTTAAAGTAGCCTGATTTTTATCTAAAAATGTAGGAGGAATTCTCCATCTTTTCCTTGACCTTACAAAGGCTCATCCAGATTTTCACCTATAGATGTGAACTAGCTTATTTTGTAAATCTGCCGTAGTTTGCCTAAATCTGAAAAACTGCATCACTTCCAAATTATTCTTTGAAATCATTCGGATTGTTTCCAAATGTCTGTCAATTCATGTAAGTATACAATTATACCAAAACACATCTTATTTACGATACAGAAGCATCATCAGTAGAAGTGAATATAGCTGGTAGTCTGGAATTTAGTTCATACAGGCTGCAAATTTAGGCAGCAAACAGGAACTTTGTTTGTAGAGAGGGTTTTTGCCCATAGATTTTTCATCTCATAGCAGACACATGCAAATGAATCTCAACACTGTTAATGTAAGCTTAAGCACCCAAGTAGTATGCAGCTTTTCTAGCTGCACAGGCTTCTTCCACCTTAGGCCACAATTTCTTGCGTCTTTCTCTCTCTTGTGTAGTAAGGACATAAAGAAGATCCACGTCCCATTTTCCAAACTGCATCCCTGACTATGCTTGAGACAAATGATGACACACAAGGTAGATTTGTTGCCAATTTGACCATTTCCAAACTACAACACTCTTTATTAATTACTACAGTTAATTTTGTATATAATCATTTATAAGTGATATATTGTGTAATTGTTATTGAGGGATGGAACTGAAAAATGCCTTATATGCTATATGTTTTCTTTTACAAATAAAATAGGCCAAAATGAGACTTAACACGCTGAAAATGAGCCAGTGGTGTAATGTAACGTAAAATAATAATACTTCATTACAGTACTTAAGTATTTTTGGGAATATCTTTACTTTACTTGAGTTTTTATATTTCAGTCAACTTTTACTTTTACTCCACTACATTTCCTAATTAAAATGTATACTTTTACTCCGATACATTTTCCCGAAGCAAATTCATTACTTACTACAAAATAGTCAGAAGTCAGAAGAACACGAACTGCTGGAAAGCAGGTTTGACGAATCAGTGGTGTGTCATTTGCAAGTTAGACTCATAAAAACACGTTTGCTCATGTGCAAACAAGTGCGCGCACAACCGCGGATGATTCATTTTCCACTCAAGTCGAGTCTGGGGTGTGCCATACACATCTTCTGCGAAAATATGGTAGGTGTTTGTTGTAATGATGTGCGATCTGACACCATCAAGTAGGCTAACATTATAGCACAAAATCACACACAGAGTGCATGCACGTGATTTATTAGTCTATTAAAACTTGAGATAATAATAATTTTATGCAAGTTCAGTAAAGCAACAAGTGACAATGGACCGTGTTTATATTGAATGAATCAGCATTTTGAACAAATCGGTTGAATAAATGATTCAGTGATGATTCATGTGCGCCAGGTCTTCAGGAAGAACAAAGGAAGAAAAGCACCAGGCCCAGATGGCGTTACACCAGCCTGTTTGAAAACCTGTGCTGACCAGCTGGCCCCCATCTTTTCACAGATCTTCAACAGATCTCTGGAGTTGTGTGAAGTGCCTTCCTGCTTCAAACGCTCCACCATCATTCCCATTCCAAAGAAACCCAAGATTACAGGACTTAACGACTACAGACCTGTGGCTCTAACATCTGTCGTCATGAAGTCGTTTGAAAAACTGGTTCTGGCTTATCTGAAGGACATCACTGGACCCTTACTGGACCCCCTGCAGTTTGCTTACCGAGCAAACAGGTCTGTGGATGATGCAATCAACATGGGATTGCACTTCATCCTGCAACATCTGGACAAAACAGGGACTTATGTGAGGATCCTGTTTGTGGACTTCAGTTCGGCTTTCAACACCATCATCCCAACAGTCCTCCAGACCAAACTGACCCAGCTCTCTGTTCCTAGTTCTATCTGTCAGTGGATCACCAGCTTTCTGACAGATAGGCAACAGCTAGTGAGACTGGGGAAATTCATGTCCAACAGCTGCTCCACCAACACTGGTGCCCCTCAGGGATGTGTTCTCTCCCCCCTGCTCTTCTCGCTGTACACCAACGACTGCACCTCAAAAGACCCCTTTGTCAAGCTCCTGAAGTTTGCAGACGACACCACACTCATCGGTCTCATCCAGGACGGTGACGAGTCTGCTTACAGACAAGAGGTTGAGCAGCTGGCTGTCTGGTGCAGTCTTAACAACCTGGAGCTGAACACGCTCAAAACAGTGGAGATGATCGTGGACTTCAGAAGAAACCCCCCTGCACTCCCTCCACTCACCATCATGAACAGCACTGTGGCTGCAGTGGAGTCATTCAGATTCCTGGGAACCACCATCTCTCAGGACCTGAAGTGGGACATTCACATTGACTCCATTGTTAAAAAGGCCCAACAAAGGCTGTACTTCCTTCGCCAGCTGAGGAAGTTTAACCTGCCACAGGAGCTGCTGAAACAGTTCTACTCAGCCGTCATTGAGTCTGTCCTGTGTACTTCAATAACTGTGTGGTTTGGTTCAGCTACAAAATCAGACATCAGAAGACTACAGAGAACGGTTCGGACTGCTGAAAGGATTATTGGTACTCCCCTGCCCACCCTTCAAGAACTGTATACATCCAGAGTGAGGAAAAGGGCTCAGAAAATCACTCTGGATCCCTCACACCCAAGTTACCCCATCTTTGAACTCTTGCCATCTGGCCGGCGCTTCAGAGCCGCAAATACCAGGACAGTCAGGCACAAGAACAGTTTCTTCCCCCAGGCAATCTACCTCATGAACAGTTAAATGTTCCCCACTTATACAATAAAAATGTGCAATATCCTTATATTTATTTGTTACCCCTTCATCCTAGTACATCCCTGCATCTTACTCAATCCAATTCCATTATCATTTATAGCACAATTGTTTATACACTTATTTATCTGCAAAGGGTTTTTATTTTTTATTTTTTATTTTTTGACTGTGTGTTGTTGTCTTTTGTGTACTGGAAGCTTATGTCACTAAAACAAATTCCTTGTATGCGCAAGCATACTTGGCAATAAAGCTCTTTCTGATTCTGATTCTGATTCTGATTCACTCATTAACAGTCAAATGCTTTGTTTCTGAATGAATCAGTTGTTTGAATAACTCGGTTAAAGCTCAGTGACTCACTCTTTAACAGTCACTTGCTGTCATCTACTGGCGGTTTTTATTTCACATTTCGACTATTTTTTCATGTTTTAAATTATTTCAGATATCAATATTCAACGTTTTATGTTAAAAACAAAACATTAGGCCTATTTATGCATCTGTAACTGCAGGTTAAATGCATTCATTTCCCCCTTGAGATACATTAAAATGTATAAATACATCTAAATGCCATTTCAGATGATTCCAGAAATCTTTTCTTATGTTGGAATGAAAGAAACTAAGTACCAGATGAAGTGCTTATTCTTACCCAAAGATACAAAATGGAAGGAAGAGTTAAAACGGAACGCAATCTTGCTACTCGAGCTGTGTATGAACATTTTTATATATATATATTTATTTGCTTCTTTTCCAATTTGCATTTACTTGTACTTTACTTTCAATACTTAAAGGGTTAGTTCACCCAAAAATGAAAATTCTGTCATTAATTACTCACCCTCATTTCGTTTTAAACCCGTAAGACCTAAGTTCATCTTCGGAACACAAATTAAGATATTAATCTGAGAGCTGTCTTACCCTGTATAGACAGCAACGCAACTGAAATGTTCCCAAGTCCAGAAACGTAGCAAGGAGATCTGTAAATTAATCCATGTGACATCAGTGGTTCATCCGCAATTATACGAAGCTACGACAATACTTTTTGTGCTTAAGATTTTAAAAATACTTTTTGTACTTAAGTAAAATAAATATCAAATACTCAAGTAATATTCTAAACAGTGACTTCAACTTCTACTAAAGTCATTTTCTGGTATCTGTACTTTTACTTGAGTATGGCTTTCATGTACTTTATGCACCACTGAAATCAACTAAATTAACAGTAGTTACTAATGTGGCATGGAATTGTGGTTTGATCAGAATATCAACTTGATGAATAATTATGCATGCATTGTACTGTACAGCAACTAGTTGAAAATACATAGTAATATGTCCTGCAGCGAATCTACAAGAAATTGTCTTAACACGCTGCTATGTTTTGGGAAGAGCAAAGGGTTAGCCACTAGAAGGCAAGCCTGCAACCATTAGCCGAAATAGCGTTATGGCTAAAGCTAACGCTTCCGGTCTGGCAGTACGTGGAAAAGGAGACCTGGGCCATTTTTTTAATGGTAGTGGCTTTACTACGCTGACTAAACAGCTTTTTAAAGGAAACGGCTTATTTAATGAATCAACAGCCTATCTGCTAATCTTCAACATGTTTTACATTAAACAATACTTTTGGATTGAACTATTTGTAGAGTTTACCACGAAAAAATGCGGTTTTATAAGAGAAGTCACTGACTTTTTGCGACAGGTGGGATTCAGCTTACGGCACTTCCCATTCATTCCTATGATATCCATAAACGGCGATTGAGTGTCGTACAACTCTGACTGAAATTCAGTGACATCAAAGCTATAATGTGATTGGTTATTAAGGGACACGTGATCCAACTTAGCCGTTATGCTTTCTCCAATAGTAAGTAATACATACCCTCTCATCTCCCAATAGTAAGATAATTTCTGGTAATGGTTTGAAAAGGGAGGTTGCTAACAAGTGGCTAAATGAGACTACAGAGGTCGCTGGGGCCATTTAACTTCACACACAGAACAGGAAATCTCATCTACTCAGTAGTGCACTTTTTCAGCCTCGCTGGATTTATAATCACACTCTTGGAAACTATTCAAAGCCACTGGAAGGTAAGCCTGCAACCTTTAGCCAAAAAAGCATAACGGCTAAGGCTAACGTTGCAGTTTTGGCGGTATGCAGGGAAAGAGAAAAAGAGTGAGAGTCTACAAAAAAAAAGCTATTTTATAAGAGAAGTCTGAGTTTTTGCAACAAGTGGGAATCAGTTCACAGCAGCACTCCTAGTTTATTCCTATGAAATAAATAAATAAATAGCATAAATGTTCTAAATTAGTTGTTTATTAGTATATAATATAGATTTATGCTGTAAAATATTAAATTAAATGTCTAATACTTATAGGGGAGAGTGGGGTAAGATTAGCCAATTTTTACTATTGTGGTCTTTAAAATAAGGGAAAATGATGCAGAAGTACAATGAAAGTATCTATCCAATCCTAATGAAAGTATTCATATCATTTTAAATGATCAGAATGTATCTATGACAAAGGGTTCTAAAAATATGGCTTCTTTAAAAAGTGTTCCCATGGCTCAGGGTTTGGGGTAAGTTGACCCGAGTCGAGTCAGTGGGTGAGATGCACGACCTGGGTGTAAAATGACCATCTGACCGAATCTCATTCAAAGCCATGTGAAATAAATAATAATTTTAAAAACTAATTTAATAATTTCCTTTTACAGACAGTCATGTTTATTTTCTTAAAGTTAACTTTAACAACATAAAACCAACCAAATGAAGTTGAATTTTTAATATTTAATTGTTGGTATTTCTGAAACAATATGTTGAACACCAAAGCTGTTGCCTTCATAAAGCAGACTAAACAGAGAGTTTGTTGGCCATTAGTGACTACAGGTGGAAAATATATATCTGACTATAATTTTCTGGTTCTTATCAGAAAAGGATTTGGTGAACTTGTACACTGTCCCTATCAAATAAACTGCAAATAATATGTATATATGATAAACTAAACCAGTAATATCACATTAAAACACCAGTTTATAATTCAGAGATTTAACTACAGTGGCTTATGGTGGGGTAGGTTAAAATGCTGACACAAATTCCCCCACAGCATTTGGCTCACTTTGCCCCATAGCTGCCATTTTGGGGGAAAAAAAAGAAAAAAAAACCTACTAGCTTACCAGTTCAGGCTAACATTTAGCTAAATGATTTGCATGGTCTTATATGTTGTTAAATCACCAATATGTATCATAAATATGTTTAGACCTGGATAAATTTGCTTTGATGTAACCACCATTACATCTGTTATGCTAAAATTTTACTTTGACAAGCCAAAAACAGTTTTTAAAGTAAATGGGTGCTCTCCATTCCCCCACATGTGTTTCTCCTTATAACAGTCTGGCAGAAATGATGGGTGATTCCAAAATAAATGGTCACATGACAGTAAAAGTGTACAGTTGCCAAGATGCAGGGGGTGGCTCAACTTACCCCACTCTCCCCTACTTTTATTTAAGATGAGGCAGAAGCAGGCTCAGAGAGTGAGGGAGAGCCCACTCTTATCAAAACATCTACAATAAAGTATGAAATTATTATAGAGTGCACTGTCTTCTCTTTTAATTGTATATTTGTAACAACTGAATCATTTGTATTAACAAGCACCCAGCCTACTCGTGCCCCTTTTTGTGGTTTGGGCTCCCTGCACGGCCCTGCTGTGATCTGATTGGTTATCGAGGCACATGTGAACCAAAGTTGACCGTTGTGCTTACTCCAATGGTACCCTCGTATCTCCCAATAATAACACCTGTGCCTAGGTTACGTTGAACTTCCTGTGCCACGAAGAATGCATCATATTTGTTTTCCATTCATTTTAAATTCCCATAGGGATTTAAAAATTCTTTGTTGAAGCGCTACAAGTCATGAACCAAGCCAAACAGCTACGAGGTGAAACACGACTGTACACGTTTTGATTTGAAACAAAAAGTTTTTAAAAATCAGACAAAAAGACAAAGGTACAAGACTGTGTACTTAATGCTTTAATGAGGGGAAGAACTTCAATCCCATGAACCGTTGCAAATGACAAATAAAAAATGATCAATTTAAAGTTGTTGATTGTATATAGGCTACAGAAACAATATCCCAGCGGGCACCTTGATATCAGTTTGAAGTCAAATATTAGTCAAGACTTGATCAAGATGCTGTAACAACATTTTAGATGCCGATTTCTTTCAGTGGCAATTGCAATCAGGCTATACATTTTTTTTTTTTACCAGTTTGTGTTGAGTGAAAATAGGAAGTTAATCCAACACTTTTATCTATTTTCCTATGAAGAAAATAAATGGCTTTTTTATTTTGAGAATGTTGCACTCTATAGTGCTGTTATTGGCACTGGCTCTGTGTCCATCAATTAGAGAGCTAAATTCTCATCAGTAATTTGATTATTACTAGTACTGCTATTACATTTGAATAAGAGAGCTCTCCAGTTTATTTCTTACTATTAAGAATTTCAATAACAGCACTTTACATTTATATTCTTCGTAGTAAAATCTCATATTCATTAGTTTTTCGATTACACCATCTCCTTTTCCAAATCCTGCTTGGCCCGTGGTGCTACATTTCAAAATAAAAGCCCTATTAATTGGATTCACATTGTGTAAGAATGACCACAGGACTGAGATGACAACTCAGATGTTCTGTTAATGAAAAATATTTCATCACTACACTAATTTGCATCTTTATTCACTTGGAAATACCTAAGAGCAAAGTGTTTCCCCTAAGAAAACTTGGTGGCGGGTCAACATGTCTTCAATAAACACTTGTTCCTCATCCAGAAAAATAAGAGTAATACATGTTGGTATGCCATGATCTCATCAGACTGAAATGCATATTGAAAGATAATAATAATAAAAATAATAAAAACACTTAAAATACAAAAAATCAATAACGTATAAAAATACAGTATACATCTCTTTATATTACCAGTATTTCAGAATGCTTGTGTGTGGTTTTAGATTCCCATATCTACTCTCAGACTGTTCGTTTCCTGAGGAATCTAATTTCGACTTAAGTACCCTGAATCATCATCATCATCTTCTTCTTCTTCTTTTTCCTCTAAAATGTTCATCTGAATGGACTCAGAGTTTTGGGACTGTGAATCTGAAATCCAGGTAGATGTAGCACAGGTTTGTACCAGGTGCTGAGGACATGATTCCTGCACATCTTCAGTATTGCAGATTTTATCAGGTTCAGCTTTATCAGAAGCTCCTCCTAACATCACAGAAAACAGGTTTACATCTGTACTGCTGTCTCCGTCTTCATTCTCCACGTGTGTGGGTAAAATAGAAATTAAATTCTGAAGTGCACTCGTTCCTTTAGCGAGCCTAGGAGAGGCTGTTGGTTCAGTATGGATATGGTTGCCTTCAAACACTATCAGACTACCACTCTGAGCATCTGTGGAAGACGCAAGGCTTGTATCTGGAGTTTGATTCATAGGCAAAACAGAGCTAGGTGACACTGGAAAAACAGAGAGTGGGGAACCTCGAGTGCTCAGATACTGTGCCACTAGTCTCTCATATTTCAAAACTTCCTCTTCTTCTTCTTCCATGTCATCTTCCTCTCTGTTTGTCTTTATCTTGTCGATGGAGTTTCTCCCCTCACAGAGCTTGGTAATCGATTCACCATCAGTGACAAGAAGAACTTTATTCCCACTCTGAAACGAACTCTGGAAAAGAACACGCATTAGTAAATACTGTATTAGTGATTATGTCAAAGATTACAGAAATTTAGATGATAGGACAAAATACCAGAGCAGGGATTTTTTGTGCACTGTAAAAAAAAAAAAAAATAAAAAAAAATATATATATATATTATATATATATATATATATATATATATATATATAATATGTATGTACGTATATACATATATATATATATATATATATATATATATATATATATATATATATATATATATATATATATATTAGGGCTGTCAAATGATTAATCACGATTAATCACATCCAAAATAAAAGTTTTGTTTACATAATATATGTATGTGTACAGGGTATATTTATTATGTATATATAAATACACACACATAAATTATATATTTAGAAAATATTTACATGTATATACATTTATATATTTATATTCTTATATTTTATATTATATATAAATATATTTAATATATAAACATAACATATTCTTCTTAAATATATACATGCATGTGTGTGTATTCATATATACATAATAAATATACACAGTATACACACATATATTATGTAAACAAAACTTTTATTTTGGATGTGATTAATCATGATTAATCATTTGACAGCCCTAATATATATATATATATATGTATATATATATATGGGTCAAAGACGAAAAAGTGTTTAAGCATAAAAAAAAAGTGTAATACTGCTTTAAACTGTTGTAGTTTTTTCCCAAAAAAATAAAGTTTTTAATATATATATATATTTATATATTTATATTAAGAACTTTACTCCCCTTCAGGCTACCCAAGATGAGTTTGTTTCTTCATCCGAACAGATCTGAGAAATGTAGCATTGCATTATTTGCTCATCAGTGGATGCTCTGCAGTGAATGGGTGCCGTCAGAATGAGGGTCCAAACAGCTGATAAAAACATCACAATAATCCACACCACTCCAGTCCATCAATTAACATTTAATTAAGTGAAAAGCTGCGTGTTTGTAATAAACAAATCCATCATTTCGTTTTTAAATCAAACAATTGCTTCCGGCTGAAATTCTCCAATGGTTTTGTCTGAACCAGTTGAGAAATAAGCACAGATTAAGAAATGTCTAAAATAGTTTGATGGACTGTGGAAGTTAAAATGATGGAATTGTTTCTTACAAACACAGCTTTTCTCTTTACAAGATGCTGAATAATGGGCTGGAGTCATGTGATGTATTTATAAGGGGTTTGTACTCTTTCTGATGGCACCCATTCACTGCAGAGCAGGGGTGTCCAATCCTGTTGCTGGAGGGCCAGCGTCCTGCAGAGTTTGCCTGGAAGTTCTAGTGAGTCTGAGGACCTTGATTAGTTGATTCAGGGGACACTTCTGGACAGTGGCTCTCCGGGAACAGGTTTGGACACCCCTGATGCAGAGTATCCACTGGTGAGCAAGTGGTGGGAATTTCTCCAAATATGCTCAGATAAAGAAGCAAACTCATCTAACATTTTGAATGGCCTGAGGGTGAGTAAATTTTCAGAACTTTTAGGTGATCTATTCCTTTAAAACCTTTCTGAAAACAGTAATTAAGATAGTTGTGTTTTTGTGAAGCTAGAGCTTATTTTATTATTCCTCTGTTTAGGTACTTTAGTCACAGACTGAGACTCTTGCATCACTTCTTGAAATGAAAAATGTCTGCCATGACCTTCTGAGTTACAAATGACTGGACTTACCAGAACTGGAGGAAGATCTCTTTTTAGACAGAAACAGCGAGGAAAAAATCTTGGTGTACACATCACTAACAGCAACATCAGCAGACACAGGAAAACAGAGATTATGGCATCTAAAACAAATATACAACACTGGATTTTAGCATACTTTGGGGCAAAACGTTCACAATTCACAAAACGTTCACATGTTCAGTATTTCGGCTATGTCTAGTTTAACCAATTTTCTAGCGAAGGGCGCTTTCACAATTGATGCCATTGCTTGGTCCAAACTAGAGTTCAATTCCCCCTTCCCTCTATTTTCAGTTTATATTATATTTTTGGTTCTGGACCACAGTATGTTTACAGCAATGCTTGTATTAGCAGCAGCTGATCTAACTACAGAATGACTTGCCGTTTTAGAGCTGCTTTACAGCAGAATTGAATATTGTTTGCATCAGTGAAACATTATTTTGCTGTTTAACACTGTAAAGCACAATCTCTATTGCTATATAAATAAAGCGCTATATAAATAAATGTGACTTGACTTGATGATTTGCGATACAAAACTATATAAATTAAAGTGCTTTCACGTTAGCACTTTTGGTGCGCACCTCGATCTGGTTAGCAGTCTCTTGCAATACGTCAAATACAAGAACATTCACTGAAATTAAAACGGTTGATGCATTATACTTAGCCACTACATTTTTTTATCTATAGTATCAATGTAATACTGTGGGAGTCTATTACATTTTGTAGAAAAATATGGTACCTTTAACATTTGCTCTTTCGGGGATGGAGGCGCATACTGCTGGTCTGTTGGGTGGGCTGTGATTAATGACACTGACATTCACACAGTATCTTCGGCCAGGGGCCAGGTCCTCTATGGTCACATTCTGTAACCTTCCTGTAATCCTATGAAACTATAATTGAACACAAAGAGCAGCAAATACAACATTTGCAGTTGTTAAAAAGTTTACTTTCATTACACTACTGTAATACTGTAGCACAATTGGCCAGCTGCAGAGAGAAACTAGTAGCCAGACAACAAACGAGTGACAAATCCTGAGAGGCGACTGCACTACATTCTAGCAGAAACAAGCTCAAGTATAACTGGAACTGTTCCTTACAGTTCTTAAAATTGTTTGGCCTAATAGTGGAAAAGCAGCTTTAGATGGCCTGAGGGTGAGTACATTTTCAGCAAATTTTAATTTTTCCGTGATCTCTTCCTTCAAAGTATACAGTACACCTCTGGTGTTTAAAATGCACCATATTACTCAAATTAAACCATGACAAGTTTGTTCTCTCACCTCTGTTCCATCTTCACTGCTGACCGTCAATCTATATTGAAACCTGTCTGAATCGTAGACACTGTGGAGATTCTCAGCAGGTGCTCTGAGACTTATACAGAGCGCCTGATTATATGCAGTTACTGTCAGCAGCGGAGGCTCAATGGTCGCTGTAAGTGGAAGAAAAAGAAAAGGTCAAAATAATTATCAATAATAAACTGCCTTTAACTGAAAAATGTGTGTTTACTATTGTCATTTTGCATTATTGACACACTGTTTTCCTGTTTAATACTGTAAAGTGCTTTGACACAACCTGTATTGTTAAAAGCACTATATAAATAAAGGTGACTTGACTTGATTCAAAGATGAGGATATTGGGCCCCAAGAACCAAAGCAGTGGTGTCAGAGGATTTTTATACAAAAAAAATTCTTCATTAGCTGAGCCCAACTAGAAATGATTATTAAAATATGTTTTTTTCCAGGCTAATTACATTTAGACACTATGTATGGCAAAGACCATCTGATCAAGGATTTCCTCTTTAAGTCTGGACAATTGTAATATTTTGCACAATGTACACAATAATCAAAACACTCTCATTATTAGCACCAAATGAAATTATAGTAATTTCAAAGTTTTAATTGTCTTTCCTTGCCACTGACAAATAATTTTACCAATTATATCATTGTTTATTATGAAACTGCCTCTCTCTTACTGTTAAGAGTGGGTTTGAATGGGTCGCAGGAGGAAGTTGGTGAGGTGCGGTTGCCCAGAGCAGCAGACACACTGACGTAATAGGTGTCCTCCACATTAGAAAAGGCTTCTGTGAGATTACACTGCAGAGGAAACGTGACCTTTTCACACTCCTTCACCACCACGTCCCCCCCGCTGTCAACACAGAACAGAATCAGAGTTAGAACTAACATCCATCTGAGCATCATCTAAACTGAGCCAAATCAATACATTAAAGTTTAACCAGTTTACATGAATTCAGAATTGAACTGAACTTGTTTTTGCAACGTGCTCTGATGAGTTTTCATATGTATTTTTACCTAAAGTGTGGAACTACCACACATTTACACTGAAACGTACAATAGTGACATATAAACATAGTATTTCCATATCGACAGCTTCTAAAATGTAAATTAATTTCGTGTGAGCAACTTCACAGAATAAGCTACATGAATACTGAAATTGTTCAGTTGTCATATAAATGGCATTGTTTACTGCATTTATTAAACGTAGTTTACTCATTTACTTAATATGAAATTATAACATTTCGTTCTATTCTGTGTGACTTCTGTGTGCTTCCAACTCCTTGCAAAGGATTACTTTATTATACTTTAAAAGCTTAAAATAAATAACATTTCTGTAATGGTTTAACCATCACTTATAATGTAGTTTTTATTTTATTTGCTGTGGGACACAAAAGGCATGCTGTGACCGACAATAGAACCATAAAATACACAACATGAAAAATAACAAAATCAATTAGTTTTGTGCGCTATAATCCAAATCTTTAGAATAACTTTATACTGTACATATTTCTGGAAAATGTTTAAAGGTAGAAGTAGGAATACCCTCTCAACATATCTTTATATTGTTGTATTGTTTCTAAAGTCATGTATATTTCCATCTATTCCATTATATAAATTTTATATATTATATACATGCCATGTGTGACAACAGTACATCACATACTTGAGTGCAAGCACGCTGACTGTATAGTGGACACCATCAGGAGAGCCTGGCCCCATTTTCCAGGACAACAAGTGGACAAAATATCGTGAAGACAGGACCAGATGTACAGGGGCAGGTAAGTCCATGCACAATCCTTAAGAAGTAAAAATGAAAACATTTAGATAAACTCAAGAAATACAGTAACATTTTAAATTAATTTTTTAGGGCAGTCTAATACCATCCAAATGTTTTTTAGTCTGATGAGGCAGTTCTAAACGTGCGCTTCAGAGCAGGAGATTTTCAATTTGTGACATATAAATATAAATAACTTGACGATACGTTTTGTTCTACAACATAAACTGCACACTCCAAACTGTCTTATCTAGTTACTTTCTGGAAAGGAAACGTACATTTTCAAAAATAAACATAGGCTAACTGCTTCAAATCATTTCGGTATGGGTGTGTGCAGTTTAAATACAATTTAATCTTGATTAATTCTATTCGGGTGGCATACAGTGCTGAAATTATGAAAACGGTGTCATTGTCCAAATATATATGGACCTAACTGCATATATTTGGACACTGACACAATTTTTATCAAGGCTTCAAGGCTGTATTTATTTGATTAAAAATACAAAAAAAACCCTGTAATTTTGTGAAATATTATTGCAGTATTATAACAGTTTCTATTTGAATATACTTTAAAATATAATTCTCATCAGCCATTACTCCAGTCTTCAGTGTCACGTGATCCTTCAGAAATCATTCTAATCTGCTGATTTATTATCAGTGTTGGAAACAGTTGTGCTGCTTCATGTTTTTTGGAACTTGTGTGATGCTTTTTTTCAGGATTCTTTGATGAATATAAAATGAAAAAGAACAGTATTTATTCAAAATGGAAATCTTGTGTTACAATATACACTACCATTCAAAAGTTTGGGGTCAGTAATTTTATTTATTTTTTTATTTTTTTTTGGGGGGGGGGGGGGTCTAAACGGGGGTTAAGATAATCACATTATGTTGAAAATCTGTAAAATGACTGCAAATTAACTGAATTTAAGCAGTTCTGCAAAGAAGAGTTAGCAAATATTGCAAAGTCTAGATGTGCAAAGTTAGTGGAGACATTTACCAACAAACTAAAAGCTGTAATTAAAGTAAAATGCGGTTTAACAAAATACTGACACAAGATAACCTTTTTTCCAACTTAGTGATTCAGTTTTGTTTTTTTGTTTTCTGACATGTTGGTGTTATATCTTACACTTGGATGTTATAAGTTGCACCGAGCAAATATATCTGGATAACTGTGTGTGTATATATATATGAATGAATGAATGAATGAATGAATGAATGATGCATTTATATACTGCTTTATTGTGTATTGTTGTACACCCAAAGTGCTTTACATCATGTGGGGGGTCTCTCCTCAACCCCCACCAGTGTGCAGCATCCACTTGGATGATGCAACAGTACCCACAGGACAACGGCCCCAGTGCACTCACCACACACCAGCTACAGGTGGAGAGGAGAGAGAGACAGAGCCAATCAAGTGGTTGGGGATTATTAGGAGGCCATGACTGACAAAGGCCTGGGGGGCAATTTGGCCAGGTTACACCCCTACTCTTTTACGAAAAGTGCCATGGGATTTTTAATGACCACAGAGAGTCAGGACCTCGGTTTAACGTCTCATCCGAAAGACTTTATTTATAAATTCAATGCAAATATAAATTTGCATTGAATCAAAATTAAGAATAGCTTAAGTTATCTCACCACTTAGTATTACCAAAAATTTGTAACGTTTCAATTTATACTTTAAGATGTCTAATCAAATAATGTTGGTTGTGTTAAATAAATTGTTTATTTGTAGTAAATAAATAAATACAAATCTTGATTTTCCAGATTTTAAAAATAGACAATTTTCAAACAAAAATAGCACACGTATTCACAGGATAATAAAAATTCAGCTAGGAAAGTTTTGTTTTGTGAGTTTGTTGATTTGCCATAGAAAACCCCTTTTACATTTTACATAGTGTGCCCATTGATTGTAACAATAAACTATAGCCCAAATGAGAATTGCTCATCTAAGAACATTAATCGACCAGTTTTAAACAGAAGACAAATATAAATGCAATAGCATACTTACCCAGGTGAAACAAAGCGATGGTTGTTAGTATCCTTGCTATTACATACATTTTGCAACGGTTGCGTGATATTGATCAATCAGTTGTTTCTCATCTGTTCTGCCAGAGACATCCCGTAGTTTATTTTTCACAGGTTCTATTCCCCTTTCTCACATTATACTTTTTAAATACTGCCACATTATATACTTTCTTTTGAAATTCAATTGAAAAAGAATTCACAGTGTGTTCACACACTTTCATTTTCTTTCTAATACCATTTCCGGTTTTGTCTTCCTGTTGTTTCGAGTCTGAGCAGAGATGGTCTAAATTGGGGGAGAGATCAACCTCCGCGGCTCTACCATTAGAGAAAGCGTACCGGTCAACTTGGATCATAACCAATCACATTCATTACAGCCTTAGCGTCATTGAAGCAAAAGTCAGTCACTTTTTGCGCATACCATATAAATTATTTAACACAGTGCCGTAACTTCTGATATAAAACAGCATTTCCTCGCTGTAAATATACGCTCTAAATTATAGATCAGTCCAACACAAATGTTTAATGGCAAGTAAGGTTATGTTGATTGATTGCATATAGGGTGTTTATTGAAAATAAATAAAAGGTTTTTTTTTCTTTCTCCACGAAAGCAGTTTATTTATTCAGCGTGGTGAAGCCTCTCCTCTGGCTTTAAAACAGCTTTTGTCTGACGACATCATCAAGGGCGTGGTTTGTTCGCAAGATCAGGGAGCATGCGCGGTTTACACGCGCCCTGTTAGCCATTAAATAATAATAAAATAAATCAACATACAATAATAAATGCAAAATTGAATATTAAACATATTAGAATTACAACCACCAGATTGTATCTATTAAATGAGCACAAATAATGTTATCTAAACATATTATTATTATTGTTGTTATTATTATTTCTTTGTCATTTAAGAATTTAATTAAAAAATTTAAGAAAACTCTTTGTCAGAAAATGGAAAAAAGTAAGCTGTCACTCTTGATTTCCCGATATGATTTTTCCCCAACAGGACAGAATCAGTATTAGATAATAAAACAGCATAATTTCTTAGTTTATCAATTTAATTATTAAAAGGGGTAAAAAAAAAATAATAATAATAAAATAAAAAAGTTATGAAATCTAATTTAAAAATGTGTTTAAATACCTATATGACAAACTGACTCTACACTGGATTCACCCCTGAGGTATCACAGGGACTGGATCTGAGCCACAAAACAGTGTGACGGATACAGAACACATAAGGATCATGGATTTGAAGAAAAAAAAAATAATATATAATATTATTATATAATATAATAGTCTCATGCAAAGGGTCCAGAATGATGTCCGCTTCACAAACAATGCCCTGCACTGATTACTGCTCACTCCATAAAATAACTTTAAAAACTTGTTACCCACTTCCCCTTATTCTAGCTGCACTCGATGTTCCAGTCAAAGTGATTTGAACACACCTGACATCGTAATTACTCAACTCGTAAGTACAAATGTCCCAAGAGGACTGGAACGCAAAGTGACCAGAGTATTAACACATGCACCTGCAACTCATCAGCTCTCATCATGAGCATTATAAAGAGCATTCACCTTCACTGAATGTCAAGAGAACACACATTTGCCTACCTAGAGACTTACCTGGAAGTAACCTACTGCAGTGATCCTCAGCAATGCTGTCTCTTTGTCTTCTAGTAATCCAAGTCTTCTTCTTCTTCAACACATGTTCTTGTAATAACGATACGCTTCTGTTGTAATAACAGTATAATGTGTCGCTAAATTGGTATATTTTCTTATAATAATGACATATTATATCATAAAAAAACAATGTTTTCCCGTGATAATGAGATATTCACTGTTAAAATAACATTTTAATGTGACAACATCATAGGCCTTTATCGCAGTCCATGTGTCATCACATAAATAGCACAATCAAACACCTACATTGAATTATACATTGACTTAAGAAAGAAAAGTAAACAAACTTGGTCGAACTTGAGGAGGCTGTTGATGTGCTCCTCAGGTCTGGTGGAGTTTGCAGAAAACAATTTGATTTTCTTTTTCTTATGATTTTTTGTTTGTTGTTGTTGTTGTTTTGTTTATTTTGTTCCTGATTTCGGCATGCAATTATTAAAGAATGAAACAGTGAAATGACATGAAAACAGTTTGGTTTTGTTCTTTTTTTCATAATTTTTTCTCCCTCACTTTATTTTTATTTTCTCCACATAAGCAGGATACACCATACAATAGCAGGTACAGACTGAATGATAACATATGCACTTATAACACTTAAAACGAATGAATTGCGTTATTCTTAAAAAAAAACATGGATCCAATTGATATAGAATAATGTTAAGTGTAAGTAGAAAAGAAAACAGTTGTACAACACATAATCCAAATTATGCATTCATTTAGCAGCATTCCACATGAAAAAAGGAAAAAGTATACAGCTTTGAACCAAAATAAATAAATAAATAAATAAAATAAAATAAAACCATAATTATAGTCAAATAAACTTAAATAGAAGGCCGTGAACATGAATACGAATATGAATAAATACTACAACCGAATGATGATTTTTGAGTGGCTTGATTTGCCAACCGCTAATAAAACATAATTATAGTAAAACAAACTTTTACAAACATAAATAGAAGGCCGTGAATATGAATACGAATATGAATAAATATGACAGCCGAAGGAGTATTTACTAAAGAAGAAGACGGTAGCGCCTTGAACACGCGCACACCTTAATCTACCACACACCGCCGAGTAGACGCGCAATGAACCTGAAGCGCAGATGACGTAATCTTAGGCTGTTACTTGATATTAAGCCCCAAAACATAACGAGTCTGCTTCTAATATAGGCAATTATTATAATTTAGTTAGCGTACACACAAGTAACCCATTTGTTTTTCTTTTCAATGAACATCACATGTTTCGTTCCTGCCTGTGTCAAGTGATCTTGAATCACGTGTTTTTCGAGAAGGGTTGTGCAGAAAAATACTATTGGTGTTTTTCATTAATGACGAATGGAAAGCAGATTTGGGAACTTCCTCAAACGTTTGTTCAAGTACAAACGTGTTTCACTTAACGTTTAATTTTTTGCGCTCTCGTAGACAAAGGAATAGGATATAACATCACGGATTTACAGGTACTGTGAAGAGTTTGTTTTACTTTTGTTTTTAAGTGAGTGTTCAGAAACACTTGGAACTTGATACATTTCACTTGCAATGTTTCAATCGTCGAACAATGCAAAGCAGCGTATTCCGGGGGAATTCAGGTCGCTTTATACTACTGTGTTTAACATTTTCTATTTAGTTAGCTTTTTTAAGGCAATATGGCGTTACTGTGGTGTTACTGTGGTACAGTGATAGTATAAGTATAGTATGGTTGTTTGATATAGCCTACTGTACGATGTAGATGCACCAATATAGCTACTTAAAGGAATACCGTGGAGCTACATGGTACATTTTTAAAAAGAACATTCATTTTTAAGTAGCGTAGTGTTAAACTGTTTTTCGTCTTCCTTACATAGATCTTGTCAGTCATCATGGTGTAGACCCCATCCACTAAAGGTATTTATTGAACTTCTTTGAATGTAATGTGTACAAGAAAAGACTTTACTTTTCTTCTAATGGGAGACCTAGGAAGGCATCCTCGTCTGTACAGTATTTCTGTTGTGTATTATTCTTTGGCTGTTAAACACACTTGTGATCCTGAAGTTCATAGACTGCTAACTTTAATATCAAGGATATGATTTTTACATTATTCAGTTTTTGTCGGCAATATTTAAGATACAGATGTGTAGCTAGGCAACACCAGTCAAGCTGAGGATTTTAAATCCAAATATCCTTATAGGTAGGCTATATTAAACATATTAAACAAACCATACAGTCAAAATTACTACTGACCTAGATATTTTATTGAATTTATATCTCAACTGAATAATATTGTAGCTGTGAAATATAGTTACAATATAAGTTATTAAACACTACCACTAAATAACACAATGGATTTTGCAAAGGTGTGAATGAAAATGCATATTTTTCAAATAAAACAGAACTTTGGGCTGAATTATGGGCTGGTGGCAGCGCTTGAGACATTATTGGTAACTCAATGTTTCAGATTAACAGTAATGTAGTCTGAGATTTGTGAGTGAAATCTACCTACATACATTTTATGTTGGTTTTAAGTTAGAGCGTCATATGTTATCTGAAAGTGACTGAAGGCCATCAAGGAGAGTTGTGTGAAAAACCCTTATCTGGAGCTGGTTTTATTATTTTATTTATTTTTTATTTTTAATGCAAATAACTAACCTCAGGCATGCAGTCACTCAATTACAAGACTTCAGATTCATTAATGTTTACAACAAGGTTAAGAAACATATTCAATTTCATATTAATCTGTTAGTTTGCATTTACATTGCATAATGCACATATATTTTCACAAATTATGTTTTTGTCTCATCCATTGCTATGGTTATCACTATGGCTGTCATTATACAATTCAAGAGTGAATCCCACATTTTTATGAGAATGTTGCTCCCAAAAATTTGTACGAGGATTCAAATTAGGAATGGATTATATATAGTCTAGAAAGTGTGCAAATAGAGCTCCCTTTATAATCATTAAAAAGGAAAGGACATGTGGCCGAGTATGGTGTCCCATACTCAGAATTTGTGCTCTGCGTTTCACCCATCCAAGTGCACACACACAGCAGTGAGTAGTGAACACACTAGGGTTGTCAAAATGGCTGAAAAACTAAATTAGAATTTTGTACTTAAATATTATCAAAATTTGAATTGTATTCGAATTTAAAATGCATAATTTCAGTTAGGGTGAAGAAAAGCTTTTGGCTGCCTCCTTAACACACCTGAGAAGTTCGTACTTATGAGTTGACAAGTCTTAATTATGACGTCGGGTGTGTTCAAGTCAGTTTAGTCGGAAAGAGGAAGTTAAAAGAGTTTGAGGTAAGCAGTTTTATGTTTTAGCACCATGTTGCGTTGATCAACATGCAATTTCATGTTGCATTTTTATTGGCTGGTCAGTAAAGGTGGGTCATAGCAGCGAACACACTGTGCGATGATCATGGTGTATTTCTGACATTGTCAGGAAATTATTGCAGGCTATCTTTGTTCACAAGATCATGACAACAGCGGTCTTTGAAGCTCTCTCACTGTACATCACAGGAACACCGATTAGGAGACATTGTTTCATGCCAGGCTTTCGTCTGGGAAAGCCAAAAATCATGCAGTGTGTAGAAGGCTTAAAGCTTTGAATGTTTGTAATAACTTTCAATTGTGATTTCATGTAGATTTTGGTCAAATAGTGAGGCAGAAGCAGAACTACTGTATGTTATTGGTAGAAATGTAGAATTTTGAAGACAAAGAATGTAATTACTAATTTTGTGGGGTGAAGCTGGATCATGAATGATTTGTGCAAACATAGACTTAGGGCCTTGGCCATAAAGTCATGACTGAGAAATGTGAAACATTTTGACAGGTTAAAAAGGATGTTGTTTTACACTACCATTAAAAAAAAAAATTATCCAAATATTCTTGGTGGCCCATCTGAATCATTTCTGTTTTGTACTTTTATTTCAGTGTGAGGCTGCTATTTGTGAATTATGATCAACAGTCAAAATGAGGACCATTTGCACAGAGCAGTTCTTCCTCGTGTCTCTCTACTTTACAGGTATGATGGGGGGTGGGGGGGGGCACATTGTGTGAAATCTAGCAGCCAGTGTCTTTTGTCTCAAAGTCGTTTTTTATGATATTTAATCATGAACTAGATACTGTTTTAGTCCATGACTAAAGATTGAATAATTGCTCAGAAATAAACCACAGAAGCTTTTATTCTCATTTTAAGGTTTTTTTTTTTTTTTTTCATTTCCAACAATTTTAGGTCTTGTGGGTACTTTTGATAAACAAGACGAGACAAGACAAAAAGTAAAAGATAAACATTGATTGTTTGTGGTATGTCATATTTCTTTACGGTTTTCTTCTTCTAGTGCTTCACACAATTCCGGCCCCTGTCAACTTTACAATATTGTCTCATAACTTCAAGCACATTTTACAGTGGAGCCCTGGAATAAATTCTCCTCCACAGACTGTTTTCAGTGTAAATCGAAGGTGAGTGTTCTCAAAGAGCAAATAAGTCAGGAAGCAATTCTGTAACAAGTAGATAAAACCTTTGATAAAACCTCATTGTGAAGGACAGAATAAGAAGTTACTTTATTTTGCACAATGAAATTAAGGTCAAAACAGTTGGAAAAGGTTATGTTGTCCAAGTCTTGAATCTTTCTAGAAACATTGTAAAAAGTTAGCAAAACATAGCATGATCACTTCTAACACTAGGGATGGAATTTGTCATTGTGTCATTATGTTTGATACAAACAAATCCTTTGATACTACCCTTTCCAGCCTTTCCTTTCAAGCATTTTAAACTGTGTACGTTTGCACACATGCAGCTCATGATACAGTGTTTGTGCATCTGAGTAAGTGATGGTTGATTTAAACTGGTTCTTTCAAATGGTTTGTTGCAGTTAACCGGTTCAAAAAAGTAGTAGTTATTTTAATGTCATCCCATAGTTTAGACATTTTGCATGCTCAAACTCATGTCTGAAATGTATGGTTTTTAGTCTAGAGAGTGATGTACTGCTAACAATGTGTTTCAAAAGCATCTTATTATTTTTTTGTTTGTTGTGCATTAACGCAGGGGCACAGATGGTATTTTTTAATGGGGGGGGACCAAGCTGTCAGCAACTGATTTCAACTCAATAAGTTATTTTGCGTAATTTGGGCTTTAACTGGTGCTCAAGTAGTTTGGGCTAATGGTTTGCACTAAAAAGCCATTGGGGGATTCTTATTTGAAATCATGGATAAACAACAATGGACAAAGGTAAACAAAGGCCTACCTGATCAACACTAGCAATGCATGAACAAACTGTTATGTGTCTAGTATACCAATCACCCACCAAAACTTAACGCCTTCTGCAAAATATGTTTTATTTAAACATTTGCTTATCTCAGCATACAAATTCTATCATTATTAACAAAAAAGCAAAGAACCTATGTACAAAAAAATAAAAATAACTAAATATAATAAAAATAAATAAAAATAAATAAGTATACAGAGTTTTAGAAATTCCATCTAGTGCAACCAAACAAATTTACTCAATGAAGGACCCAAAAACATCTCTCCTCCTTTCATTACCCTGAACATACTGCTGGGCAATTTCTTGTCTGTCCAGTCTGTCAAGCCTCTCTTGGTGAATATGACACATAGCAATGCCACTGAGTATTTTTTGTGTCATGGTTGATCGCAACCATGTTTTCAATCTGCGTAACCCACTAAAACGGCACTCTGCCTCAGCAGATGATATGGGCACCACCATCAACAATCTTACTAATGTCTCTACCTGATCAAATAGGCCACAGACTTCAGGGGGCATTTCTTCCAAAGCATGCACAGCATCTGCAGTTGTGCTGGCCTTGTATTTTTTTTTTTTTTTTTTTTAAACATTGCTAATTGGATTTTCAAGTCTTCCTCATTCAATTCAGGATATTTTCGAACTGGTGCATCATTTGTAATGGGAGTCAGGAGTGAGTTTTCCAGTTCTTTTAAGGTTTGAATGCCTGGTTGCAAGGACACGGTAGAATTCTACTCTGTAAAAATCCACAGTTGATCCAGGTGTGTATGCAGGAGCCTGCCCAGAATATCTCTTAGGGGGCCTATGTGTGCGTGGTGAAACAGTGGGCTCTAGAGACAGATTGTCACGCCTGTCTCCTGCCTCCTTAAAGATTGTCTCAAAGTGTTCAGTGTTTCTTTTGGATTTCAAGCTGTCTTGGACTAAAGAGACCGCAGAGAGCATGCCCTCCACTATCTGAGTGTTTTTCTGGAGAGATGCGTTTAGAACCTCTAGTTCACTGATCACATCTAAAGCAAGCAGAAGTCCGTATACAACATTGTACAACCCTGTTGCAGTCGAACACATAAGCCCTCTGCCTGGCTTGCAGATTCAGAATTACTTGCAGCCATCTCATCTAGTGCATTTAGTACCATCCCATATTGGTTGAGAACAGCACGGATAGCAGGTGATAGGGCTGGACAATATATCGAACGATATGACCATGCGCATCTCGTCAGTAAAGCCGGTTCCATGATTAGCGGTAAATCCCCATCACCTGCTTTCAAATGGAGCTGCAGTTAATACACAGAGCCGTAGTTCACTGAGAAGCTACGCTATATCGAGTTCATTATCAAAGGCGATTCATCTTCAATAATGAACTCGATATAGCGTAGCTTTTCAGTGAACTGCGGCTCTGTGTATTAACTGCAGCTCCATTTGAAAGCAGGTGATGGGGATTTACCACTAATCATGGAACCGGCTTTACTGACGAGATGTGCATGGTCATATCGTTCGATATATTGTCCAGCCCTAGCAGGTGAGCGTACAGTCCACAAGGCCTGATGGACAGGGGTGGCTCTTCCCCTTCAGCTGCAACAATGGCTTTAAAGTTGTCTTTAGCTTACCAGACTGCCCAAAAAAATGTGCCAAGCTCATGTATCCAGTCAAGTGCATTTCGCATGACACTGGAGGCTAAGCAAGCCTGTTGTGTAACTAAATTAACACAGTGTGCCCCACAATGTATATATGGTGCTAGTGGCTGTACTTTCCAGCCATATTTGAAGCCCTATCATATGCCTGACCTCTGAGGCCAGATATTGGCAAATTAAGTCTCAACAGAACGTCCAAAATGATGGTATTCACCTGTTGTAGAAGTTGTTTCATGCAACCCTATAAAGACTTTGTGCACCAGCAAATCAGTGTCAGTATAACATAGGCACAGCGCCTCTTGCTCAACACCAGAGATATCCCTTGTCCCATCCATAATAATCGAATACTGCAACACTGGTAGGGACCGGATCTCAGCTGCAGTTGTCCTGATAACTGATGAACTCATCAAATTTATACGCTCATTTTGACTATCCCAAGATGTGTGCACCCCCCTCTTTGCAGATAACCACCTAGTAAATGATTGATCATCTTCAGCTTTGTATTTTAAAAGCTGGTCAAGGTTACCTTGATGATGTTCATGCCCCCTAAAGGCCAATTCCTGCCTCGCCAGAAACATCTCTCCCCCTATTATTTTTAAGAGGTTAGCTCTATTTTCTGCCTGCTGTGTACTGACTGCACTGCTCTACTGTGTAGTAACTGGCCTGTTTTCATAGGCAGCAGTTGTAACAGCAACTTTGTGACCCTCTGATTTCTCATGCATGGAAAGTTTTTCATGTGCTTTTTTCCAGTTTTCAAATCCAGTACTGACAAAAGCTGGGTCTATACTCTTGGCTTGTGCTGGTTTCCCTGTCTTAAAGTATTTAGAGCAGTGAAAACACAGAACACCATCAGTACCCATAATAACGTGCAGCCAAGGATACTGCTCATACCATGATTTTTGGAATGTCAGTGTCTGGTCTTTCATCACTTGTTGTTCTGTCCCTGCTTCTTCTGTCTGTAATCCTAGTCTCTCCTTCCTCATGCTGTCTTTTTCTACTGTGGCTGCCCTCCGCCAGATCCTCACTTGACTGACTAGGGCTTGCCTTACTGTCATCAGAAATTGCCTTCAGGCCAGGAGGACAATGTTAACATTTTAAATCTTATAATTTCAGTTAACTCTCTATACCCCAATAGAATTTCACAACAATATGAAATACAACATATTCCTGAGAATTCCGGCTAAAACTACTAAAGTTGGTTATTATTTCAAATGTCTAAGAATAACTAAAAAACTATTTAAGAGTTAATTACAAGTCTGTTGCAATTTATTGTTTAGAAATAGCTGTTTCAAATGATGTGTGACTCATAAAGAACTAAAGATCCATGTTTTCCATAGCCCATAATTTAAGACCATAAAAAGGAATAAACATGATTTTGTAAACATGATCTATATCCTCCGTACAAAAAAACAAAACAAAAAAAACATGATTTCCAGCTATAAGAGGATGACAAAAAGGCTATGTATGCCTTTATTTGTTGTTTGCATAAACCTTGAATTGCACAAATTTACTTATAATTATTTTTATAGTGGCTTACATGCCAGTAAATATACCTCAGTCAACTTCAGTGCAATA
This sequence comes from allo-octoploid hybrid of Carassius auratus x Cyprinus carpio, assembly GCA_024542945.1. Lineage (NCBI taxonomy): Eukaryota > Metazoa > Chordata > Actinopteri > Cypriniformes > allo-octoploid hybrid of Carassius auratus x Cyprinus carpio. Next base: position 1,077,680 of record CM045022.1, read on the forward strand.
CAGTGCATGGGGTTAGATGATAATGTTATGCCTAATTTAGTCTTGCAAGTCCAAGAAAAATAGTCATGGTCTCCACATTTTCCTGTGTTTGCCAAGTGAAAAAGCCTTCTTGTCATTATTGTCAGACTAGCTATTCCCATAACAAAACTAATCTGTCACATCTTGGAAAGTCAACAGGCATAGGATACTTACACTGTTTGGCTTTTGAAAAAAGGAGGTGATTGTTTTTTGTCTCTTCATTGCCTTTATGTGGCAGTTATGCAGTCCAATTTTTCAGTCCAGAAAAATCACCAGCTCAGTCATAGACGATGGTATATGATCACTATGTTTACCGCTACAAGCACAATTGAGGCAGCTACAGGCTCCTCATAGGACCCCGGCGTCAGGAGTCGTAGTAGCACATAATTCACACACAGAAAGCGTAAACGTCGGTGGCAGCACCATCATCATGTGTGTTTATTGTCAACAGAACAGCATGTAGTGAGAACGTGGGTACAAAGTAATGGTGACCAGTAGATTATTATTGTGCGTCTGCCCCGACCCGACTCTGAAGCTGTGGCGGGCGGCAGTAATTAAGGAGCGGCGGACAGGAACATAGCGGAAACCCTGATTAATCCTCTGTTTTACGGATTGTGTTGCCGACAGTGAGGGGGACAGATCGGGTCACTATGAATCTGGGGGGGTCATGTCCCCCCCGTCCCTAGTGCCATCTGCGTGCCTGCATTAATGCAATTAATGAATGCAATTGATCAAATCTTTTGTCCTTCAATATACAGTGGCAAGGATAAGATTGGGAACCTTTGAAAATATCTGGATTTCTACATTTACTAACTTCAAGATCCTCCTTTAGAAGCAATCTGCCACCAAACGTTTTTTTTTTGTGTACATAGAAAAAGTCTTAGATCTTTGAGTTCAGCTCATGAAAAATGGGGACAAAAACAAGTGTTGAATTTATCATTTTGTTCAGTGTATTTCTGGGTTGTTTTGATAGCACAGCCCTCCTTAGATTAAAGGGATACTCCACCCCAAAATGAAAATTTTGTCATTAATCACTTGCCCCCATGTCGTTCCAAACCCGTAAAAGCTTCGGAACACAATTTAAGATATTTTGGATGAAAACCAGGAGGCTTGTGACTGTTCCATAGACTGCCAAGTAAAACAATTTGTTTCCTCTGTATATAATATGAGAATATGAGCTGAACGCAGGCAGTGTATGCTCTTCTGTGTCAGCCGAGCCACAAGAGGAGTGTACGCTGCCTGAGTTGCTTTTCATACTTTTCTGGACCTTGACAGTGTAATTTACTTGTTTTACTTGTGTGTTTTTGGACATTGTTTAGGTACAATGGAAGTATGCACAACAAAATCATCAAAAATCAATTAAATGAATCACCAGCTTTTTGTCGGAGGCATCAGATGTATAATATCTCTCCTCCCAGTTATATTATCAGGACCAATTGATACTGTTTACTCCTTTCCTAGGCCTATGGTCCAGATAAGATTCCTGTGGCTCAGTGGTTAGAGCATTGCGTTAGCAGCACAAAAGGTTGTGGGTGCAATTCCCAGGGAACACACATACTGATAAAAAAAAATATATAGCCTGAATGCACTGTAAGTCCCTTTGGATAAAAGCATCTGCATAAATGTAAATGTAATAAGAAATACGTCTATGTGGGTGGGGTGAGTTTGCCTCCCATTCAGTGCACTGCACCTGGCACTCCCACTCCACTGCGACTGCTTGGCAACCTTTGAGCCTTTCACCTACTCTGTAGAGTCTGTTAGAATATCTTTATAAAATTATCTTCCCTGGGAACATTACACCCTGATACCCCCAGTGGATGCTTGCTCAACAGCCATAAACAGACTGGGACAATGTGTGTCAGAGGGCAGTCCACCGTCTCATTTTGTTTTTTGCAGAGGCAAAAGCTAAAAACACCACTCTATGCCAGCATAAAACTGGGATTTCCATGCTACAGAATTCCATGTCTGGGAGTTCATTTTGAATTATTCAGCCTTTTAAGAACAAGCAGAGCCACTGCCATTTTTTTTTTTTTTGGTAGTGGGCGGAACAAATGCGTGAACAGCAGTCTCATTGGCTAGTGCTCACCTGTTACCACCCTGTTATGCCTTCAGTTTGAGCAAACACTGCAGTCTGTAGCATGGTGACGCACTTAATTAGATGTTACATAATAGATGTTTTATGGTTTCACGATTAATTTTATTACAATTTAAAAACATTTAAAATGTATCCAGGAGTAGCAATTGGTTTTGGACCGTTTCTCTTCTTTTTATTCTTGAAATCTTAATTTAAAGTTTTAATAAAGATCTTAATAAATGTTTTGCAGTATGTTTTAGTATAACTCTTGTACTTATAGCACAAAGAGTGAAAACAAAAAATTATATTTGATGCACACAAGTAGTAAGTAGATTGTACAGAGCAGTAGCAGTAAAAATTGTGTGCAAATTGTTACAAAGATTTAGGCAATTTCGGAAAGGCTAGCGATAGCAAGATAGTAGGGATGCAATGATATTATCACTATCGTGATATCTCGATAGCAAAACTATCTTGATATTATCGTGATCACATGACAGTATGAAACAATAGGTCTTTGGGGCAAAACGTGTTGTTTTTAAAGGGGTGGATGATTTTATTTTTTTTTTTCAACATTATTTAGTGTGTAATGTTGCTGTTTGAGCATAAACAATATCTGCAAAGTTACGACGCTGAAAGTTCAATGCAAACAGAGATATTGTCTTTTAAAATTATGGCAGTTTAATGCCTACAAAAACGGCTCGTAGGGACTACAACAAGCTACTTTCTGGGTTGGTGACATCACAAACCCAGAAATTTACATAAACCCCACCCCTGGGAACATGCAACAAAGTTCAGGTACAAATCAATTCATTGACTTTTTCTGACACAAGTTTTTTTCTTAGTTAAGAACATGGGTTGGAGCCTTATCTAATGAGTCAGATTACCTCATGTCTCATTTACAGGTGAGAAAACATTACAGTACAGAGTGTCTATTACAATAATAGCACCGTTCATTCTCGCTGGAATGTGCTGATGACGTACACTATATTGCCAAAAGTATTGGGACATCCCCTTCTAATGAGCAGGTTTGACTACTTTAGTAATTTCCATGAGTACAAATCTCAATGTTTAAGCATATAATGATATTCTAGGGAATTGTGTGCTTCTAATTTTATAGCAACAGTTTGGACAGGACCCTTTTCTATTCTAACATGACAGTGCCTCTGTACTTAAGGCAAGGATCAAAAAGAAATGATTGATTCAGTCAGTGTGGAAGAACTTGACTGGTCTGCATAAAGATTAGGGCTGCCCCCGACTAAAGATATTCCTAGTCGACTAACACTCCTGCATTTTAGCGATTAGTCGAATAATCGTTCATTTATGATATTAATATAAAAACTTGCGTATATACAAGGAAAGGTATAGTCCAAGTTGAAGTTTAACACTTCTATATGACAGAAAATGCTAAAGCATGATATTAGCGCGTTCAAAATGAAAATGAAGCGCTTAAAACAGAATAGTAAAGCGTTTAAAGTATACAGCGCTTACGGACACAAAAATCAGTGGCCGGAACGTTATAGGCTAATTATAACATAAAAACAGCAATCAGACTGCCTGTGCATTTTAATAATTTATTATCAAAAATACAAACTGTAACAGTTACATGTAAAAAAAAAAACAGTTTTGAATAAAATAAACTAAAATTCGTTCTTTAAAATACATTAAATAAACTTATTAGTAACTTAGGCCTAGTACAAAACAAGCCAAAAAACAAAAAAATACTGTAGGAAAAACGCTGTTTGGTATAAAAATAGTAAAATACAGTGGAAAATTAATATAATTTTTATATTGTTCTAAAGGAAAATTAACAAAAACGAACAATTTAATAAATGCACATGGCACATCGCACAACGCCAAAACTTAGAATAAAAAAGGCGGCAAACAAATCAACAGCCTAAGTATTTGATTAAATTGTTTAGAACAACTATATTTAAGACAAAATGTGGAACAAATAATTTAAAGAACACTAATACAAATCAAAAATATCAGAGCAAAGCCGCAAACTGCCATTAAGACGACGGATGTGTCTTGACCTGAAACAACAAATTGCGAACATCAGACTAATTTTTCTTACAGAAGAAAAAACAACTTCTGCATTATATAAAAACGAATAAATAAAAATAATATGTATTTATTTATTTGTATAGCCTACCCGTTATAAAAATACCCGGTTTTTTTTTTTATATAGCCGAACAGATAGCAAACAGAAACACTACAAAAAGGAAATTAAGCATTCTTACCTAAGCTTTCAATTCGATTTTTTTTTTTTATATATATTATGTGAGAGGAACACCAGCTTGTCCACATTGTTGGGAAGAAGGGAGCTTCTCGACTTGTTCACAATGAAGCCGGCCTTTGAAAAGATGCGCTCTGAAGTGTGCTTTGGTATACCGCGAGGCACGAGATCTCGTTGATCTCTCGTTGCTTTGATGTCATGTCATACATGAATAAATGGTAAATGCAACCACTTGGAGAAATCAGACGTCAGCTTCTTATTCTCTATCACAATTGTGTATTTATTTAGTAACATATTTTATCTGTCATAAGTCTCGTCTCGAGAGTTTAGCTCCGCGTAGCATGTCATCAAAATATAATAATGTTTTTTGTTTGGGAGTTTTTATAAAAATAGAGTTATTATCATTCATTCTAAATGTGACGCATATAGGCTACTGTGGCTACAAATAAACAGAAACAGACTCGACTGAATAAGCAGGCTCATTTTCATAAGCGTTAAAAATAAAAAAAATAAAATAGAAATACATTTATTTCTGTGTGATTAATTTTGAGTCCTGATAATTGAATCATTATGATCAATGTATCACTTATAGTAAAACATTGATGCTTTTGAATTTAAATATTTAACAAAGCATGCAAACAAAAGGCCGCTGTTATCGTGTTCGTTTTGTGATCGCGCTAGTTCCAGTGACTTATTTCTCATTAGTTTTCTGATAACTTCTCTTTGTTGATGGGGTTGCATGACGTTGTTCCTGAGAGGCGTGTAAAGGGCGGGTTTTAGTCACGCGCAGCGGAGCGACTGGCCCGACTGTGGAAACGCTGCGCTATTCTGGCTTCGTGCTACTGGCCCGAGGCTATTAGCCCCGCCCGGCCCGTTTTAAGCCCTGGCTCGCACTGGCCCGACAGTGGAAATGCGGCTACTGACTGCGCAGCCCCTGATTGTGTAATTTTTTCACGTGATTTTTTTTTGCGACTAACCACCTAATGAAAATGTATTCGACCAAGCCCTCTTCATATCGACTAACGTTTAGTCGACTATTTGGGGGCAGCCCTAATAAAGATAGTCCAAATCCCAGCTGAACACCTCTGGTTTGACTTTAAATGCAGAGAAAAAGGACAGAAAAAGGCACTTCTAAAACAGTGGCAACAAAGATGGAAACATAATTCATGTATTTAAAATTGTATTTCCATCTCTGTTGCAAAATTTTAGGATGACTCTAAAATGACTGTACCCATGTGTACAAGTCATTGGTGTTTGGTGATGAGTTTTTGGCTCAAGGTCTGCCAAAGTCACACTGGATGTGTTCAGCTGAACTTAGCTAGAACTTTGCTTTATGCAGACCAGTCAAGTATTTAATAATTTTTTTTAACCTTGCCTTATACACAGATGCATTGTCATTTTATAATAGAACAGGGTCCTGTCCAAACTGTTGGTATAAAATTAGAATTCCCTGGAATATCATTATATGCTAAACATTAAGATTTGTTCTAATGGAAATTACTAAAGTCAAACCTGTTCATTAGAAGGGGGTGTCCCAATACTTTTGGCAATATAGCGTATCATGTCTACGCAAACAGGACAAAGGGCAAATGCATAGGTTGACATGCAGGCAGGTAGGGTTATGCCGGTATCAAATTTTCCTGTTGCGATTAATTGATAATGTTTTGTCACGGTATACGGTATTATCACGGTATTGAAATTTAGTTTTAAAAAAGTGGTCATAATACAGTATAACAGGTTAAATAATTTTTTTCTTATAACAAAAATAACTGAACATTTAAATAAAATAAAGCAATACAGAAAAAATATATAAAGTTAAAAGTTTTACACATTAAAGTGCAAAAGAACTATAAAGACCAATAGGTATCACTTTACAATAAGACATCATTAGTTAACCTTAGTTTAATGCATTAACACAAGGCAAGTTTATTTATATAGCACATTTTGTACACAATGGTAATTCAAAGTGCTTTACATAAAAGGGGGTAAAAAAAACATGAAGAAAAATAACCTCAAAAATAAAACAAGCGATTTAAGAACTTTGAAAATTATTTAAAAATTGACTTCAAAAGAATTTAAGACAGTTTAAAAATAGAAAATGATTTTACATACAATATAGTGCAATACATAAAATATAGTGTAATCAGTTCGGACATCGCATAGTGCTCATTCAATAAATGCACAGCTAAACAATGAGCAATAGCTACATTTGCTACAGAAGTTACTAATCTTTGTTAAAAAAATACAAGTCTTATTTCATGTTAGCTCATTAAATAGCACAGTTGCTACTTTCAATTTTAACAATGTGTTATTAAATATTGGAATACCTAAGATTAATTAATGTTCAGTAGAATTTTTCATTGGCAGTTTGTTAACTAAAGAAGCCCTAATGTAAAGTGTGAATGAACAATAAAGAATCAAAACACTTTCAAACAATATCTAGGGCATGTTGTAGTCCAGATTAAAAAAAAAAAGTTTGAAAATTAATAGCCTATTAAGTCTAAATATTAAAGTATTTGGCTCTGTGATGAACACCATAGCAAATCCACAAATCTGAATGGCTATTTAAAATTATTTAAAAATGGTTTATGAAGTAGCAGCTGCTTTATTAATGGGGTTTACAGGGTAAGGGCTGCAGTTTAGCGCCATCTGCTGTCAGAGAGTGAATGTGCTTTCATTCAACGCGTCTCTCACGTGTTCCTCCATGTGCTTCTCATGCGCTTGTTTACATCAGAGCACATGCTTCTTTCAAGCAGCATACAGCGACGTTGTGCATTTTGAGCAGTTGATGGGAAAAATATTCTTAAAATGCATTCCAAATTCTGAATAATTTGTAATATATAATTATTCACGGTATTTAGAAGTGCCCACGATAACAATATCGTGCATATTCATTACCGCGATATATCGCATTACCGAATACCGGCACAAGTCTACAGGCAGGACATCCTGTCTTAATGTTCGGACCAAACATTTTGATCGGACAACCATTTTTATGGTCCTGTGCCCCTCCACAGATAATATAAATACATATAAATAAATGTAGACCACTTAACTTAGTGATTGCTATCGTTATGTGAAGAGAATTTCAACTAGCATAACAAAAAAATGTTTTTGAACCAAACCACCTACCCTGCCTTTAAGTGCGAGTTTATATTTCAATGCTTGGTGGTGTGCTGTGGGATATTTTACCGATCAAAACTATGCCGTGGAAGTAAAATGGTTTGGAAGCACTGCTGCACATAATACAATATTTTTTTAACTTTAGTGAAGCACCTCTAAAGTGACATTTTTGAATTGGTAATGGAGGCTTGAGCTCAGCTGTTAAACTGTCAACGTGAGATTTCAAACTGTAGTGAAAGGATGTAGTTCCACACACAAAATGTTTTTTTAAGACTCTCTGTGTTTTCTCCAAATTTTCTTATCGGTAGGGATGCACCGATACCACTTATTTTTTTCTTTTTTCATTTTTTTTGGTACTTGCCGATAACGAGTACCAATATTTTTTATTGCATTTGTAAAAAAAAATTATATTTGGTACAGAAACCAAAAGAGTATGTATAATGTTAGTTGGTTAACTTCATTTATCAAATAGATGCAGTCAAACCAAAATGTATTCAGACACCTTCAACATTTCTCACATTATCACAGTTTATTCTCTATAGTTTAGAAAATGGTAATAAAATATGACTCAGAGTTAAACTGTGTCAGAACAAATTCAGCTTGATAATATTAGATAACTTTGATAGAAAGGTATGTAATGGATATTATTCAGACAGCTGTTATGACAGTATTTACACAAATATCAATACTTAGTTGGGCAACCCTTAGCCTTAATGACAGCCTGTAGTCTCCTGGGCATGCTGTCATCCAGGTTCATGCAAACCTGAACTTCATTTTTTTCCCATACTCAGTCTGAATAATTTTTGGTCCCAAATTTGTATCAGTTTTACTGGTGGTCCATAGTATGAAGAATTGTTGGGTATAATTTGTCACAGTTGACTTTATTTTGCTATCCTCACTTACATAAACAATAGTGTCCTGCACCCACTAGTAAAAAATATATCAAAAACTATATCTGGTCTTTGAATAATTTTTAGTTTCACTATATATCCTTCGGTTATTTTCACACTTAATTATGCCCATTAAAATGTATTTTACCAGTTTTTGTTACTTTCACTGTTTTTGCTGTATGGTACATCATCTTTAATGATGTACTAATCATCATTTAATAGCATTAGAGCTGCTCCATTGCAGCGGCTTAGTACTGTAATCACACGCTTTGCTGTAATAATGCAGGGAACCACTCGTTATAAATCTCCTAACTGTGATATTTTCAGAAATGGAAGGTGTGTTTTTTTTTTTTTTTTTTTTCTCATCTGCAACATGCTGTAATATATAATCACTCTCATATAATGCAGAAACACTCAAGCAAGCAAAACACGCGCAACATGTGCATGTATTTGTACTGGTGCAGAACGAGAGGGACTAGTACTGAGCGCATTCACACAGACTGCTAGATTCACTTTCTCCAGGAAGTCGTGTAAGTTGAATATAAATGAGGTTTATAGTGAATGCCCCTATAAATGGTCTTATTTTTACGATTTAGTTTTAATCCAAATGATGTGTGTGCTAAGTGAGTTAACATCAAAAATCACACAACAGAAGTGCACGCTCTCTCTCTCTCTACCGTTAAGTAACTTGTGCTTTGTTTTGCTTACTTGTTATTGACATATCCGACTGAATTACAAACATTCCAGTGATGTCTTTGAGAAAGGTATATTCACTCGACAAGCTCGCACATCTCTACCGCCCGCTCAATCCACTCAGCGTGCAACTAACTTCACAACCAAATAAGTAATCTTGGAGTTGTATTTAACCCTGAACTGAGATTAGACAAGCAGATCAGGGCTGTGGTTAAGAGCAGTTTTTATTTTTATTTTTTTGGGGGGGGCTGGGGTAATGTTCTTTGTGTGGGGTCCTCTCAGGCATTTTGTGACAAGAGGGGTGGGGCCGATAGAGTTGATATTAATACGCAACACCTGGACCACTCACCGGTCTAGAGTCCCACAGAGGAGCTCCGGAAGGATAAAAGGAGAAGTGACGATAGTGTAAGACGGGAGAGGACCAGGCCTGGATTTTATTTTGTGTTTTAGTTCTGTTTGTGTGCCACAGTCATCCGCTGGCTGTCGCGCACTTTTGTGTTTATTTTATTATTAAAGTTTTGTTTAAATGTTCGCTGGTTCCCGCCTCCTCCTTCCCGACCTACGAATGTTTGTTACACTTTTTTTTTTTTCATCCTTGCAGTTAATTTAGAATATGGTGGACTTGCTGTTTGTGAGTGTAAAGAAACTTGATTTTCTCCATCTCCTATTCTCTTCACTTAGATGGCTGTCGTTTGCCCTTAAGATAAAATATAAGGTATTGCTCTGTTTTTAAAGCAGCGCATAGTTTGCCTCTTGCATATGTGTCTGTGCTTATCACATTTCGCCAAACATCTAGGTCTTTAAGATAAACTAATAAGCTCCTAAGTTATAAAGGGATCAAGCCTTTGCTGTTGCCGGTCCAAGGCTCTGGAATGGCCTGTCATGTAAAATTACAGCTGTCACAACTGTAAACAATTTTAATGTTTGCGTTAAACAAAATCTATTTTCATTAGTTGTAATGCAAGATAACTCAACTTGTGTATCATTTGGCTACACTATTTGATACACTAGTTGGCTTATCTTGTTTGTTTTATTTTATTTTATTTATTTGTATGTTGATGGTACAGCACGTTGGTCTGCATGTGCAGATGTAATGCAATGAAATAAATGAAAATGAAATGTGTCTCTAAGTAATATCAGGTGTCAGGTGTCTCTTGGGTCTGTGGTCTGAAGAGCTGGTAACCGCTTCCTGTTGCTTTTTGAGTTGCATTCAGTGTAATTTCATTTAAACTCTAAAAAAATAATATTTTTGTGGCCATAGAAAATAACTTTCTTATAGTACTATTAGAGCATGTAGCAACATCAGGAATTGTTAAGGGGGCATTATCCACAAGCAATAACAGAACCAGAATTTGTGCACCAACTAATCCATTATCTAAACACTAACGCAAACTAGTCTATCAAACATACACACTTACGCATACATATACAGGGTAGTTAAAGTGGATGAGTGAAACAATTAGAGAAACCAGAGAATGCAGCTGTGGAAAATTAGTCCGTTAACCACCTGAGTGAAACCATCAGGAACACCAGGTTATAATAAGTAACAAGCTTATACCATGAACAAGAATGCATACAGTAACCCGAATGGGGAACAGAAAGGTAAACTCACCTGTCAATTTTGCCACTCTTTTCATTACATACTAATTTAAGTGTTATATCAAACATGAATTACCTTAGCAAAACATTAGAAATGGCGGGTTATTAAAGTAACAAGCTTATAATTGTTGGCTTATCAGTCCTAGCTTTACCGTACACTCGAACTGTGAGGTTTCTCAGCTTTCCTCATGGACCTGTAGCACAGTGTATAGCACAATGACTTCACATGTGCCCTGATCTTTATTAGAAGGGGGGAAAGGGGAGAAAGTTAATACAGCGGATTATGCAATTATCACAAAAAAGGCTAGCTGCCATCACAACACATTAGATTAAACTAGTTGTTAATGTGCAAATATGTAGGCCTAGAGCTTGAATCCCTTGCCCCACTTGCGTGTTGGAGCAGCCACCAGGCATCAACTATAAGATGGACATCGCTGATGCTTACTTTAGGCAGATCTTGGAGACAGACAGTAAATACTAACATTTTGGATAGTTAAGATATCTTTAATGCTTTTTGAGTTACAGGCCTGCAAACTTTGGAGAGAAAACGTGAAAAGTGTTCTTTCCCAATTTTTGAATGGTCACCATTGGAACATAAAGCAATAAAGATTGCTAAAGTCAACAGATTTTACTAACAGACCTACCAATCTCTGTGTAAAAGTAACTTTATGATACTTTATGATATTGACCCAAGAGTGTGATTTCTTGAACCCCTGAAAAGTGAGCCACATAAGTCGACAATTTGGTTGATTTGACACAAATGACAGTGTAGTGTTTTCTTTAATTGCCTCCAATTAAATTTTCCTTTCAAGTAATAAATTAGTCCCATACAATCGAGACATAAACAAACATATTTTCTATTCAGTTTATTTATTTCTGTAATTGTGCTTACATGCATTAGAACATTACATGTCAGTCAAACCCTGGTGCACTCATGCTCTTGGTATCAGCTCAATCATTGGTTCTCAGTATCATAACCTGTCTGAAAGAGACAGGTTATGTTGAGTATACTGTTGACTCAAGAAATGCTTACTTGAGATGCAAATTCTTTGAAACAATTCACAAAAGCACTGGTTGAGAATTAGTTTGTTTGCTAACCAGGCATCTACTCAGAGTGGCTCGTTTCACAGTAAATGAACTGAGCTTCTCTGAGATGCTCAACATTGTATCATGAGTCGCACATCTATAAATGAACACAGTGTGGCACACAGTTCACTGTGAAACCCACAGTGCTTTTATTTATTTAAATTCCAGCCTTTGTGATTTGATCATAGCAACAAGGCATATTGCAGTATTGATTTTATTTTATTATATTGTGCATCCCTAGGGGCAACATTATGCCCAGGGATTGCAACTTGGATAGAGCCACAATATAGTAGTGTCCTTGAAGAATCATTGTTTCTGACTGCCAGAGATCTAGGATATAGTGCTATGATTCATTTTCCAGCAGGACCTAAGAGAAAGTTCAGTATTTTAGATTAGAGTTCAGATGTCACTTTCCACCAGTGCTCTCCATTCAGTTTGGAATGTTGAAGCTTAAATTCCACAGTCCACAAAAAGCAAAGCTCACACCGACATTTTCAAAGGTGTGAATGCTTCCTGAACCCACTGTAAATATAAAAGACAAATCTCCTTTTGTCAGTATCACACAAATTTGAAGAAGTTTCTCCTAGTGCAAACTGTCAAACACATTTATTTCAGCATTTTTTACTGTTATGACCATCTTACTAAAGAGAATTTATTTATTGATTTATTGTTTTTATAGCTGTAATGAAAAAAAACCTCAACGTCTGCATAAGAACATAAGAAATATGACGGTAGATGTCTCTGAAACATTTCAAGACATCTATACATCCTGCACATTCTTTCTTTGGGCATCGGTTGACAACATGACATCATCGATAGTTAATAAAAGATTTACACCATATGAAGACAGTAAGTACTTGAATATCTATGTGTTGTTTGTGACGTGAAGATAGTTTTACAGTTAATGCATTTACGGAGTCATATCTTTGTCAGTTTGCATGTGCAGGTCTGTCAAGATCTACTGTAGTTTTTGTTTTATAAAAAGGATTTCATTTTATGTATTGTATTTACAGTATGTATTTATTTTTTTATTTTTTTTTAGCAATCATAGGTCCACCCATTATATTTCTGTCTGGCTGTGGAGACTGTCTGAATATCAGCATCTCTCTACCCAGTGAATCAAGTAAAGTAGATCAACTGCATCAGTTTTATAATTCTGTGAACTTCGATATAAATTGGAAGGAAGCTGGAGAGAATGAGGTAAGTATCCCTGTAAAAGGAGTCTTTTGTATCTGCTCAAACAGATTAAGATAAGCTTTATCGCAGACTTTGCTAATTACAGTTTTTTTTCCTTGATACTCAGCATGAAAACTTTCTCTTGTTTAATGCTGTGAGGTGTAGTGAATGGGTGAATCTCATGAAAACATGTCCAAGTCAAGTTTCTCCACAAAATCTGATTTTTGGTGTAAAAATTTGAGGCATATTTTAGGACCATTATTATCTATCTGTGACCCTGGTGCACAAAACAGTCATAAGGGTAATTTTTTTGTAAATTGGGATTCATGCATCATCTGAAAGCTGAATAAATAAGCTTTCCATTTGATGTATGATTTGTTAGGACAATATTGCCTGAGATACAACTATTTGAATCTGGAATCTGAGGGTGCAAAAAAATCTGAATACTGAAAAAATTGCCTTTAAAGTTGTCAAAATTAAGTTATTAGCAATGCATATTACCAAACAAAAATGATGTTTTAATATGATTTTTGGCATAAAAGAAAAATCGATAATTTTGACCCATATTATGTATCGTTGGCTATTGCTGAACTAGTTCCAACTAGTTTACGTAAAAAAAGAAATGGTTAAAAAAAACATTTATATAGTGTTTTTTTTTTTTTTTTTTTTTAGTGGTACAACAGATTATATTGTGGTTTTTGAGTCACGGATTGGATGTTTTTTGGATAAGCAAGAAGAAATATTTAAAGCACAGAGAATGAGAGAGCCAAGAAGGATTTTATTTTATTTTTACATAATTTTATGCGTATGTATCTTAAATGCAGGGAGACATGAAAGAGGAATAAACTCAGTATTTCAGCGCCGTCTGAAACACGTCTCTATGCTTGTGCATGCTTTGGGTGTGTGCGAGAACAGTGCAAGAGTAATAAGAGTTCTCTTTTGTTTCTTCTTGTGGTTTAAAATCGCCAGAACGTGTAAATTGAGAAATGAATCTGCGAATCACATGCGTGTGATTGCTACTTCATAGCAATTGCATACAACAAACAAAAATACAGAATAATTAAAACAATCATTAAGGCCCAGTAAATAACATAGTGTCATATCTATACACATTTTTACAGAATGTTCATGCGACCCGGTAGCAACTCTTCCACAACCCAGTACTGGGTCGCAACCCAGTGGTCAGGGACCTCTGATGTAGTGAATCAGACAGACAGACAAAAGATTTTCTTATCAGTATTTTTGTTGCCATTACCAATTTCTATAGTCCTAATGAGAGTGTCAGTGTTTCCATCCTTTTTTATTTTTTTTGTTTTTTTTTTTTTTTTCACAGGACACTAGCTAAATCAAGTCACCTTTATTTCTTTAGTGCTTCAAACAAAACAGATTGGGTCAAAGCAGCTTCACAGAGATAAACAGAAAATGGCAGAAGTAGGCTAATTATGGAAACTCAGCTATGGAGCCAGTTCACATTCAAGATTCTTAATCAGAATCAGAATCAGAAAGAGCTTTATTGCCAAGTATGCTTGCGCATACAAGGAATTTGTTTTAGTGACATAAACTTCCAGTACATAGAGACAACAAAAACACAGACAAAAAAAAAAAAAAATGCAAATAAATAAATTGTATAAACAGAAAGCGCCGGCCAGATGGCAAAAGTTCAAAGATGGGGTAACCTGGATGTGAGGGATCCAGAGTTCTTTTCTGAGCCCTTTTCCTCACTCTGGATGTATACAGTTCTTGAAGGGTGGGCAGGGGAGCACCAATAATCCTTTCTGATAGGAGTTTAAATGTCAATAAAAAATATTTTTAGTACACAAATATCAACAAATATGAAGGAAGGAATTTTATTTCACTATTTACAGGGTATCTGCAGAATTTTTTTAAATAAATTTAAGGCAGTTTATGACCCATTTTAAGAGCTGCACAAGTAAAATGAACACCGTGTGAGTGGTGTTGGACAATGTCCATGGTAACACAGTATTGAGCCATAAAATACATGTTTTACAGTTCAGATACAGGTTTTCACAAAAACAGTCCCTAAGAATGATTAAAACAGAGTCCGGGTGTTGTTGTTCTCTCTCTGTGATCTGATCAGCGAGTTTCTGTAAAGCCAGGCTTACGGTCGCTTGCGGAGGGATGTAAACACTCACCAGAATGAACGAGTGAAACTCCCTCAGTGAATAGAATGGCTTGCAGTTAACACAGAGCACTTCTAGATCTGAACAGCACATCTACTTTAACACAGTTACATCTGTACACCACCGTTCATGTCGCGCGATTTCCCTGTTGATTCTGCATCACGATCTGATCTAAACAGCTGAAGTCTCGGGCCGGGCATCCCACCTGTTTGCCGCGCTGGTGGAAACAACACGAGATCGTGCTTCCGCGACTGTCAGGAGCGGCTGGACGGTGTTTAGTGTCCCGCAGCAATGGTATGGTGTGTGCTGTCAGCGCAGCCGACAAGTTCTGCGTTCAAACTACAGGAGTTGGCCAGCCGAGGGGCATGTGACTGCAATGGAGTATAGTCCATAAGACATTGAGCCATGAGATGTTCAGTTTGAAGCCCTTAAAACACTTGATTTAGATTTTCTTTTTATTTAATTTATCTTGAGATGTTTTAAGTTTAAATTTCAGCTCAGTAAAGCACTTTAAGTACCAACACTTTTTCAGTAAGTTACCTTTCTTCTGGAATTGTGCTTCAAATAAAGAACATTATGTTGACCAGATTGTTAGTTAATCATTTTGGCTACAAGTCAATATTGCCTATATGGACAGCTATTATAAAAAAAAAAAAAAAAAAAAAAAACGTGAACTTGTAATAATGAGGTGTTAAATGGGATGCAGTCGAGAATTTGGAGGCACCTAACTTTTGTGCTGGTGCATCAAAGAAAAAAAGTTAGGTGCACCAGTGCAACCAGCCCTGTATTTTCTAACATGACACGTTACCAGGTGCTTTTGATGGCATTGATATGGATGATAGAGCCCTGTGTGGGACTGTTTTCTCCCATGATTTTTTGGTCCACTCCAGGGCTCGCAAAATTTCAAAATCCCTGGTAGCCCTTCGGGCAGGTGCTCTTGAGAGTTTGGTAGACCAAAAATTAATTTAACTAGCCCAAATAAAAAGAAAGACCTTTTTTTTTTAATATAGAAATTTTTATGAAAAGGGATAAATCAAGAATATAAATTGTCAATTTAAACATTGTCATTTATTTTTTAGAAGGCACATTAACTTCTTTCTCATTTACAACTCTGTGTTTGCTGTGTAAAAACATCAGTTGATATTTGCATTGATCTGACCATAAACAGCAAGAAAGGCTTGTTGGAAATGCCAAATCATTCTCTGCCAAGAGGTGGTGCTTTAGGAGGGTTGAAATATTGCGGTTTCCCTGGTAATGGCTGTACAGCCGGTTTCCTTCATACACATTCAAATAAAGACATCCATGCCGCGCTTTGACTTGAAACGTGCAGCGCTCATATTATTCAATGATATCATTGCCTTTTTAAGTTTAATCCAGCCGTTTCACGACTCCTTTCTTTCCGTCCCTAACTGTAAGACCTCTTGAAATTATAATTAAGACATTTCTTATACCATTTAACATATTTTAAGCTTTTTATGCCCTTTAGTTTGATACTACTCACTTTAGGAGTTAAGGACTCACGGGAGATCTTCATTTAAGGTAGCCCGTCGGGCAGAGTGCTGATACATTTTGGTAGCCCGACTGGAAAACACAATAGCCCTGGGACGTCGGGCTAGCGTTTTTGCGATATATGCATAACTAAGCAAGCCAGGTTGCGACAGTGGCAAGGAACACATCAGGTTACAGAAATGGTGAAGAAAGAAAAACCTTTGGAGAAACTAGGCTCAGTCAGGACACTAGGGCTGGGTATTGATTCAGATGTCCCGATTCCAATCAATTCTGATTTGCAAACTCTCGATTTGATTCGATTATTGATTTGTTTCTCTATTTTTTTAAATAACTTCAGTGAATATAAATTTAATATAAATGCTATTGATATTTCTGAAAAATTAACAGTAAACATCAGTTTACAAATGGTGAATTAATAAAAAGAAATTAAGAGCCACAGACCTGTTTTTTAAACCAAATTTGGTAACCAAATGAAGGCATAAAACATTAATTTATCCTTTAATCAAATAGGTTTACCACTCCAATTTCACCTTAACAGTAAAGTACAATCCCGGAGGATTATTGAATGATTAAAAATTATGTGAATTGGAGAGAGTTTGTCAGCTGAACAAACTGAAGAATTTGTGAGATATCGCATAACGTCTTACTGTATTATCAACACAAGGATGACAAGTGTAAGAAATATTGAAAATATTGTAATATTAGCTGAAAATCTCAGGGGTCCTTCAAGGGGATCAGCTGACAACAAAGACAATGCAGCACTGACAAATCAAAGCCTAAATCAATGACATGCATTAATCCATTTTGTACAATTAGTGAATAAAAATATTTTATTTGTGCTATCCTTGTGTTGATGCATTAAGTATATCCACCTTATTTTTCCCGTTAAAAATCGGCGTGGCCATTTGTAAATTTTATGGGTCTTGCTTCTGGTCTCATTCGCTTTCCAGCTATTTTTAGCTGTACAAAACAGCTTGTTTTGCTGCTTGATATTGCAAATTGTTGTGTTAAGGTTAAGGTTGTATGGCCAGCATTGGTCACCACACCTCTTAATTACTGTGTGTTATTCCAACATTTATTTATTTATTTACAAATTAATTTTATGTTTTACAGTTTTCATGAGATTTAATCATTTATTAGTTGCTTTAGACTGGTTGAGATCACTTTGTAAAGAATACATATTAATCTCGATTTGAAGATATTGCAAAAAAATTCAACAATTTAATTTATATATTGATGTATAAATATATATATATATATATATATATATATATATATATATTTAATACTCTATTTAATTTAATTTAATTACTGTTGATTACCTAATGCTTACACATTCCTTGATTATGTTAAAATGTATATTTGTAACATCACAGCTGAATTCTAAAGTCTTTTATTGTTGTCTTGTTAATCATATAGGCCAACCTGATCTCTACATCAAGAAAACAGTATGTCCTGCAGAATCTTCAGCCTGGTAATCAGTACTGTGTTAAAGTACTTCCCCAAATCAATTTCAACCGCAACACTAAACCATCTGCTTGGCAGTGTGAATACACTAGTAAAAAGGAGCCAAGAGGAAGTAAGAAAAATACCTTTAACAATAGCTATATTCTCCTTATTTTATTATTATAATTTTTTTTATTGTCTCTGGAATTAATTCAGCAGAACAATTTAACAGTCATTTAAACATTTGCCATGTATGATGCCAGCTTTTTTTTTTCAGACTTTAAAATTCTGTTCATAAAAAAAACATCATGAAAGTCAAAAATATCATCCAAAATAAATGGATGTAGCTCCTAAAACCTCTGGTCTACAGGTATAATTCTGGTCCCTTTAAAAAGAAAACACTTGAACTTTGCTTGTCAAGCAAAGAGTTAGGAAGAATTATGAAGCTCAAATAGACTAAAATTTTTAATTCTTGTATAAAATTATGTCAATAAAACCAAGTCAACAAGCAACAAGCCTAAACCAAAACATAACCCTATAGTAAGTACATATTGTTAATATGTAATGAATGACACCATTTAAAAAAATAAATACATTCTTTTCATTGTGATTTAGGAAGGAAAGTACTAGGGCTGACTAGTTAGAACTTTAAAAATATGCACAAAAATGAACTGAAACATAGCATACAGGGTGCTTGCCTCACTGACGTGAGGAATGTATCTATAAAAATATGAATGCTTTAAAACAAACCAATTGTCAGTTGCATCTTTGCAGCTGACACTCACACAGAGAGCACTAGTTCTCTAATATAATAATTAAAATATGTCCTTACTATTTTTTCTTCCATGACTCATTAATAGACATTACTTTTGCCAGTGCTTTGCGGCAAGCTTCATGCCTGCACTTGAGCATGGAATAGGCTAACCTAAATATTAAAGGCTCATTATGGTATATATTTAAGTAATTCAGTTAACAATTAATTCAATGAATTAAACAATTAACATAATAATCCTTTCTTAACTCTTCCAGCTGTGCCGAAGGCACACTCGCTGCTTCTAATGAAGGCCTCCTGTAGCGAATCCATGTGTTTTTGTATGAAAAATATCCAATTTTAATACATTTTGATGAACACTTTTCTCTAACTTCCGATATCTGTCATATGCAAAAGCCATTCCAGCAGATGACTTAAGACGTCGGTGTCACGTGATTAGTGACGAATGCGGAGAGAGAACAAAACAAAACACTATATACAGGTGCATCTCAATAAATTAGAATGTCATGGAAAAGTTCATTTATTTCAGTAATTAAATTTTTTTTTAAATAAATTCAATGCACACAAGCTGAAGTAGTATAAGTCTTTGGCTCTTTTAATTGTGATGATTTTGGCGCACATTTAACAAAAACCCACCAATTCACTATTTCAACAAATCAGAGTACTTCATAAGAGCAAAATAATTTTTTTTTAGTGAATTGTTGGCCTTCTGGAAAGTATGTTCATTTACTTAACATGTACTCAATACTTGATAGGCGCTCCTTTTGCTTTAATTACTGCCTCAATTCAGCGTGGCATGGCGGTGATCAGTTTGTGGCACTGCTGAGGTAGTATGGAAGCCCAGGTTTCTTTGACAGTGTCCTTCAGCTCATCTGCATTTTTTGGTCTCTTGTTTCTCATTTTCCTCTTGACAGTACCCCATAGATTCTCTACGGGGTTCAGGTCTGGTGAGTTTGCTGGCCAGTCAAGCACACCAACACCATGGTCATTTAACCAACTTTGTGTGGGCAGGTGCCAAATCCTGCTGGAAAATTAAATCAGCATCTTCAAAAAGCTGGTCAGCAGAAGGAAGTATGAAGTGCTCCTAAATTTCTTGGTAAACGGGTGCAGTGACTTTTGGTTTTCAAAAAACACAATGGACCAACACCAGCAGATGACATTGCACCCCAAATCATCACAGACTGTGGAAAATTAACACTAGACTACAAGCAACTTGGGCTATGAGCTTCTCCTCCCTTCCTCCAGACTCTAGGACCTTGGTTTCCAAATGAAATACAAAACTTGCTCTCATCTGAAAAGAGGACTTTGGACCACTGGTCAGTAGTCCAGTTCTTCTTCTCCTTTAGCCCAGGTAAGACGCCTCTGACGTTGTCTGTGGTTCAGGAGTGGCTTAACAAGAGGAATATGACAACTGTAGCAGAATTCCTTGACACGTCTGTGTGTGGTGGGTCTTGACCCCAGCCTCTGTCCATTCCTTATGAAGTTCACTCAAATTCTTGAATCAATTTTGCTTGACAATTCTCATAAGGCTGCGGTTCTCTCTGTTGGTTGTGCATCTTTTTCTTCCACACTTTTTCCTTCCATTCAACTTTCTGTTAACATGCTTGGATACAGCACTCTGTGAACAGCCAGCTTCTTTGGCAATGAATGTTTGTGGCTTACCCTCCTTGTGAAGGGTGTCAATGATTGTCTTCTGGACAACTGTCAGATCGGCAGTCTTCCCCATGATTGTGTAGCCTAGAGAACCAAACTGAGAGACCATTTTGAAGGCTCAGGAAACCTTTGCAGGTGTTTTGAGTTGATTAGCTGGTTGGCATGTCACCATATTCTAATTTGTTGAGAATTGTTGGGTTTTTGTTAAATGTGAGCCAAAATCATCACAATTAAAAGAACCAAAGACTTAAACTATTTCAGTCTGTGTGCATTGAATTTATTTAATACACAAGTTTCACAATTTGAGTTGGCCATAACATTCTAATTTATTGAGATGCACCTGTGTGTGCAAATTCATTATTACATGTGTAAGTGTAATTAAAAAGATTAATAATCCACTATTGTAATTCCACAACTTTCCAAAAGAGATATGGCAGATAAGAAAATAATGTCAAAGTGAAAAACAGTTCCTCAGGAGCAGTATTAGGAAAAACCATGTGGATTTGAAAAGAGAAAGGATGTATTATCAGAGTTGTTAATATTAAAAATGCAAGTTGCAAAGCTTAATAATAAAAATTGACAATTTTTAGAAGTGAAAAGTCATACTGCCTTTATTGTGATCAAAAACATGTTGATAAATTTAATGCAGATAAATTGTTCTACATATGGATATTCTGAGTAAAAATATTTTTGTCAAGCTCATGAATTGGATTCATAACACTATTAAGCATTCACGAGGCAAAAATTAGATGGAAAAAAAATGATTGAGAATGGAATTTAGAGCTGTATGTGATGCTGTATGGTTTTAGTGAGAAACTACTGAGGTCAAAATTTTAGTCCCACCCCAGTAAGTGTGCCAAATGACAACTATTTACCATATGGTTCTGTGGCCTGCCATGGACACTTATCCATGAAAAAAAAAAAAAAAAACAGTAGCTACTGCATAGATATTGTATAATGTTTTTGATTGTACTGTACATTTCTCTTTCTGCAGTGCTTTATTTAATGAGTTGGTCACTGGGAGTGTCAGTGTCAGGTTTAGGTCTGCTGGTGCTTGCTGTGAGTCTGGTTTACACTGGATCTATATGTAAACCCAAGACCCCTCTTCCTAAAACACTGGTAAGCCTTTTCTACATTCAAACACAGCATTTGCCCCATTCTGCATTTGCTATCATTAGTAATTTGACATTAATTCTTTATTTACAACATTAGTTTTTCTTACCTTACCTTTTCTTACCCAGAACATTCAAGAAATTATGTTACTGAGCATACAGTAGTAAGCTTGCCTGGCTAATAAATGTCAGTAAATTACAATAACAGTAAATTTATTCAGACACCTGTTTCACATTGTTCCAAAAAGCAATGTGTATGCAAAGCTCATCAGGCTTCCTCCGTTGGAAGAGTTTCTGCTACAGCGATAGTTTACTCAAAAATTGTCATCATTTACTAAACCTTACCGTATGTTGTTTGAATCATTTACTTAAACGAAACACCACTGTGTTAATCAGAGACTTTGGTTTTGATCAAAACTTATCATTAGCAAAAACAGATATTGACAATATTGTGTCTAAAATGCAAGTTAATTGAACTGTTGTATAAACTCAAAATCACATTTGCAATTATGCTGATAGTCTGGCAAAATTGTACTTGCAAAATTGCATAACTATATGTGTTCCTGGACCACAATAACAGTCTTAATTAGCACATGTATATTTGGAGCAATCGACAAAAATACATCGTATGGGTCATTAGGATATTAACTAAAGATCATGCTCCAAGAAGATAGTTTGTAAATTTCCTACCGTAAATATATCAAAACTACATTTTTGATTAGGAATATGTATTGCTATTGCTGTGTATGAAACTAAATTTAGAGAAATTTACCCTTATGACTAGTTTTGTGGTCCAGGGTCACATATTATAGCACAAGAAAGTGTTATAAAATAAAAAAGTAAAAAAAAAAAATTATTGATTTTGATTAATAAAATTTATATTTTAACAATATTTATTAATTTGGCTTTTTACCAAGTTCCCTATCAAAAGCTACTCTCGATGCTGCATTTCAATAACGCTAATGAGAAAATTCATCAAGGATCATGAAGGGGTATGTCTCGGGTTACTTGACTGTAACCCTGTTCCCTAAATAAGGGGGAACGAGATACTGCGTTTCAATAATGCTAATTCTTATTTAAAACATTCTTTATTCGACTGGTTGTGAAGAATGTGTGTCAAACACGCCAAGAATGGGCTTAAATAACCTCAGCAGGTGACGTCATTTGATTATGTGCACCTGAGGGTTATAAATAGATGTGAAACGGATATATCTTCAGAGACTGCATTGTGTGTGTGTGTATGTGTGTGTGTGTGTGTGTGTGTGTGTGTGTGTGTGTCACGCTGCTGAAAGAAGTATCATTCAAAAGAAAGCATGTTGAAAGTGAAAGTTTAAACTTACTATTCTTGTTGAGTGAATCTTTAAGAGATGCGTGCCTCGCTCTTCATGGCCAATCTCTGAAGAGAACTTTTTACAATATAAAAACCCTTCATAATCACGGGAAGAAGGAGGCGGGAACCGGCGGACACTCAAATAAAACTTTAATAACCAAATAAACATAAAACAGTGCGACAGCCCCTCGCGGACGACTGCCACGCACAAACAAAAACCAAACCACAAAATAAAACCCAGGCCTGGTCCTCTCTTGTCCTTCACTGTCATCGCTCCTCTTTTGTATCCTTCCGATCTCCTTTGTGGGACTCGAGACCGGTGAGTGGAGCAGGTGTCGCTCATTTCCAAATCACTCCACCTGCCTCGCTCAGTTCCCACGGCTCTCGGCCCCGCCCCACTCGTCACATAACCCCATCGCCCCTCGCAGGCCGGGGGGTACCCACAAGACTGCGCTCTATCCCCCCCCGGAGGGAGTGGGGGGGGGTTAGAAAGCATGTTGAAGCATGTTCACCGCTCACGGTGGCTGCGGGAACCTGGGGGTAAGGACAGACAGACGAGGTGAGAGAAAAGGAGATGGAAGGATGAGGAGCAACAGAGACGAGAGAGGAGAGAGAAAAAAAAAATTGTTCCGGTTCCCAGAAACGCTGCCGCTTGGCCCCCCACCAGCTGTGTGAACTCTTCCGCGGTGCCTGGCGGTGGCACTGGATGGCCCTCGGTGGACGGCGATGGCTCCTCCGCTTTCGGGTAGCCGGCAGGAGTCCCCCATTCCCTGCTCCTCCCCATTCTGGCGGATGGCAGCAGGCTCCGGCCACCTGGCGAATGGCGCTGACTCCTCCGCTCCCTCACAGACATCAGCCGCCCCTCCACATCGCGGGCGGCTGGCAGCGAGTTCGTCCGTCCCCGGCAACTCACTCCAGCCCACTGCCTCGAGTGTCCACGGCGGCAGGCTGCTTCGCCCTGCTCGATGGCACCGCGGATTCACCCCAGCGGCGAGGGATCTTCAGCAGTGCGTCCCTCCTTCCTCCCGGGTTTTGGCACCAGTGTAACAAATAAAACCCAAAAAAAATAAACATAAAACAGTGCGACAGCCTGTTTTTTACAATTACATTTTGGGGCATATGAATGTGGAAGCAATTTCGCTGTCCAGACAGAGTGTTTAGGAGAAAAGCAAGCTACTGGCCCATTCCAGAACGGCAGATATGAGCTCATTAAGATCACGCTTTGATCTGGCTGAGGATTAAGAACTGGGTGTTCCCCTCTCTTGTGTTCTTGCCAGATTGTAAGGTTCTCACGCCCGCCTCCTTCTTTGGAATGGGCAGAGGATGATGCAGCTCTTGCTTCTGTTGAGATGGAGATTGAGAGTGCTGCCTCTTGCGATTATAAGCATATGAGGAGTTACTTGTGGTGGTTACTCGTGCAGTGACCAGATTAAAGCCTTAAAGTGATTAAAGTAAAAAACAAACAAACAAAAAAAAATGCTCCAAACTAGATGACAGGTTTCTGTCAGGTGGTCAGAGGGAGAGGCTACAGTGATGGTCTTTCACCTTCTTTGGTGATCTCCATGATGAGATATCGAAAGAGATGCTAGCTGGCTATCTTTCCCCTAGAGGAGCATCATCGCTCATAAAAAGAAAAAAAAAAAAAAAAGAGCCAGTGCTCCCTACCAAACCATGTGGAGCAACATCTACACTTGGAAGAAAAGTGTTTCATGCTGTGGGTCAGACTGGTGCTGCCCTGCACACCATGGGGGTTATGCATGCATATTAGGCTGATTTTCTGAAGGATCTGAGCTGCAGGAGGAGGCTTTTAATGAGTTTCTCACTCACTGTGCTCAAGTGTCGGGAGCGTCCGCCACCCAGTCCCGACCCAGTCCAGCTCCTCTCGGGCAAGAGGCTAAAAGAGAGAGTGTGGCAAGTCGTGCGCCCCCTCGTAAAGACTGGGGAGCAGCTTGTAGCACTTAATAGCCAGAGATGAAGCCGGACCTAAGAACGGTCATTGCGACCAAAGAAAGGTCCTGAGGTTGTGCTTAGGAAAAAGGGTGTGTCCCCTCGGGGAGGGCCACGGAAAATTCCAACAGAAGAGTAGGGCTCCTTCTTGGCACCCTGAGTGGATCACTGTACAACCTCCGCCACCACCAGTGTTTTGGGAAGCAGCGGTCTCCTGTGAAATGTTACATGCTTTGTTGTGCCTGCCGTGTTTCAGGACACCAAACATTTAACATCTCCCCCAGCAAAACGAAGTGTCACGATTAGTGTCCCTTTCAGAGAAGTTGGCAGTGTAGAAGTTACCGCCAAATAATCTCTTCTTGGGTTGTAAGGACTGTAGAAAGGGCTACAGAATATGGTTTGTGTATCACGCTCTGGATTTCAATGGCGTGGTCTCCACTACCGTGAAACCGAAACAAACATATTTGTTGACACAGTAATTGCAAATTCTGCTGGACATGGAGGTCTAAGAACATCTTCCCTTGGGAGGGGTCCAGACACTTCCAGTGCGGCGGCATTGATATTCTCGTTCCCATTAGCATTATTGAAATGCAGCATCAAGAGTAGCTTTTGATAGGGAATGTCTCAGGTTACTTGACTGTAACCCTGTTCCCTGAAAAAGTGGGAACGAGATGCTGCGCCTCAATGCCGCACTGTAGGCATGCCTGGACGTCTCTTCAGACAAAGGAGTAACCTGAAGATGTGTCTGTTTCATGTCTATTTATAACCCTCAGGTGCACATAATCAAATGATGTCACCTGCCGAGGTTATTTAAGCCAATTCTTGGCGTGTTTGACACACATTCTTCACAACCGGTCTAACAAAGAATGTTTTAAATAAGAATTAGCGTTATTGAAATGCAGCATCTTGTTCCTACTTTTTCAGGGAACAGGGTTACAGTCAAGTAAACCGAGACATACCCCTTCATGATCCACCTTCCCAATTCTGCTGAATGTTTGTTGTGGCAAATTGAATTTATTATAAATAATAAAATTAACCTTCTATGGACGAGAGTATTCCATACCGTATTCCAACCACACAACTTTGCACTGCTGTTTGTTTGTTTGTTGGAACTATGATTTCAAGAAACACTGAATTGTTGAACTGCGTTGGTAATGATTGTGAGCAAGTTCACTTTAAAGTCTCCTCTGGAGTCTGAAGTGTTTTTTTTTTTTTTTTTTTTTATTTACACTGAAGATGTTTTGATATCCCCCAGCATTTGTGCACAATTTCAGTTAGAACATATTAGTGGCTATTAGTTAGTCTGATTACACTATTTTTAAAGGGGTCATATGATGCTGCTAAAAAGAACATTATTTTGTGTACTTAGTGTAATGAAATGGGTTTATGCGGTTTAAGTTTCAAAAAAACACATTATTTTCCACATACTGTACATTATTGTTTCTCCTCTATGCCTTGCCTTTCTAAACGCATTGATTTTTACAAAGCTCATCGTTCTGAAAAGCGAGGTGTGCTCTGATTTGCCAACTATCCAGTGTGTTGTGATTGGCCGAATACCTCAAGCGTGTGACAGAAATGTTACGCCCCTTACTAATACTGTGTGTCCCAGAGCACCGAGAAAAAAACATTAAAACCCATTATAAACGAGGCATTTGTTGCATCCAGTGGGGACATAATTACGGATTATAATGACAATACCAGCGGTTCTCAATTCCAGTCCTTGTGTCCCCCAACTCTGCATATTTTGCATGTCTCTCTTTGTTAACACACCTGATTCAGATAATCAGCTCATTAGAAATGAGCTCCATGCATGAACTGTGTTCCGATTGACTTGGTCCCTACACAGTAGGGGTGGGAATCTATGGGTATCTCACGATTCGATTCGATTACGATTCAGAGGCCCACGATTCGATTCGATTACGATTAACAATGCATTGATGCATCACAATGTTTCATACATCCTGTACATCTATTAGGGGTGGGAATCTTCAGGCTCTTCATGATCCGATCTGATTCCGATTCTGGGAGTCACGATCCAATTCCAAAATGATTATTGATCTATATTTTTTCCCCAATTAATTCTTCTGCTGAGCATTACATCTTTAAAATTTTACACTTTAAATAAAATTGCAGTTATATGCTTTTTGTTTATAGTTGGAGTTTCTGTATGTCAGTACTTCCATCTTAAAAAAACTAGGGGTGTGAATCTTCACTGGTTTCACAGTTCAGTTACAATTATCATTATCAATATCGACTCAATATCACGATGCGTCACATACTCAGTTTTTCATATTATTGCACATGGCTACATTTTCATATAAATTTTATATCAAATTTATTTTGTGCAAAATTAACTTTATTATTGCCATATGCAGGAAAAATAAACAAGCTCAGAATCGATTCTGAAATGTTCAGAATCTATTCAGAATCGTTGAAAAGAGAATTGCGATCCATCAGAAAATATTTTTTTTTTCTCCCACCCCTACTACACAGAGTTCGTAGCTCCCTACTCCCTGAGCAGGGGAAATCTGTTGAAGTTTACTTCACTTCGAAACACTCATTCACAGATTTGCACTGTGCAACGTCCTCACACATGGACAAGTGTGTGTGACATCATATACCTCTGTGAAAATATATAAATTAAATTCACATCTTGCACACTTCAGTGGACTTTGAATGGAATATATACGTTCGCTTCGAACTGGAATCATGGCGGAATATACTGCGATGTCCACTTCGCAGGGCACTTACATTCGAATAGAACAAACGTCTGAAGCGAAAAGAGAAACACAAAATGTGCAGAGCAGGGGGGTGAGAACTGGAATTGAGAACCGCTGACTTATACTGTCTTTTAACCACGGGTTGCATCGCGCCGCATAAATATAAAACCATGTCTGCATTTGTGATCGGAGAAATGACAAACAACAAGCCTACTCTACACTGCTCAAAACTCGTGTTTGAATCATCAGTGGCAAACCCTTTAAATATGCAAACGTACTTACAGACTGTTAGTCAGGACAGCCGGCATTGTAGTCTTCTCTTCCAGGATCAGGAAGCAGTCCTCCATAAAATGCGCTGCACATATCTGAATATTTGGGTTAAACTGTTCTGGAACAATATTCCAAATACAACTTAACCACTGATTTCTAGTTGTTTATTCTTTTGGAAGACCAAACAAAGTAGTTTAGCTTTCACAAGGAAACACACAGCGTCTCCACAACATGGCAGCAACGGCAACAGCGAGAATAAAAGTTACGCCTTCTTTCTTTGCGTGAACATTTGGGCGGCGTTATGCAAATCTTCCCACATAGTCCCCCCCACCCCCCATTCAGTTCCATCACACAAAGGCACAATGTGAACAGGGAAAAGTTGCAGATCTCAAAGCATGCAGAACATAACAGCAGCAACAAAAATTCAAATTGAATACAAACATGTACATATAAACAAAAACAATAAAAATAATAATAAAAAAACAGGATAAAAAATGCATACATTAGGACAGTTACATAAATTTGAATAGCTTTAGAATTTATATTGTTTTTATAAGCTTCTTATTTTGTGATCTCATATTAGAAAGGGTTTCAAAATATATTTTAAGATCAGTGTTACAAAATGTAATATATGATGGTTTCTTTTGAATTACATTTGACTTATGAATATAAAACTTTGCTAAGGTAATTAACAGATTAATAATATACATATATTTATCAAAAAAGATGGGTTTTGATAACAAAGTAAAATATCATGAGGTTCTAAATTAAGGGCTTTGTTATTTTTTTAATGTCTATTTTAAAGTCAACCCAAAAAGAAATAGAAAAAGGGCAATAGAAAAATAAATAGTCAATATCTTCAACAGATACATTACAAAAGGTACATTTATCACAAACACTATGAATATACAGTACAGGTCAAAAGTTTGGAAACATTACTATTTTTAAAGTTTTTGAAAGATGTTTCTTCTGCTCATCAAGCCTGCATTTATTTGATCAAAAATACAGAAAAAAATGTTATATTGTGATATATTATTACAATTTAAAATAATTGTTTTTAAAATTATTATACTTTAAATTATCATTTATTTCTGTGATGCAAAGCTGAATTTTTAGGATCATTATCACATGATCCTTTAGAAATCATTCTAATGATGATTCATTATCAAAGTTGGAAACAGTCCTGCTGCTTAATATTTTTTCAGAACATGTGATACTTTTTTAGGATACTTTGATGAATAAAAAGTAAAAAAAAAAAAAAAAAAAGAAGCTATGTTTTTAAAATATAAATATTTTGTAATAACAATATACACTACTGGTCAGTAATTTGTAAAATCAATACTTTTATTCAGCAAGGATGTGTTAAATTGATAAAAAGTGATAGTAAAGAAAATATATTATTAGAATATATATTAGAATTTTTTTTTTTTTAAATAAATGCAGTTCTTTTTAACCTTTTATTCATCAAATATATTAGACAGCAGAAATGTTTCCAACACTCATAATAAATCAGAATATTAGAATGATTTCTAAATGATCATGTGATAGACTGGATGTTACATGTGACACTGAAGGCTGGAGTAATGATGCTGAAAATTCAGCTTTGCATCACAGGAATAAATTATTATTTTTTAAAGTATATTCAAATAGAAAACTATTATTTTAAGTTGTAATAATATTTCACAATATTACTGTTTTTTCTGTATTTTTGATCAAATAAATGCAGGCTTGATGAGCAGAAGAGACTTCTTTCAAAAACATTAAAAATAGTAATGTTTCCAAACTTTTGACCTGTACTGTATCTACTAACAACTGCATTTACAGGATAACATCTGTGAATAATTTTGTAAAGTACTTTATTAGAAATTACATATTTATATGGTAACATCCGGATGCTGCGCCAAGATATACAGTGAGGTTTAAGCCATTTTGATTTACATGGAGGACTGGATCCGACATTAAGGGAGTTTCTTATAAAACTGTTATTAAAACGCTTGTCAAAAATGGAGAGACCATTTACAAAAAGTTGGAGATTTTGTCGGCTTGTATTATTAATATTTACATCAGATAATTTGGTTAAAATTATTATGCCACTAGGAATAGGCTTGATTACTTTGTTAAATTCTTTTTCATTAACAAAAAAAGCCATATTTTGTAATAAAATTAGGGTAAGTGTATAATTGCCCATTATTGTCAATAAGCTGGTTTACAATTAATATGTTATGCCGAGCCCAATTCTCCATATACAATGACTTGTTAATATGAGTGATATTACCATTGTTCCATATAAAACACCAGCTAGGAGAAAAATTGTGTTTGTACAAAAGTGACCAGTTTAGTAATGCTTGTTTGTGATAATTGGCCAAAGCAATGGGAAGTTTGCCAGTTATATAAGGACACTGCAACAAAAAATGTAATCCCCCAAGTTTTTCAAATAAATGATATGGGACAATATTGAAAATACTTGTTTGATTTTTTTAAAAAAGTTTTTAAGCCAATAAATTTTTAAATTAGGTTGAAAATTGTCAAATTAAGAACATTTAACCCACCATCAGATTTTATTTTTTATTAATAAGGACACTTTTTTATTTTATTGGGCTTGTTTGAAATTAGAGAGTATTTTATCCATTTGTGAGCAGATAACCTTTGGGGCACTAAGTGAAGACAGGAGGTATGTTGCTCTCTATCTAGAGCATTATCATGAACCATATTAAAATCTCCACCAATAATTACCTTTGCCATTGGAAATTTAGTTGAGAGAATATTTACATTTTCCTCTATAGTATCCAACAGATTATGATTCAAAACACAAGAATTATATCCATATATGTTACATAATATAAGCATATTACTGCCGATTTCAATAACTAAAATTACCCAGTGCCCTTTGACATCACATTGGTTATAAAGAATTGTCCCTCTAAAACTGCCTTTCAAAGTGATCACACCAGCTGAATGATTAGTTCCATGTGCTAACCAGAGCTTATCACCCCACTGGTTCTTCCGAAACAAAACGTCTTCTGCACTTGAGTGGGATTCTGTGGGATTATTATCCTGCCATGATTCAAAACTGAAAATAAAGTTCTGAAAGGTTGAAACTAAGTGTTCGAAAACTCAAAATCTTACAAAAAAAAGTTTTGCAAGATTGAAAAATAAGATTTGCAAGCTTGCAAAATGTAAAAAAAAAAAATATATATCTCTGCAAACATTGTTGTTTATGAGATTTCCTTCTTCAGAACTGCACCATTTTTTTTACGATGTTGCGCAAATAATTTTTCAGAGTTTCAAATTTGTCAGTGTTCTCCCGCTGTATTAGTTTGTTTTCCAGGTTTGAAACCTTATAAATGGTGATCTGAAAACTGGTGTGCGAATGTGTGAAAAAAGGTTTTGAAACTCTGAAAACAGAGTTTTGCAGGCTTGCAAAGTGGAAAAATAAAAATAAAATCTCTGCAAACATAATTTTATTTTTGAGTTTTCCTTCTTCAGAAGTGCAACACTTTTTTACGGTGTTGTGCAATCATTTTTTCAGAGTTTCGAATTTGTCACTGTTCTCCCAGTGTACAATTTGTTTTCCAGATTTGAAACCTTGTAAATAGTGATCTGAAAACTGGTGTTCGAATAGAAGGCCCTCCCTCCAGGCTTTTTTTTTTAGTTGCAAGGTTGCGAAGCTTCATTTTCGCTCAGTCTGAGTTTCAGAGCAGAGCTGCGTGACAACGCTGCCACTAATCACGTAAGTCGCAAGCTCGCAACTGTGTGGGCGTATCTCCGCAAAGTGGGTGTTGTAAACTCGGCTCTGAAAAAATAGTCTGCAATAGGAGTGCAAATGTAATGTAATAAGTTTCACCCTTTCGAACCTCAATTTTCAGAGTTTCAAAACTTTTTTTCACCTATTCGAACACCAGTTTTCAGATCACTGTTTACAAGGTTTCAAATCTGGAAAACAAATTGTACACTGGGAGAACAGTGACAAATTCGAAACTCTGAAAAAATGATTGCACAACACCGTAAAAAAGTGTTGCACTTCTGAAGAAGGAAAACTCAAAAACAAAATTATGTTTGGAGAGATTTTATTTTTATTTTTATTTTTCCACTTTGCAAGCCTGCAAAACTCTGTTTTCAGAGTTTCAAACCTTTTTTTCACACATTCGCACACCAGTTTTCAGATCACCATTTACAAGGTTTCAAACCTGGAAAACAAACTAATACAGTGGGAGAACACTGACAAATTTGAAACTCTGAAAAATTCTTTGCGCAACATCGTAAAAAAATGTTGCAGTTCTGAAGAAGTAAATCTCAAAAACAACATAATGTTTGCAGAGATATTTTTATTTTTTTACATTTTGCAAACTTGCAAATCTTATTTTTCGATCTTGCAAAACTTTTTTTTGTAAGATTTTGAGTTTTCGAACACTTAGTTTCAACCTTTCAGAACTTTATTTTCAGTTTTGAATCATGGCAGGATAATAATCCCATAGGATTCTTGTAAAAAAATAAAAAAATAAATCTGCTTTCATTTCTTTGCAAAACAAAAATATTGGTTTTCTTTTTACAATATCTCGAATGCCCTTTACATTAAGAGAGATGGTCTTAACATTGTAATTCTTGAAACAGGTTCAATAAATTATTACTAGCCTACAATATGAACTCAGTATACATATTATGAACATAGGTTATGAACAATAGCAATAACAAAGAACTTTGTTGACTTAAATGTAAACAAAACGAAATAAAGTTATTTGTTTGTAGGCATGCCTCTAAGGGGTATGTAGATCAGTTCATCCGCATTGTTCAGTTTATCTTTTGGCCTTCCACATTAAGCTTGATCTCTATGCCTTCAATGAAAGCTTTGGATCCGATATAGCAGGCTTTCTTGTTGTCTTTACATGCTTTCTTCACGAGGCCACAGAAGCGATCGTTTTTACTTTTCTTCTTTGGTCAGATCCTCCACGAAGCGAAGCTTGCGTTGTTTCAGGAATTCGCTGTTTTTGGCATTCCTCCATATGGCATCTCGCACAGAACGCAACGCGAACAGAATAATGACAGCACGAATCCTGTCTGGCTGTGGTTTGCCGAGGCTGTGAGCAATGTCAATGACATCAAATCCTTTCCGGCAAGATTCTGGAGAAACGACGTTGCAAATTTCAAGAACTTTCACTTTTATGTCTTCGTTTGGTTGTTCAGAGAGACCATAGAGGCATAGGCACCAGCGTCTTTTGTAATGTTCAGCAACAGTGATTCGCTCTTCCAGATTGACAAGTGATTGTTGTTGCTGTCAATCTTCTCAGCAAGCTTGTTTTTTTTTTTTTTTTTTAAGATCTTGAATCTCAACGTACAGGTGATTTAAAGATTTTTTTAGATCCTCAATTGAGTTTGAGTTGTTATTTATCATTTGCTCGAGTGATTCTGCCCTTTGATTAGTTTTCAGGGTAAGGGCAGTAATAATATTTTCCTGTAACTCAGACAGGGAAGGCTCACCTTTGTTTCTTTTCGGCATGGGGCTGCTTAGTGGAGTGTCAGGAGCTGGAGGTAGAATTATTGGTAGGTCTCCTGAAGATGAATCAGTAGGAGGTGAGTCTGTGGCAGCAGATGAGAAGACATGATCTAATATAACTTTCTTTCGTTTATCTTTGGCACTCATCATTGGCTTGTTAGCAAGGCCATTAAGGCTGTCTAGATCACAGCTTATCTTTAGTGCTTCTTACAGAATGAAATGGAAAAATTCTTTGACAGTATTTTGAAATTATTTCAAGATTTCTTTCATAAAAAAGAATAGACTAAAATATGTTTTTCTAAGAGGATAGAAGCAAAAACCCTACAGAGCATTTCAACATACGTCTGCTTTGGTCGCCATCTTGTTTTGACCCCCATCTTCCCACATAGTGATGTAGAGATGTGGGGGCGCATTAGAATGAGCAGTTTTAGGTAAGTGTGGTTGACTCTTAACTCTTATAAAGAATATCTCTTTGGATTTCAGGCTTTAGTCTTTGCAACTTTACAGATCTTCTTTACGCACCAAGAGCTTGTAATACTCCAAAGAGAAAGAAAAATTTGAAATCGCATCATATGACCCCTTTAACACAAACTATTACAATATTATGTGAGCAAATGCAGTGTACATAATGAAAACCATATATTCATTCAAGTGCGTCCAAACCTTTTATTAAACAAGTCAAGTAAGAGTTTTTTTGGTAACACTTTACAATAAGGTTCATTAGTTAACTGCTTTAGTTAACATGAACTAAGAATGAACAACACTTCTACAGCATTTATTAATCTTACGTAAAGTAAATCACAACATTTACTAATGCATCATTAAAATCAAAGGTTGTGCTTGTTAACATTAGTTAATGCACTGTGAACTAACATGAACGACTGTATTTTCATTAACATTAACAAATATTAATAAGTACTGTAACAAATGTATTGTTTTTTGTTTGTTCATGTTAGTTAATACATCAACTAACATTAACTAATGGAACCTTATTGTAAAGTGTTACCATTTTTTTTGACTATGTCTCATGTATCTCTCTGTATTGCTTTTTTTCCTTATGTAGGGTAACATCACTGAAGCGTACTTTCTGATTCCTGAACAGACATTATCTGAGAGATTATTACTGACTGATTCACAGTTAATCATTGCATCTAAAAATCATCCCTCCGAAAACAACAACCCACTGAATGCAGTGGAAGATCCAAAAAGCAAGCAAATTGAAGACGAGGAAAACTATGTCAACAAGGTCTGTCTGATGTTACCTGTTTCAAAACATATATATTGGTCATTCCATGAAATCAATGCCTTTTCTTTTAAAAATAAAACAAAATAAAATGTTTAATCAGCATTTTTTAAATATACATGAAAAGAAGACACCTTAAAATGACAAGAAATTGTATTGTGCCATCTCAGGCTATGTAATTTATTATTTTATGACTATTTTTCAACTTCATGTTTTGGTATTTTTGTCAACCCTGTTACCGACCCAAGCATTACTAGATACTATAGTTTAATTAGAATTGTGTGATAGTTTTCACATATATGAGCAGCATTGTAGTCCCTCTTTACTCTGGGATTGTTTCAAATTTTGTATTATTAAAAAATATATTTTTACATTTGTCATTCAGACAACCAAAAACATCCTAATTTTAAGGATGACCACATCAATTAAGAAAAAATTATATTTTTACAAGAGAGATATTAAAAAGTATATTTAAAGTTACAATGGAAAAACCTGGAAGGCTGTATCAGATAGAATTTTTACAATTTTATGAAATTAATGACAGAGTAACAAGGATGACGGGACACACATTCTTCAGCACGCTGCACATATTTGTTTACATAATAATGTACAGTTTACAATTTCAATAGTAAACAGTCAGTTTTTCAGTTTAAAATCAGTTCATCGTTGATTTAACATTGCTGTAAATAAGTAAAATGTAAATAAGAGACAAAAACTCTTAAAGGGGCATTTTTGTCCTAGTATCTTGAATTTTATGGCATGACTTCGTTTACGGGGTCGTTGCCTTGCATCATATTTGTCAACAGTCAATTGTATGAAATATAAGATGACATGCAGGTCTGGGGGCGGGGTCAGTGCGTTAACTGCATTAAAATATTTTAATCGTGTCATTGTATTCATAACTAATTAATTAAGTTACCATGTTAAACTGACAACACTAATATATATATATATATATATATATATATATATATATATATATATATATATATATATATATATATATATATATATATAATATTAAGACTTAAATTGTTATATTACTTTTGCGATGAACAGGTGGACATCTAAAATGTTCCGAGAGGTCAGTTTTTAAGATTTAAAGAAAAGTTTTTTTTGTTTTTTTTTTAAAGAAAAACATCTGTTGGGTTGTATAGAAGAGCTGATTTACCAGGTCTTATAGGAGCAAATGAATGCACATTGCTTGAAATTTGAGTTTTTAATGTCTTGTGAATTATTTTTCAGCTTTGAAGTACAAATGATCTGAAAGCAGTTATTAACGACATTGATTACAATTCTGGTTGCTTTACTTGCACCAGCCATGGCACAGACTATTTCTAGTCACTCAATAACTTGTTATAAAAATGTACACTGCCACCATGAAACATTTTTCTATTGCAAATTCACCTACTGTTGTTCTCACAGGCAGATACAGAGGATGAGGAAGAAGATGAAGGCAACTGCAACTACGCTGATTGTGTAAATGACAGAAGTGGTTGGGAAACTAATAATAGTGAAGTGAAGCCTATAGATTCAGTTTTGACTCTCCATAACAGTTCAGGAATCCACCATACAAAAGAAATAGCCATGGAAAAAATCCATCATGATGAATTTGATTGTAAAAAGCTATTTGTATTACACATGCCTGCAGATAGAAGCAGCCATCTTGAAGACAAAAATGCTGAGTTAGAATTGAAGGGAAATCAAGATGGTTCAGCGGATGTCTCAGGGAACATCAACTTGTTTTCAGTCACTTTGAGGCCTCTGGGACCAAAGGATGATTTGGATGAGGAGGCCTGTAAACCTCTCTTTCCCAAGTTAGTGGAAAGTGAAGTTCAAGAATTATCGACTTCTCACATTAGTCTACTGGAGAGACAGCAATCCGAAAGCCAAGATCTCCTTTTTCTATGTTCTTCTGATTTGGACATGAGGACTGAGCATGACACAATGTCAGGATATATGGTGACCCATACAGGAAACATGCATGAACAAAACAGGTCCTTTCCAGAGGGGACAGACTGTGATACAGACTATATGTCACGGTAAAGACAATATTTATTTAAAGACATGTTGAACATGTTCACAATAAAAATGTTTATAAAATGTTCATAATAAAAATGGTAAAATGTAAAATAAAATGTTGATATATGCATATACTGTATATGAGAAAAGAAAAAAACAGTACTTTTGAAAAGTTTGGGAACATTACTATTTTAAATGTTTTTAATCAAGTCTCTTCTGCTCACCAAGGCTGCATTTACACTAATATTGTGAAATGTTATGCTTTTATTCAGCAAATATGCATTGAATTGGTCAAATGTGACAGTAAAAGCAGTTACAAATTATTCTATTTCAAATAAATGCTGTTCTTTTTAACTTTCTATTCATCAAAGAATCCTGAAAAAAATTCCAAAAAATATTTAGCAGCAAAAACATTATTATTATTATTATTATTATTAATAATATTGATGATAATAAGAATCATTATTTGTGTGACAATTGAATTCTGGAGTAATGCTGAAAATTCAGCTTTTCATCACAGGAATAAATTACATTTTAAAATAAATCCACATAGAAAATATTTCAAACCATAATCATGTTTCACAATATTAATGTTTTGTTTGTTTGTTTTTCCGTAATTACATTGTGTATTGTCACTCAGCCCAGTACTGGATCTGTAACTTTGAAGCTTGACATAGTGTTGACTCGTTATGAACCTAAATTTTGGAACAGTTAGAAAAAGAAGAGTAAGAAATGGAAACTAAATATAACATACTTTTTAACATACTTTTTGTCTTATATAATTCTTAATGTAAGTGTCAATGAGTGTATGTAAAATGAAATTGATGAATTTTGAATCAGCCTAGCAAAGATGACCTTCAAAAAAAAAAAAAAAGAATGTTTTGAAATAATGAGCTTTTTTCCCCTTTTTGTCTTGTCATATTTTTATTAGCTTGAATCAGAATTTCTGAATTGATAGTTCTGCGTATTCAATGCTTCAGAAAACAGTTCCACATTACACTTAATTCAGTAAAAGTCTTTGATTTCTGTATATTTATGATGGTATTTGAGTGTAAGAAACTTTAATTGTGATAACATTTACTGAGAAAAGGAATGAAAGGAACAGGTGGATCGAACCTGTACAATGAACACATAATTGTACAGGTTCGATCCACCCAGAGAGGACTGAGACAGTTCTACCAGTTAAAACCAATGTTTTATACATATTAAATAATTTTCACACAAAAACCATAACATTCATTGAAAAGCACATTTAATACATTTATCTTTTAAGGTGGGCATATAGCAGTGACAGATGGGCGCATATAACGGTGTCCTGTTGGGAAAGATGTTACCCCAGCTCACAGTTATCCAATTTCACCTGTACAAGTGAACAGAACACAGCATCGGCAGCTAATGAGGTCCATTAGAGTGACATAAACCCCCTTCTTCGACTGATTGGCTAGAGGAGGAGCTGTCAATCTGGAACTAGTGGACCAATGGTGATGCTTAAACCCAGCATATATGGTGCTTTGTTGTTGATCATATTGATTGGAAAAAAGTATGGACACTGCCTTTGAAATAGAAATCATTCAAATTATTACACAGATCTAACCCAGCTATAGTGATTTTGAAAAGGTTAAAATCAGACATAGATACAAGCTGCTCTTTTTGTGGTGCCCCTAATGAAACTGATATTTATCTTCTGGGATTTTCCTCACACACAGCTATTTTGGATAAAATTTTCCAATGTTATTAATCATAATGTGCTCCTGGTTTTCTCTTTGTTTTTGTTTTTTTTAAGGATGTACTGTTCGACTTCTTTAATAATAATAAAAAAAAAGATAAAATCAATGAATACTCTATTATTAACCTATATTAGGTCTTGCAAGATTTTATATTCACCGCATTAAATTCATGCGTCAAAATCCTTTATTATTTTTGAAAAAATGGGAAGAGAGGCTTTCAAAAAGAAGGCTATGCACTTACTGATGGACTCAGAGTTGACCTGTAACTGATGATCCCACTTAGGTAGTACTCAGGCTCCTGTTAAAGTATCCAAGGTTTGCTGAATATCAGATGGAAATAATCTGATAAAACCGTATAAGAAAAGGTGTTTAACATTGCATAAACCATCTCACTGGGAAAGAAGCTTTGCAGCATATGTGGGCTTGCTTTCACTTCATTTGCGCAGAAGCACTAACACAACATTAGTGCTCATAGAAGTCCTAAACTAAGCAGGCTGTGCATTGAAGCTCTAACATGACTTGCTGTGACTAGAACTTGTAACTCAATGAAAAGGATCTTTCTGCATTGCAAATAAGATTTCATTTCATAACTTAAAAACTTGCTTCATGTGAGCAATTTTTACACTTAACATTGGACCCGGAAGAGAAGGGGTTACAACTGCATAAGTCAGGGGTGTCAAACTCAGTTCCTGTAGGGCCGTAGCCCGGCAGAGTTTAGTTCTAACCCTGCTCCAGCACACATATCATGTAGTTTTCAAATAAGCCTAAATGATTAGATTAGCTGCATCAGGTGTGTTTAATTAAGGTTATATCTAAACTGTGCAGGACTGTGGCCCTACAGGAACTGAGTTTGACACCCTTGGCATAAGTCAACTATCTAACCAACTAGCAGACTTTTATCCCTTATCTAACATGACTTTGGTCAATAAGAGTGGG
The DNA here is from genome assembly GCA_024542945.1 of allo-octoploid hybrid of Carassius auratus x Cyprinus carpio. Classification (NCBI taxonomy): domain Eukaryota; kingdom Metazoa; phylum Chordata; class Actinopteri; order Cypriniformes; species allo-octoploid hybrid of Carassius auratus x Cyprinus carpio. The sequence goes on from CM045022.1 coordinate 1,116,894, forward strand.
AAAGCATTGGCCGAATCATTGCATTTGGTTGGCTAAAAGAGAAGTACCTGCCTGTAAAAATAGCACCTGTAATGCTGGAAAAGGCAGCCCATGGATGTGTCAGAACAAGTCTTGTTGACTGATTTCTCGGATATGTTATAGAATCAGACAGGGCGATCCTAAAATCATGCAATTCTCATTTTGAAGGTGTGGAAAAAGATGAGTTGTTTGAGGACATGGATCATCATAACTGTTGAAGAGCCCCTACAGCCAAGCAGCTCTTGCATATCAGAAGTTGATTCAAGAACCTGCGTTTGTGATACAGCAGTGGCATTTGAGCTCCAGGTCATTGCAGCTGCTTATGATGAACTCCAACCAACATTAAGAAATGTCATGAAATCAATAGCTTACCCTGTTATGATGAATGTACAAAAACAGACTTGCAGGTACAGTACCTAAGTACATTTCTTAGAGAATCAGATTAACAACACCTGTCCCTCTTCCTTCGGTTTTGCAACGGGTCATATTTGTTCCTGGGAAAGAACATCACTGTTAGCTTCACACAATTTAAAGGCTTACAGAGATGACCCATTGCACACACATGTGACTGTAACCTGGAGCTGCCTGTGAATTATGATAACTATCCAGAGTTTCATCATTTTTTTTTTTTTTTTTTAATGCAATTTTGGAATATGTTATTTTGGGACAATTAAACCATTCCCTTGTTAAAACATAATCTGTTTGTCTTCACTACTGACCCATATACATATCTCAAATGTTAAGTCTTCAGCAACACATTTGCCAGTTATGAGGTTCCAAATCACTGTTAATTAGCTGTACAATTGTTATGTACAAGTCCACTGCTGCAAACACGTTTGTAAGGTTCAAATCATGCTCTGACATTAAATCAACATGTGTTAAAAATGTCTCCCTTGCATGAAAAATTCTTGAAAACACACTCTTCTAAACAGACTTGAACCTTCTTCACATGCACTGGTTGCAGGTGGTCTGTGGCTTCATATAGATACATATAGACACTGCATACATGATAGATGGTTGGCTATGTGGTGACCGTGAGTTGTGGACGGGCCGTATTGTGTGATTGTTCAAGCTAAGACAATCTCATCAAGCTCTTCCTATAAGGAAACATGTTTGAAACAGAGTTAGCAGATGTCTGGAAGCTTTGTGTGTAGCAGGAGAAACACACACAGCATGAATCATGGAACCAGGTAATCAAATCACAGAAAATGTGCAACAAAGAGAATTTTAAGATATTTCGTCCCCTTGGAATTACAAGGTTCTATCTGACATTTTTGTCAAAATTGAGTTATTCACATATTCTTATTCTGTGACAATTTATTTATATTATGTGATAGAATTTTTAATGTTCTGTACATTTTGGGAATTTTTATTTAAATAAACAAAAAAGTTGTATCTATACAGTCGAATGGAATGCAAAAACTTTGAAGCTCAAAATCTCAAAACTACTGGGAATGCAGCTAGAACCTTATAATTCCAAGGGGATGATTTTACATTTTTGGTATGCATAATACCAATAAGTATATTTAGTATAAATAGTATATTTATTTAGTATAATAATACCTAGTAGGTATATTTGTAGCAAGGGCAAAAATACATTGTATGGGTCAAAATTATCGATTTTTCTTTTATGCCAAAAATCATTAAGATATTAAGTAAAGATCATGTTCCATATTTTTTGTAAATTTCCTATCGTAAATATCAAAACTTCATTTTGATTTGTAATATGCATTGCTAAGAACTATATTCAGACAGCTTTAAAGGCAATTTTCTTAATATTTGATTTTTTTTGCACCCTCAGATTCCATATTTTCAAATAGTTGTATCTCGGCCAAATATTGTCTTATCCTAACATATTATTCAGCTTTCAGATAACTGTATAAATCTCAATTAAAAAATAAAATTGACCCTTATGACTTGTTTTGTGCCCCAGAGTCACAAATATGATTTATAAAATTAAAAATACAGTAATTGAGCTGTAGGACGTTCATAAATGATACACTCTTAAAAATAACAGTGCTTCAAAAGGTTCTTCAAGGGATGCCATAGAAGAACCATTTTTGGTTCCACAAAGAACCATTCAGTCAAAGGTTCTTTAAAGAACCACCTCTTTCTTACCTTTTTATAATCTGAAGAACCTTCTTTTGCCACAAAAGAACCTTTTGTGAAACAGTAAGGTTCTTCAGATGTTAAAGGTTCTTCATGAAACAATTTAGACAAAAAGGTTCTCCTATGGCATCGTGAAGCACCTTTATTTTCAAGAGTGTAGGTAAGCCAAGTTACAATTCCATGTTAGGCTATAGGTGGCATCTGGTGGACACTTGGGGAAGTGACAAACAAAATTTAGTGACTTTTACAATTTTTTTCATTGGCTTACACACATTTTCAAAACTTTGCCTCTTTTTTTTTCTCAAAACTTTACACACAAATTCAAGAATTGCACACACAAAATGCAAATTGACTCACATCTCTTGCAAAATGAAGCACTCCATTCAAAATATCACAGACACATCTTAAAAGCAAACATTTGCAAACACCTTTGCCACAATATTAATTCCTGTTAGATTTTTGTGTGTTACATAGAGTGTTTTACGAAATTGAAAACTGAGTCAAAGGCCGATAATTAGTGTATGGTTTTGCAGATTTGGTGTGTGGTTCTGGTGTTTGAGTGTCAAGTTTCAAAAATTGTGTGAAGTAAAGATTTTGTGTGTAAAAAACTGTAATCATCTAATGGACTGACAGTAAGCCTATGTTATTTTACTTTTACAGTTTATTTTTATTTTATTTTATTTTTTCAATTGCTAACAAGCGTTGTTCAATACTGAAGCCACATTTTTATAACTGTTCATACAGTCTGCATTACCAACATGAATCTTGGCCAAACTGTTTATCTCACCTCCAAAACTTATTCAGGCCAAAAAAAAAAAAAAAATGCTTATATTTGTCTCAAAATAAGCTTGTTTCACAACATACAGAATTCAGAAGGCAAACATTCTCATTCAGAAAATATACATTTCATTCATAACACATTGATCTTAAAAAAAAACATACAAACAAACAAAAAAAAAAAACAATGAGGAGTATTACATAAACTATAAACTTTTATCCTTGAAGTTTGAATGAAGCAACAATTTACGTTTTTTTTACGATCGCTATGACAATTTTTTCAATACTTCTAACAATTTTCCTAAACTCTTAATGCATCAACACACCTACAACACCCAATCGACAAAACAATTAATTTCATGCTCAAAATCACACATTGCAAGCTAAACTCCAACACTAATTTTCAAAATACAATAATACACTAAAACACTGCAAACATGTCTCAAAATCAAATTATTATTCCAAAACACTAACACTGTTCTATTCCAGCAGGAATATTTAGTCAATCATAGCACAATATCATAAAAACACTAACATAGCTTTCTACGCATAGTACTTCTAATACAATAAAAACAGTCTTTCTGCATTGGAAAAATAACATTTCTTTTCATGAGTCAGAAACTTCTTTCATAACGGTAAGATTTGCTCTTAACGTTAAATAATGCAACTTTATATCACTGAAAGAGACGCTTTGCAAAATACGGGGGCTTACTTTCTCTTCATTTGCCCAGAAGCATTAACTCAGCATTAGTGTTCACAGAAGCTGTAAACTGACAAGGCCGTGCGTTAAAGCTGTAACATAACTTTCTGTGCATAGAACTTCTAACACATTAAAATCTGTCTTTCAGCATTACAAAATAAAATTTCATTTCATAAGTCAGAATTATCTTTCATGTTGGAAAGAATTGCTCAACATTGAATTAAGCAACTTTCTCTCACTGAGAAAAAGGTTTTACTGCGGATGTGAGCTTGTTTTCCCTTCATTAGCCCAGAAGCACTAACTCAGCTTTAGTGTTCACAGAAGCTTTAAACTGACATTGCTGTGCATTAAAGCACTAACATAACTTTCTGCGCATAGAACTTCTAACACATTTAAAACTGCCTTTCTGTTAAAATACTTAAAAAATCCACTGTTAATCCCTTCCTTAGAAATACTTTAATCAGTTTGGCATGAGGCCCATTCATTTTTGGAGGAGACAATATCCATCTCTCCTTTCTCACCAATATAGGGCAATAACTATTTTATCCCTGGAAGAAATTATATGGGGTTTAAAAACTGGCAGATGAAAGGATTAAACATGGTACAAAACTTATATGAAGGAGGTACACTCATGACCTTTCAGAAGTTGGTTACAAAATATAATCTTCCACAAAAACACTTTTTAAAATACCTTCTAATTAGTAGTTATTTATATTCAAGAATTAAAACCTATTCAGAACCCCAACACTCTATTTTAGAAGAGGAATGGTATCCTTGTTTTATAAGACATTACTATCTGGACTAAAGGAAGGCTCCCAATCATATCTTTCAGCATGGAAACGAGACCTTCAGGTGAATATCACTGTGGAGGAATGGGAGCATGTCTGTCTTTCAGCTCAAACCCAATCTATTAATACTAGGTGTAGAATATTACAATACAAATAGATGATGAAGACATACATTACTCCTGTCAAATTACATAGGATTAATTCTAACATTCTGGATAGTTGTACAAAATGTAAAGATGAAACTGGTACATTGTTTCATTGTATGTAAGAGTGTAGGGAGCTGCAAATGTTCTGGAAGGAGGTTCTTGGTGTGGTCTGTGAAATGACTGGAGAAAATATTCCCTTGAAATCAAAGCTTTGTTTATTACATATATATCCTGAAAGTATGTCAGTAAATGCAAGTAAAAAGAAGTTAATAGATTTCAGTTTAATACAAGCTAAACATGTTATTGCTTTAGTATGAAAAAACATCCAAAGACCTGTTCTTTCACAATGGGTTAAAGAAATGTCTGATAACCTTGCTCTTGAAAAATGAACATATCCAGTAAGAGATAAAGCAGAGGTTTTTAAAAAGGTGTGGTCCCCTTTTAGGCAATTTGTAAATAGATAGATAAAGTGGAATGTTACATGATGACTGTAATTTGAAACTTTTATTTTTATATATATTTTTATTTTATATATATATATATATATATATATATATATATATATATATATATATATATTACATTAGTGAATGTTATTTTAGTATCTTTATATATGATTTTTTTCTGTTTGATAAATATAGGGGTGGGAAAGTATATTCTGTGTTCATGGGGTTTTGTAATAAAATTAATTAAAAAAAACAAAGTTGAAAAAAAAAACCTGCCTTTCTTCATTGCAAATAACATTTCTTTTCATAAGTCAGAATCAATTTTCGTCTTGGCAAGCTTTGCTCCTAACATTGCAAAAAGCAACTTTCTCTCACTTAAAGAGAAGCTTTGCAACATATGTGGGCTTGTTTTCTCTTCATTGGTCCAGGAGCACTAATTCAGCATTAGTGTTCTCAGAAGCTGTAAACTGACAAGGCTGTGCGTTTAAGCTCTAACATAACTTTCTGCGCATAGAACTTCTAACACATTAAAAACTGCCTTTCTGCATTGCCAGTAACATTTAACAAGTCAGAATCAATTTTCGTCTTGGCAAGCTTTGCTCCTAACATTGCAAAAAGCAACTTTCTCTCACTGAAAGAGAAGCTTTGCAACATATGTGGGCTTTCTTTCTCTTCATTTGCCCAGAAGCACTAATTCAGCATTTGTGTTTTCAGATGCTGTAAACTGTGTTGAAGCTCTAACATCACATTCCGCCCATAGAACTGTTAACACATTAAAATCAGTCTTTGTGCTTTGCAAATAGCATTTCTTTTCATAAGTGAGAATCAATTTTCACCTTGGCAAGCTTTGCTCCTAACATTGTAAAAAGCAACTTTCTCTCAATGAAAGAGAAGCTTTGCAACATTTGTGGGCTTTCTTTCTCTTCATTTGCCCAGAAACACTAACTCAGCTTTAGTGTTCTCAGATGCTGTAAACTGACAAGGCTGTGCGTAAAAACTCTAACATAACTTTCTGCACATAGAACCTTTAACACATTAAAATCTGTCTTTCAGCATTGCAAATAACATTTCTTTTCATAAGTCAGAATCAATTTTCATGTTGGCAAGCTTTGCTCCTAACATTGCAAAAAGCAACTTTCTCTCACTGAAAGAGAAGCTTTGCATCATATGAGGACTTTCTCTTCATTTGCCGAGAAGCACTAACTCAACATTAGTGTTCACTTAAGCTGTAAACTGACATTGCTGTGCATTGAAGTTCTATCATAAATTTCTGAGCATAGAACTTCTAACTCATTAAAAACAGGCTTTCTGCATTGCAAATAAATTTCATTTTCATGAGTCAGAATCAATTTTCATGTTGGCAAGCTTTGCTCCTAACATTGTAAAAAGCAACATTCTCTCACTGAGAGTGAAGCTTTGCAACATATGTGGGCTTTCTTTCTCATCATTTGCCCAGAAGCACTAACTCAACATTAGTGTTCTCAGAAGCTGTAAACTGATAAGGCCGTGCATTAAAGCTCTAACATAACTTTCTGGGCATAGAACTTCTGACACATTAAAAACTGTCTTTCTGCATTGCAAATAGCATTTCTTTTCATGAGTCATAATCAATTTTCATCGTGGCAAGCTTTGCTCCTAACATTGTAAAAAGCAACTTTCTCTCACTGAAAGAGAAGCTTTGCAACATATGTGGGCTTTCTTTCTATTCATTTGCCCAGAGGCACTAACTCAGCATTAGTGTTCTCAGAAGCTGTAAACTGACAAGGCTGTGCATTGAAGTTCTATCATAAATTTCTGCACATAGAACTTCTAACTCATTAAAAACTGTCTGTCTGCATTGCAAATACATTTTTTTTCATGAGTCATAATCAATTTGCATCGTGGCAAGCTTTGCTCCTAACATTGTAAAAAGCAACTTTCTCTCACTGAAAGAGAAGCTTTGCAACATATGTGGGCTTTCATTCTATTCATTTGCCCAGAAGCACTAATTCAGCATTAGTGTTTTCAGATGCTGTAAACTGTGTTGAAGCTCTAACATCACATTCCGCCCATAGAACTGTTAACACATTAAAATCAGTCTTTGTGCATTGCAAATAGCATTTCTTTTCATAAGTGAGAATCAATTTTCATCTTGGCAAGCTTTGCTCCTAACATTGTAAAAAGCAACTTTCTCTCAATGAAAGAGAAGCTTTGCAACATTTGTGGGCTTTCTTTCTCTTCATTTGCCCAGAAACACTAACTCAGCTTTAGTGTTCTCAGATGCTGTAAACTGACAAGGCTGTGCGTTAAAACTCTAACATAACTTTCTGCACATAGAACCTTTAACACATTAAAATCTGTCTTTCAGCATTGCAAATAACATTTCTTTTCATAAGTCAGAATCAATTTTCATGTTGGCAAGCTTTGCTCCTAACAGGATGTTTCTCTTCACAGAAGCGCTAAACTGAGCGTTTCATGCTTAGAAGCTCAAACATATGGTCATGATCAGAAAACTAGTAACTCACTGAAATCTGTTTTCTAAATTGCTAAAACATTTCATTTAAGATGTTAGAAACAACTTTAATGTGGGCAAGCTTTAGTCTTAAAAGTGCATAAACCAACTTTCTATAACAGAGACAGAAGGTTTTCAGCACTTCTGGGCTTTCTTTCTGTTCATTTGCTTAGTTGCACTAACAGAGTGTTACTGTTCCCAGAAGCGCTAAACTGAGCGTTTTATGCTTAGAAGCTCAAACATATGTTCATGATCAGAAAACTAGTAACTCACTGAAATCTGTTTTCTGCATTGATAATACATTTCATATATGATGTTAGAAATATCTTTCATGACGGCAAGCTTTAGTCTTAACATTGTACAAACTATCATTCTCTAACAGGGAAAGAAGGTTTTCTGCACTTGTGGCCTTTCTTTCTGCTTATTTGCTTAGTTGCACTAACAGAGTGTTACTGTTCTCAGAAGCGCTAAACTGAGCGTTTTATGCTTAAAAGCTCAAATATATGTTCATGATCAGAAAACTAGTAACTCACTGAAATCTCTTTTCTGCATTGATAAAACATTTCATATATGATGTTAGAAACATATTTAATGTGAGCAAGCTTTAGTCTTAACTTTGTACAAACTATCATTCTCTAACAGACAAAGAAGGTTTTCTGCACTTGTGGCCTTTCTTTCTGTTTATTTGCTTAGTTGCACTAACAGAGTGTCACTGTTCTCAGAAGTGCTAAACTGAGCGTTTTATGCTTAAAAGCTCAAACATTTGTTCATGATCAGAAAAATAGTAAGTCACTGATATCAGTTTTCTGCATTGATAATACATTTCATATATGATGTTAGAAACATCTTTCATATGGGCAAGCTTTATTCTTAACTTTCCACAGACTATCATTCTCTAACAGATTGTTACTGTTCTCAGAAGCGCTAAACTGAGCGTTTTATCCTTAAAAGCTCAAACATATGTTCATGATCAGAAAACTAGTAACTCACTGAAATCTGTTTTCTGCATTGATAAAACATTTCATATATGATGTTAGAAACATCTTTAATGTGGGCAAGCTTTAGTCTTAAAAGTGCAGAAACCAAGTTTCTATAACAGAGACAGAAGGTTTTCAGCACTCCTGGGCTTTCGTTCTGTTCTTTTGCTTAGTTGCACTAACAGAATGTTTCTCTTCACAGAAGCGCTAAACTGAGCGTTTTATGCTTTGAATGTCAAACATATGGTCATGATCAGAAAACTAGTAACTCACTGAAATCTGTTTTCTGCATTGCTAAAACATTTCTTTTAAGATGTTAGAAACAACTTTAATGTGGGCAAGCTTTAGTCTTAAAAGTGCATAAACCAACTTTCTATAACAGAGACAGAAGGTTTTCAGCACTCCTGGGCTTTCTTTCTGTTCTTTTGCTTAGTTGCACTAACAGAGTGTTACTGTTCCCAGAAGCGCTAAACTGAGCGTTTTATGCTCAGACGCTCAAACATATGGTCATGATCAGAAAACCAGTAACTCACTGAAATCTGTTTTCTGCATTGCTAAAACATTTCATGTAAGATGTTAGAAACATCTTTAATGTGGGCAAGCTTTAGTCTTAACTTTGTACAAACTATCATTCTCTAACAGAGAAAGGAGGTTTTCTGCACTTGTGGCCTTTCTTTCTGTTCATTTGCATAGTTGCACTAACAGAATGTTTCTTTTCACAGAAGCGCTAAACTGAGCGTTTTATGCTTAGAAGATCAAACATATGGTCATTATCAGAAAACTAGTAACTCACTGAAATCTGTTTTCTGCATTGCTAAAACATTTCTTTTAAGATGTTAGAAACAACTTTAATGTGGGCAAGCTTTAGTTTTAAAAGTGCATAAACCAACTTTCTATAACAGAGACAGAAGGTTTTCAGCACTCCTGGGCTTTCTTTCTGTTCTTTTGCTTAGTTGCACTAACAGAGTGTTACTGTTCCCAGAAGCGCTAAACTGAGCGTTTTATGCTCAGACGCTCAAACATATGTTCATGATCAGAAAACTAGTAACGCACTGAAATCTGTTTTCTGCATTGCTAAAACATTTCATGTAAGATGTTAGAAACATCTTTAATGTGGGCAAGCTTTAGTCTTAACTTTGTACAAACTATCATTCTCTAACAGAGAAAGAAGGTTTTCTGCACTTGTGGCCTTTCTTACTGTTCATTTGCATAGTTGCACTAACAGAATGTTTCTGTTCTCAGAAGCGCTAAATTAAGCGTTTTATGCTTAAAAACTCAAACATATGTTCATGATCAGAAAACTAGTAACTTACTGAAATCTGTTTTCTGCATTGCTAAAACATTTCATATATGATGTTAGAAACAACTTTAATGTGGGCAAGCTTTAGTCTTAAAAGTGCAGAAACCAAGTTTCTATAACAGAGACAGAAGGTTTTCAGCACTCCTGGGCTTTCTTTCTGTTCTTTTGCTTAGTTGCACTAACAGAATGTTACTGTTCACAGAAGCGCTAAACTGAGCGTTTTATGCTTAGAAGATCAAACATATGGTCATGATCAGAAAACTAGTAACTCACTGAAATCTGTTTTCTGCATTGCTAAAACATTTCATGTAAGATGTTAGAAACATCTTTAATGTGGGCAAGCTTTAGTCTTAACTTTGTACAAACTATCATTCTGTAACAGAGAAAGAAGGTTTTCTGCACTTGTGGCCTTTCTTTCTGTTCATTTGCATAGTTGCACTAACAGAATATTTCTGTTCACAGAAGCGCTAAACTGAGCGTTTTATGCTCAGACGCTCAAACATATGGTCATGATCAGAAAACTAGTAACTCACTGAAATCTGTTTTCTGCATTGATAAAACATTTCATATATGATGTTAGAAACATCTTTAATGTGGGCAAGCTTTAGTCTTAAAAGTGCAGAAAACAACTTTCTATAACAGACACAGAAGGTTTTCAGCACTCCTGGGCTTTCTTTCTGTTCTTTTGCTTAGTTGCACTAACAGAATGTTTCTGTTCACAGAAGCGCTAAACTGAGCGTTTTATGCTTAGAAGATCAAACATATGGTCATGATCAGAAAACTAGTAACTCACTGAAATCTGTTTTCTGCATTGCTAAAACATTTCTTTTAAGATGTTAGAAACAACTTTAATGTGGGCAAGCTTTAGTCTTAAAAGTGCATAAACCAACTTTCTATAACAGAGACAGAAGGTTTTCAGCACTCCTGGGCTTTCTTTCTGTTCTTTTGCTTAGTTGCACTAACAGAGTGTTACTGTTCCCAGAAGCGCTAAACTGAGCGTTTTATGCTCAGACGCTCAAACATATGGTCATGATCAGAAAACTACTGAAATCTGTTTTCTGCATTGCTAAAACATTTCATGTAAGATGTTAGAAACATCTTTAATGTGGGCAAGCTTTAGTCTTAACTTTGTACAAACTATCATTCTCTAACAGAGAAAGAAGGATTTCTGCACTTGTGGCCTTTCTTACTGTTCATTTGCATAGTTGACCTAAGAGAATATTTCTGTTCACAGAAGCGCTAAACTGAGCGTTTTATGCTTAGAAGCTCAAACATATTGTCATGATCAGAAAACTAGTAACTCACTGAAATCTGTTTTCTGCATTGATAAAACATTTCATACATGATGTTAGAAACATCTTTAATGTGGGCAAGCTTTAGTCTTAACTTTGTACAAACTATCATTCTCTAACAGAGAAAGAAGGTTTTCTGCACTTGTGGCCTTTCTTACTGTTCATTTGCATAGTTGCACTAACAGAATGTTTCTGTTCTCAGAAGCGCTAAATTAAGCGTTTTATGCTTAAAAACTCAAACATATGTTCATGATCAGAAAACTAGTAACTCACTGAAATCTGTTTTCTGCATTGATAAAACATTTCATATATGATGTTAGAAACATCTTTAATGTGGGCAAGCTTTAGTCTTAATTTTGTACAAACTATCATTCTCTAACAGAGAAAGAAGGATTTCTGCACTTGTGGCCTTTCTTTCTGTTCATTTGCATAGTTGCACTAACAGAATGTTTCTGTTCAAAGAAGCGCTAAACTGAGCGTTCATGCTTAGAAGCTCAAACATATTGTCATGACGAGAAAACTAGTAACTCACTGAAATCTGTTTTCTGCATTGATAATACATTTCATGTATGATGTTAGAACCATCTTTTATGTTGGCAAGCTTTAGTCTTAACACTGCAAAATCTGTCATTCTCTAACAGAGAAAGAAGGTTATCTGCACTTGTGGCCTTTCTTTCTGTTTATTTGCTTAGTTGCACTAACAGGATGTTTCTCTTCACAGAAGCGCTAAACTGAGCGTTTTATGCTTAGAAGTTCAAACATATGGTCATGATCAGAAAACTAGTAACTCACTGAAATCTGTTTTCTGCATTGCTAAAACATTTCATTTAAGATGTTAGAAACAACATTAATGTGGGCAAGCTTTAGTCTTAAAAGTGCAGAAAACAACTTTCTATAACAGAGACAGAAGGTTTTCAGCACTCCTGGGCTTTCTTTCTGTTCTTTTGCTTAGTTGCACTAACAGAGTGTTACTGTTCCCAGAAGCGCTAAACTGAGCGTTTTTTCCTTAAAAGCTCAAACATATGTTCATGATCAGAAAACTAGTAACTCACTGAAATCTGTTTTCTGCATTGCTAAAACATTTCATATATGATGTTAGAAACAACTTTAATGTGGGCAAGCTTTAGTCTTAAAAGTGCAGAAACCAAGTTTCTATAACAGAGACAGAAGGTTTTCAGCACTCCTGGGCTTTCTTTCTGTTCTTTTGCTTAGTTGCACTAACAGAATGTTTCTGTTCACAGAAGCGCTAAACTGAGCGTTTTATGCTTAGAAGATCAAACATATGGTCATGATCAGAAAACTAGTAACTCACTGAAATCTGTTTTCTGCATTGATAAAACATTTCTTTTAAGATGTTAGAAACATTTTTAATGTGGGCAAGCTTTAGTCTTAACTTTGTACAAACTATCATTCTCTAACAGAGAAAGAAGGTTTTCTGCACTTGTGGCCTTTCTTACTGTTCATTTGCATAGTTGCACTAACAGAATGTTTCTGTTCTCAGAAGCGCTAAATTAAGCGTTTTATGCTTAAAAACTCAAACATATGTTCATGATCAGAAAACTAGTAACTCACTGAAATCTGTTTTCTGCATTGATAATAAATTTCATATATGATGTTAGAACCATCTTTTATGTTGGCAAGCTTTAGTCTTAACACTGCAAAATCTGTCATTCTCTAACAGAGAAAGAAGGTTTTCTGCACTTGTGGCCTTTCTTTCTGTTTATTTGCTTAGTTGCACTAATAGAGTGTTACTGTTCTCAGAAGCGCTAAACTGAGCATTTTATCCTTAAAAGCTCAAACATATGTTCATAATCAGAAAACTAGTAACTTACTGAAATCTGTTTTCTGCATTGATAATATATTTCATATATGATGTTACAAACATCTTTAATGTTGGCGAGCTTTAGTCTTAACTTTGTAAAATCTGTCTTTTTCTAACAGAGAAAGAAGGTTTTCAGCCCTTGCGGGTTTTCTTTCTGTTCATTTGCTTAGTTGCACTAACAGGATGTTTCTCTTCACAGAAGCGCTAAACTGAGCGTTTTATGCTTAGAAGTTCAAACATATGGTCATGATCAGAAAACTAGTAACTCACTGAAATCTGTTTCCTGCATTGCTAAAACATTTCATTTAAGATGTTAGAAACAACTTTAATGTGGGCAAGCTTTAGTCTTAAAAGTGCAGAAACCAACTTTCTATAACAGAGACAGAAGGTTTTCAGCACTCCTGGGCTTTCGTTCTGTTCTTTTGCTTAGTTGCACTAACAGAATGTTTCTGTTTAAAGAAGCGCTAAACTGAGCGTTTATGCTTAGAAGCTCAAACATATTGTCATGACCGAGAAAACTAGTAACTCACTGAAATCTCTTTTCTGCATTGATAATACATTTCATATATGATGTTAGAACCATCTTTTATGTTGGCAAGCTTTAGTCTTAACATTGCAAAATCTGTCATTCTCTAACAGAGAAAGAAGGTTTTCTGCACTTGTGGCCTTTCTTTCTGTTTATTTGCTTAGTTGCACTAACAGAGTGTTACTGTTCTCAGAAGCGCTAAACTGAGCGTTTTATCCTTAAAAGCTCAAACATATGTTCATGATCAGAAAACTAGTAACTCACTGAAATCTGTTTTCTGCATTGATAATACATTTCATATATGATGTTAGAAACATCTTTAATGTGGGCAAGCTTTAGTCTTAAAAGTGCAGAAACCAAGTTTCTATAACAGAGACAGAAGGTTTTCAGCACTCCTGGGCTTTCGTTCTGTTCTTTTGCTTAGTTGCACTAACAGAATGTTTCTCTTCACAGAAGCGCTAAACTGAGCGTTTTATGCTTTGAATGTCAAACATATGGTCATGATCAGAAAACTAGTAACTCACTGAAATCTGTTTTCTGCATTGCTAAAACATTTCATGTAAGATGTTAGAAACATCTTTAATGTGGGCAAGCTTTAGTCTTAACTTTGTACAAACTATCATTCTCTAACAGAGAAAGAAGGTTTTCTGCACTTGTGGCCTTTCTTTATGTTCATTTGCATAGTTGACCTAAGAGAATATTTCTGTTCACAGAAGCGCTAAACTGAGCGTTTTATGCTTAGAAGCTCAAACATATGGTCATGATCAGAAAACTAGTAACTTACTGAAATCTGTTTTCTGCATTGATAAAACATTTCATACATGATGTTAGAAACATCTTTAATGTGGGCAAGCTTTAGTCTTAACTTTGTACAAACTATCATTCTCTAACATAGAAAGAAGGTTTTCTGCACTTGTGGACTTTCTTACTGTTCATTTGCATAGTTGCACTAACAGAATATTTCTGTTCACAGAAGCGCTAAACTGAGCGTTTTATGCTCAGACGCTCAAACATATGGTCATGATCAGAAAACTAGTAACTCACTGAAATCTGTTATCTGCATTGATAAAACATTTCATATATGATGTTAGAAACATCTTTAATGTGGGCAAGCTTTAGTCTTAATTTTGTACAAACTATCATTCTCTAACAGAGAAAGAAGATTTTCAGCACTTGTGGCCTTTCTTTCTGTTCATTTGCATAGTTGCACTAACAGAATGTTTCTGTTCAAAGAAGCGCTAAACTGATCGTTCATGCTTAGAAGCTCAAACATATTGTCATGACGAGAAAACTAGTAACTCACTGAAATCTGTTTTCTGCATTGATAATACATTTCATGTATGATGTTAGAACCATCTTTTATGTTGGCAAGCTTTAGTCTTAACACTGCAAAATCTGTCATTCTCTAACAGAGAAAGAAGGTTTTCTGCACTTGTGGCCTTTCTTTCTGTTTATTTGCTTAGTTGCACTAACAGGATGTTTCTCTTCACAGAAGCGCTAAACTGAGCGTTTTATGCTTAGAAGTTCAAACATATGGTCATGATCAGAAAACTAGTAACTCACTGAAATCTGTTTTCTGCATTGCTAAAACATTTCATTTAAGATGTTAGAAACAACTTTAATGTGGGCAAGCTTTAGTCTTAAAAGTGCAGAAAACAACTTTCTATAACAGAGACAGAAGTTTTTCAGCACTCCTGGGCTTTCTTTCTGTTCTTTTGCTTAGTTGCACTAACAGAGTGTTACTGTTCCCAGAAGCGCTAAACTGAGCGTTTTATCCTTAAAAGCTCAAACATATGTTCATGATCAGAAAACTAGTAACTTACTGAAATCTGTTTTCTGCATTGCTAAAACATTTCATATATGATGTTAGAAACAACTTTAATGTGGGCAAGCTTTAGTCTTAAAAGTGCAGAAACCAAGTTTCTATAACAGAGACAGAAGGTTTTCAGCACTCCTGGGCTTTCTTTCTGTTCTTTTGCTTAGTTGCACTAACAGAATGTTTCTGTTCACAGAAGCGCTAAACTGAGCGTTTTATGCTTAGAAGATCAAACATATGGTCATGATCAGAAAACTAGTAACTCACTGAAATCTGTTTTCTGCATTGATAAAACATTTCTTTTAAGATGTTAGAAACATCTTTAATGTGGGCAAGCTTTAGTCTTAACTTTGTACAAACTATCATTCTCTAACAGAGAAAGAAGGTTTTCTGCACTTGTGGCCTTTCTTACTGTTCATTTGCATAGTTGCACTAACAGAATGTTTCTGTTCTCAGAAGCGCTAAATTAAGCGTTTTATGCTTAAAAACTCAAACATATGTTCATGATCAGAAAACTAGTAACTCACTGAAATCTGTTTTCTGCATTGATAATACATTTCATATATGATGTTAGAACCATCTTTTATGTTGGCAAGCTTTAGTCTTAACACTGCAAAATCTGTCATTCTCTAACAGAGAAAGAAGGTTTTCTGCACTTGTGGCCTTTCTTTCTGTTTATTTGCTTAGTTGCACTAATAGAGTGTTACTGTTCTCAGAAGCGCGAAACTGAGCATTTTTTCCTTAAAAGCTCAAACATATGTTCATAATCAGAAAACTAGTAACTTACTGAAATCTGTTTTCTGCATTGATAATATATTTCATATATGATGTTACAAACATCTTTAATGTTGGCGAGCTTTAGTCTTAACTTTGTAAAATCTGTCTTTTTCTAACAGAGAAAGAAGGTTTTCAGCCCTTGCGGGTTTTCTTTCTGTTAATTTGCTTAGTTGCACTAACAGGATGTTTCTCTTCACAGAAGCGCTAAACTGAGCGTTTTATGCTTAGAAGTTCAAACATATGGTCATGATCAGAAAACTAGTAACTCACTGAAATCTGTTTTCTGCATTGCTAAAACATTTCATTTAAGATGTTAGAAACAACTTTAATGTGGGCAAGCTTTAGTCTTAAAAGTGCAGAAAACAACTTTCTATAACAGAGACAGAAGGTTTTCAGCACTCCTGGGCTTTCTTTCTGTTCTTTTGCTTAGTTGCACTAACAGAGTGTTACTGTTCCCAGAAGCACTAAACTGAGCGTTTTATCCTTAAAAGCTCAAACATATGTTCATGATCAGAAAACTAGTAACTTACTGAAATCTGTTTTCTGCATTGCTAAAACATTTCATATATGATGTTAGAAACAACTTTAATGTGGGCAAGCTTTAGTCTTAAAAGTGCAGAAACCAAGTTTCTATAACAGAGACAGAAGGTTTTCAGCACTCCTGGGCTTTCTTTCTGTTCTTTTGCTTAGTTGCACTAACAGAATGTTTCTGTTCACAGAAGCGCTAAACTGAGCGTTTTATGCTTAGAAGATCAAACATATGGTCATGATCAGAAAACTAGTAACTCACTGAAATCTGTTTTCTGCATTGCTAAAACATTTCTTTTAAGATGTTAGAAACATCTTTAATGTGGGCAAGCTTTAGTCTTAACTTTGTACAAACTATCATTCTCTAACAGAGAAAGAAGGTTTTCTGCACTTGTGGCCTTTCTTTATGTTCATTTGCATAGTTGACCTAAGAGAATATTTCTGTTCACAGAAGCGCTAAACTGAGCGTTTTATGCTTAGAAGCTCAAACATATTGTCATGATCAGAAAACTAGTAACTTACTGAAATCTGTTTTCTGCATTGATAAAACATTTCATACATGATGTTAGAAACATCTTTAATGTGGGCAAGCTTTAGTCTTAACTTTGTACAAACTATCATTCTCTAACATAGAAAGAAGGTTTTCTGCACTTGTGGACTTTCTTACTGTTCATTTGCATAGTTGCACTAACAGAATGTTTCTGTTCTCAGAAGCGCTAAATTAAGCGTTTTATGCTTAAAAACTCAAACATATGTTCATGATCAGAAAACTAGTAACTCACTGAAATCTGTTATCTGCATTGATAAAACATTTCATATATGATGTTACAAACATCTTTAATGTTGGCGAGCTTTAGTCTTAACTTTGTAAAATCTGTCTTTTTCTAACAGAGAAAGAAGGTTTTCAGCCCTTGCGGGTTTTCTTTGTTCATTTGCTTAGTTGCACTAACAGGATGTTTCTCTTCACAGAAGCGCTAAACTGAGCGTTTTATGCTTAGAAGTTCAAACATATGGTCATGATCAGAAAACTAGTAACTCACTGAAATCTGTTTTCTGCATTGCTAAAACATTTCATTTAAGATGTTAGAAACAACTTTAATGTGGGCAAGCTTTAGTCTTAAAAGTGCAGAAAACAACTTTCTATAACAGAGACAGAAGGTTTTCAGCACTCCTGGGCTTTCTTTCTGTTCTTTTGCTTAGTTGCACTAACAGAGTGTTACTGTTCCCAGAAGCGCTAAACTGAGAGTTTTATGCTCAGAAGCTCAAACATATGGTCATGATCAGAAAACTAGTAAATCACTGAAATCTGTTTTCTGCATTGCTAAAACATTTCATGTAAGATGTTAGAAACATCTTTAATGTGGGCAAGCTTTAGTCTTAACTTTGTACAAACTATCATTCTGTAACAGAGAAAGAAGGTTTTCTGCACTTGTGGCCTTTCTTTCTGTTCATTTGCATAGTTGCACTAACAGAATATTTCTGTTCACAGAAGCGCTAAACTGAGCGTTTTATGCTCAGACGCTCAAACATATGGTCATGATCAGAAAACTAGTAACTCACTGAAATCTGTTTTCTGCATTGATAAAACATTTCATATATGATGTTAGAAACATCTTTAATGTGGGCAAGCTTTAGTCTTAAAAGTGCAGAAACCAAGTTTCTATAACAGAGACAGAAGGTTTTCAGCACTCCTGGGCTTTCTTTCTGTTCTTTTGCTTAGTTGCACTAACAGAATGTTTCTGTGCACAGAAGCGCTAAACTGAGCGTTTTATGCTTAGAAGATCAAACATATGGTCATGATCAGAAAACTAGTAACTCACTGAAATCTGTTTTCTGCATTGATAAAACATTTCTTTTAAGATGTTAGAAACAACTTTAATGTGGGCAAGCTTTAGTCTTAAAAGTGCAGAAAACAACTTTCTATAACAGAGACAGAAGGTTTTCAGCACTCCTGGGCTTTCTTTCTGTTCTTTTGCTTAGTTGCACTAACAGAGTGTTACTGTTCCCAGAAGCGCTAAACTGAGAGTTTTATGCTCAGAAGCTCAAACATATGGTCATGATCAGAAAACTAGTAACTCACTGAAATCTGTTTTCTGCATTGCTAAAACATTTCATGTAAGATGTTAGAAACATCTTTAATGTGGGCAAGCTTTAGTCTTAACTTTGTACAAACTATCATTCTGTAACAGAGAAAGAAGGTTTTCTGCACTTGTGGCCTTTCTTTCTGTTCATTTGCATAGTTGCACTAACAGAATATTTCTGTTCACAGAAGTGCTAAACTGAGCGTTTTATGCTCAGACGCTCAAACATATGGTCATGATCAGAAAACTAGTAACTCACTGAAATCTGTTTTCTGCATTGATAAAACATTTCATATATGATGTTAGAAACATCTTTAATGTGGGCAAGCTTTAGTCTTAATTTTGTACAAACTATCATTCTCTAACAGAGAAAGAAGGTTTTCTGCACTTGTGGCCTTTCTTTCTGTTCATTTGCATAGTTGCACTAACAGGATGTTTCTCTTCACAGAAGCGCTAAACTGAGCGTTTTATGCTTAGAAGTTCAAACATATGGTCATGACGAGAAAACTAGTAACTCACTGAAATCTGTTTTCTGCATTGATAATACATTTCATATATGATGTTAGAACCATCTTTTATGTTGGCAAGCTTTAGTCTTAACACTGCAAAATCTGTCATTCTCTAACAGAGAAAGAAGGTTTTCTGCACTTGTGGCCTTTCTTTCTGTTTATTTGCTTAGTTGCACAAACAGGATGTTTCTCTTCACAGAAGCGCTAAACTGAGCGTTTTATGCTTAGAAGGTCAAACATATGGTCATGATCAGAAAACTAGTAACTCACTGAAATCTGTTTTCTGCATTGCTAAAACATTTCATTTAAGATGTTAGAAACAACTTTAATGTGGGCAAGCTTTAGTCTTAAAAGTGCAGAAACCAAGTTTCCATAACAGAGACAGAAGGTTTTCAGCACTCCTGGGCTTTCTTTCTGTTCTTTTGCTTAGTTGCACTAACAGAATGTTTCTGTTCACAGAAGCGCTAAACTGAGCGTTTTATGCTTAGAAGATCAAACATATGGTCATGATCAGAAAACTAGTAACTCACTGAAATTTGTTTTCTGCATTGCTAAAACATTTCTTTTAAGATGTTAGAAACAACTTTAATGTGGGCAAGCTTTAGTCTTAAAAGTGCATAAACCAACTTTCTATAACAGAGACAGAAGGTTTTCAGCCCTCCTGGGCTTTCTTTCTGTTCTTTTGCTTAGTTGCACTAACAGAGTGTTACTGTTCCCAGAAGCGCTAAACTGAGCGTTTTATGCTCAGACGCTCAAACATATGGTCATGATCAGAAAACTAGTAACTCACTGAAATCTGTTTTCTGCATTGCTAAAACATTTCATGTAAGATGTTAGAAACAACTTTAATGTGGGCAAGCTTTAGTCTTAACTTTGTACAAACTATCATTCTCTAACAGAGAAAGAAGGTTTTCTGCACTTGTGGCCTTTCTTACTGTTCATTTGCATAGTTGCACTAACAGAATGTTTCTGTTCTCAGAAGCGCTAAATTAAGCGTTTTATGCTTAAAAACTCAAACATATGTTCATGATCAGAAAACTAGTAACTCACTGAAATCTGTTTTCTGCATTGATAATACATTTCATATATGATGTTAGAACCATCTTTTATGTTGGCAAGCTTTAGTCTTAACACTGCAAAATCTGTCATTCTCTAACAGAGAAAGAAGGTTTTCTGCACTCGTGGCCTTTCTTTCTGTTTATTTGCTTAGTTGCACTAACAGAGTGTTACTGTTCTCAGAAGCGCTAAACTGAGCGTTTTATCCTTAAAAGCTCAAACATATGTTCATGATCAGAAAACTAGTAATTTACTGAAATCTGTTTTCTGCATTGATAATATATTTCATATATGATGTTACAAACATCTTTTATGTTGGCAAGCTTTAGTCTTAACTTTGTAAAATCTGTCTTTTTCTAACAGAGAAAGAAGGTTTTCAGCCCTTGCGGGTTTTCTTTCTGTTCATTTGCTTAGTTGCACTAACAGAATGTTTCTGTTCACAGAAGCGCTAAACTGAGCGTTTTATGCTTAGAAGTTCAAACATATGGTCATGATCAGAAAACTAGTAACTTACTGAAATCTGTTTTCTGCATTGCTAAAACATTTCATATATGATGTTAGAAACAACTTTAATGTGGGCAAGCTTTAGTCTTAAAAGTGCAGAAACCAAGTTTCTATAACAGAGACAGAAGGTTTTCAGCACTCCTGGGCTTTCTTTCTGTTCTTTTGCTTAGTTGCACTAACAGAATGATTCTGTTCACAGAAGCGCTAAACTGAGCGTTTTATGCTTAGAAGATCAAACATATGGTCATGATCAGAAAACTAGTAACTAACTGAAATCTGTTTTCTGCATTGCTAAAACATTTCTTTTAAGATGTTAGAAACAACTTTAATGTGGGCAAGCTTTAGTCTTAAAAGTGCATAAACCAACTTTCTATAACAGAGACAGAAGGTTTTCAGCACTCCTGGGCTTTCTTTCTGTTCTTTTGCTTAGTTGCACTAACAGAATGATTCTGTTCACAGAAGCGCTAAACTGAGAGTTTTATGCTCAGACGCTCAAACATATGGTCATGATCAGAAAACTAGTAACTCACTGAAATCTGTTTTCTGCATTGCTAAAACATTTCATGTAAGATGTTAGAAACATCTTTATTGTGGGCAAGCTTTAGTCTTAACTTTGTACAAACTATCATTCTCTAACAGAGAAAGGAGGTTTTCTGCACTTGTGGCCTTTTTTCTGTTCATTTGCATAGTTGCACTAACAGAATGTTTCTGTTCTCAGAAGCGCTAAATTAAGCGTTTTATGCTTAAAAACTCAAACATATGTTCATGATCAGAAAACTAGTAACTCACTGAAATCTGTTTTCTGCATTGATAAAACATTTTATATATGATGTTAGAAACATCTTTAATGTGGGCAAGCTTTAGTCTTAATTTTGTACAAACTATCATTCTCTAACAGAGAAAGAAGGTTTTCTGCACTTGTGGCCTTTCTTTCTGTTCATTTGCATAGTTGCACTAACAGAATGTGTTTCTGTTCAAAGAAGCGCTAAACTGAGCGTTCATGCTTAGAAGCTCAAACATATTGTCATGACCGAGAAAACTAGTAACTCACTGAAATCTGTTTTCTGCATTGATAATACATTTCATATATGATGTTAGAACCATCTTTTATGTTGGCAAGCTTTAGTCTTAACACTGCAAAATCTGTCATTCTCTAACAGAGAAAGAAGGTTTTCTGCACTTGTGGCCTTTCTTTCTGTTTATTTGCTTAGTTGCACTAACAGAGTGTTACTGTTCTCAGAAGCGCTAAACTGAGCGTTTTATCCTTAAAAGCTCAAACATATGTTCATGATCAGAAAACTAGTAATTTACTGAAATCTGTTTTCTGCATTGCTAAAACATTTCATTTAAGATGTTAGGAACAACTTTAATTTGGGCAAGCTTTAGTCTTAAAAGTGCAGAAAACAACTTTCTATAACAGAGACAGAAGGTTTTCAGCACTCCTGGGCTTTCTTTCTGTTCTTTTGCTTAGTTGCACTAACAGAGTGTTACTGTTCCCAGAAGCGCTAAACTGAGAGTTTTATGCTCAGACGCTCAAACATATGGTCATGATCAGAAAACTAGTAACTCACTGAAATCTGTTTTCTGCATTGCTAAAACATTTCATGTAAGATGTTAGAAACATCTTTAATGTGGGCAAGCTTTAGTCTTAAAAGTGCAGAAACCAAGTTTCTATAACAGAGACAGAAGGTTTTCAGCACTCCTGGGCTTTCTTTCTGTTCTTTTGCTTAGTTGCACTAACAGAATGTTTCTGTTCACAGAAGCGCTAAACTGAGCGTTTTATGCTTAGAAGATCAAACATATGGTCATGATCAGAAAACTAGTAACTAACTGAAATCTGTTTTCTGCATTGCTAAAACATTTCTTTTAAGATGTTAGAAACAACTTTAATGTGGGCAAGCTTTAGTCTTAAAAGTGCATAAACCAACTTTCTATAACAGAGACAGAAGGTTTTCAGCACTCCTGGGCTTTCTTTCTGTTCTATTGCTTAGTTGCACTAACAGAGTGTTACTGTTCCCAGAAGCGCTAAACTGAGCGTTTTATGCTCAGACGCTCAAACATATGGTCATGATCAGAAAACTAGTAACTCACTGAAATCTGTTTTCTGCATTGCTAAAACATTTCATGTAAGATGTTAGAAACATCTTTATTGTGGGCAAGCTTTAGTCTTAACTTTGTACAAACTATCATTCTCTAACAGAGAAAGGAGGTTTTCTGCACTTGTGGCCTTTTTTCTGTTCATTTGCATAGTTGCACTAACAGAATGTTTCTGTTCACAGAAGCGCTAAACTGAGCGTTTTATGCTTAGAAGATCAAACATATGGTCATGATCAGAAAACTAGTAACTCACTGAAATCTGTTTTCTGCATTGCTAAAACATTTCTTTTAAGATGTTAGAAACAACTTTAATGTGGGCAAGCTTTAGTCTTAACTTTGTACAAACTATCATTCTCTAACAGAGAAAGAAGGTTTTCTGCACTTGTTTACTGTTCATTTGCATAGTTGCACTAACAGAATGTTTCTGTTCTCAGAAGCGCTAAATTAAGCGTTTTATGCTTAAAAACTCAAACATATTGTCATGACCGAGAAAACTGGTAACTCACTGAAATCTGTTTTCTGCATTGATAATACATTTCATATATGATGTTAGAACCATCTTTTATGTTGGCAAGCTTTAGTCTTAACACTGCAAAATCTGTCATTCTCTAACAGAGAAAGAAGGTTTTCTGCACTTGTGGCCTTTCTTTCTGTTTATTTGCTTAGTTGCACTAACAGAGTGTTACTGTTCTCAGAAGCGCTAAACTGAGCGTTTTATCCTTAAAAGCTCAAACATATGTTCATGATCAGAAAACTAGTAATTTACTGAAATCTGTTTTCTGCATTGATAATATATTTCATATATGATGTTACAAACATCTTTTATGTTGGCAAGCTTTAGTCTTAACTTTGTAAAATCTGTCTTTTTCTAACAGAGAAAGAAGGTTTTCAGCCCTTGCGGGTTTTCTTTCTGTTCATTTGCTTAGTTGCACTAACAGAATGTTTCTGTTCACAGAAGCGCTAAACTGAGCGTTTTATGCTTAGAAGTTCAAACATATGGTCATGATCAGAAAACTAGTAACTCACTGAAATCTGTTTTCTGCATTGCTAAAACATTTCATTTAAGATGTTAGGAACAACTTTAATTTGGGCAAGCTTTAGTCTTAAAAGTGCAGAAAACAACTTTCTATAACAGAGACAGAAGGTTTTCAGCACTCCTGGGCTTTCTTTCTGTTCTTTTGCTTAGTTGCACTAACAGAGTGTTACTGTTCCCAGAAGCGCTAAACTGAGAGTTTACCAAGTTTCTATAACAGAGACAGAAGGTTTTCAGCACTCCTGGGCTTTCTTTCTGTTCTTTTGCTTAGTTGCACTAACAGAATGTTTCTGTTCACAGAAGCGCTAAACTGAGCGTTTTATGCTTAGAAGATCAAACATATGGTCATGATCAGAAAACTAGTAACTCACTGAAATCTGTTTTCTGCATTGCTAAAACATTTCTTTCAAGATGTTAGAAACAACTTTAATGTGGGCAAGCTTTAGTCTTAAAAGTGCATAAACCAACTTTCTATAACAGAGACAGAAGGTTTTCAGCACTCCTGGGCTTTCTTTCTGTTCTTTTGCTTAGTTGCACTAACAGAGTGTTACTGTTCCCAGAAGCGCTAAACTGAGCGTTTTATGCTCAGACGCTCAAACATATGGTCATGATCAGAAAACTAGTAACTCACTGAAATCTGTTTTCTGCATTGCTAAAACATTTCATGTAAGATGTTAGAAACATCTTTAATGTGGGCAAGCTTTAGTCTTAACTTTGTACAAACTATCATTCTCTAACAGAGAAAGAAGGTTTTCTGCACTTGTGGCCTTTCTTTCTGTTCATTTGCATAGTTGCACTAACAGAATGTTTCTGTTCACAGAAGCGCTAAACTGAGCGTTTTATGCTTAGAAGATCAAACATATGGTCATGATCAGAAAACCAGTAACTCACTGAAATCTGTTTTCTGCATTGATAATATATTTCATATATGATGTTACAAACATCTTTAATGTTGGCAAGCTTTAGTCTTAACTTTGTAAAATCTGTCTTTTTCTAACAGAGAAAGAAGGTTTTCAGCCCTTGCGGGTTTTCTTTCTGTTCATTTGCTTAGTTGCACTAACAGGATGTTTCTCTTCACAGAAGCGCTAAACTGAGCGTTTTATGCTTAGAAGTTCAAACATATGGTCATGATCAGAAAACTAGTAACTCACTGAAATCTGTTTTCTGCATTGCTAAAACATTTCATTTAAGATGTTAGAAACAACTTTAATGTGGGCAAGCTTTAGTCTTAAAAGTGCAGAAAACAACTTTCTATAACAGAGACAGAAGGTTTTCAGCACTCCTGGGCTTTCTTTCTGTTCTTTTGCTTAGTTGCACTAACAGAGTGTTACTGTTCCCAGAAGCGCTAAACTGAGAGTTTTATGCTCAGAAGCTCAAACATATGGTCATGATCAGAAAACTAGTAACTCACTGAAATCTGTTTTCTGCATTGCTAAAACATTTCATGTAAGATGTTAGAAACATCTTTAATGTGGGCAAGCTTTAGTCTTAACTTTGTACAAACTATCATTCTGTAACAGAGAAAGAAGGTTTTCTGCACTTGTGGCCTTTCTTTCAGTTCATTTGCATAGTTGCACTAACAGAATATTTCTGTTCACAGAAGCAATAAACTGAGCGTTTTATGCTCAGACGCTCAAACATATGGTCATGATCAGAAAACTAGTAACTCACTGAAATCTGTTTTCTGCATTGATAAAACATTTCATATATGATGTTAGAAACATCTTTAATGTGGGCAAGCTTTAGTCTTAAAAGTGCAGAAAACAACTTTCTATAACAGACACAGAAGGTTTTCAGCACTCCTGGGCTTTCTTTCTGTTCTTTTGCTTAGTTGCACTAACAGAGTGTTACTGTTCCCAGAAGCGCTAAACTGAGCGTTTTATCCTTAAAAGCTCAAACATATGTTCATGATCAGAAAACTAGTAACTTACTGAAATCTGTTTTCTGCATTGCTAAAACATTTCATATATGATGTTAGAAACAACTTTAATGTGGGCAAGCTTTAGTCTTAAAAGTGCAGAAACCAAGTTTCTATAACAGAGACAGAAGGTTTTCAGCACTCCTGGGCTTTCTTTCTGTTCTTTTGCTTAGTTGCACTAACAGAGTGTTACTGTTCCCAGAAGCGCTAAACTGAGCGTTTTATGCTCAGAACCTCAAACATATTGTCATGATCAGAAAACTAGTAACTCACCGAAATCTGTTTTCTGCATTGATAATACATTTCATATATGATGTTAGAACTATCTTTCATGTTTGGCAAGCTTTAGTCTTAACTTTGCAAAATCTGTCATTCTCTAACAGAGAAAGAAGGTTTTCTGCACTTGTGGCCTTTCTTTCTGTTTATTTGCTTAGTTGCACTAACAGAGTGTTACTGTTCTCAGAAGCGCTAAACTGAGCGTTTTATCCTTAAAAGCTCAAACATATGTTCATGATCAGAAAACCAGTAACTCACTGAAATCTCTTTTCTGCATTGATAAAACATTTCATATATGATGTTAGAAACATCTTTCATGTGGGCAAGCTTTAGTCTTAACTTTGTACAAACTATCATTCTCTAACAGAGAAAGGTTTTCTGCACTTGTGGCCTTTCATTCTGTTCATTTGCATAGTTGCACTAACAGAATGTTTTTGTTCAAAGAAGCGCTAAACTGAGCGTTTTATGCTTAGAAGCTCAAACATATTGTCATTATCAGAAAACTAGTAACTCACTGAAATCTGTTTTCTGCATTGATAATATATTTCACATATGATGTTAGAACCATCTTTCATGTTGGCAAGCTTTAGTCTTAACCTTGCAAAATCTGTCATTCTCTAACAGAGAAAGAAGGTTTTCTTCACTTGTGGCCTTTCTTTCTGTTTATTTGCTTAGTTGCACTAACAGAGTGTTACTGTTCTCAGAAGCGCTAAACTGAGCGTTTTATCCTTAAAAGCTCAAACATATGTTCATGATCAGAAAACCAGTAACTCACTGAAATCTGTTTTCTGCATTGCTAAAACATTTCATTTAAGATGTTAGGAACAACTTTAATTTGGGCAAGCTTTAGTCTTAAAAGTGCAGAAAACAACTTTCTATAACAGAGACAGAAGGTTTTCAGCACTCCTGGGCTTTCTTTCTGTTCTTTTGCTTAGTTGCACTAACAGAGTGTTACTGTTCCCAGAAGCGCTAAACTGAGAGTTTTATGCTCAGACGCTCAAACATATGGTCATGATCAGAAAACTAGTAACTCACTGAAATCTGTTTTCTGCATTGCTAAAACATTTCATGTAAGATGTTAGAAACATCTTTAATGTGGGCAAGCTTTAGTCTTAAAAGTGCAGAAACCTAGTTTCTATAACAGAGACAGAAGGTTTTCAGCACTCCTGGGCTTTCTTTCTGTTCTTTTGCTTAGTTGCACTAACAGAATGTTTCTGTTCACAGAAGCGCTAAACTGAGCGTTTTATGCTTAGAAGATCAAACATATGGTCATGATCAGAAAACTAGTAACTAACTGAAATCTGTTTTCTGCATTGCTAAAACATTTCTTTTAAGATGTTAGAAACAACTTTAATGTGGGCAAGCTTTAGTCTTAAAAGTGCATAAACCAACTTTCTATAACAGAGACAGAAGGTTTTCAGCACTCCTGGGCTTTCTTTCTGTTCTTTTGCTTAGTTGCACTAACAGAGTGTTACTGTTCCCAGAAGCGCTAAACTGAGCGTTTTATGCTTAGAAGATCAAACATATGGTCATGATCAGAAAACTAGTAACTCACTGAAATCTGTTTTCTGCATTGCTAAAACATTTCTTTTAAGATGTTAGAAACAACTTTAATGTGGGCAAGCTTTAGTCTTAACTTTGTACAAACTATCATTCTCTAACAGAGAAAGAAGGTTTTCTGCACTTGTTTACTGTTCATTTGCATAGTTGCACTAACAGAATGTTTCTGTTCTCAGAAGCGCTAAATTAAGCGTTTTATGCTTAAAAACTCAAACATATTGTCATGACCGAGAAAACTGGTAACTCACTGAAATCTGTTTTCTGCATTGATAATACATTTCATATATGATGTTAGAACCATCTTTTATGTTGGCAAGCTTTAGTCTTAACACTGCAAAATCTGTCATTCTCTAACAGAGAAAGAAGGTTTTCTGCACTTGTGGCCTTTCTTTCTGTTTATTTGCTTAGTTGCACTAACAGAGTGTTACTGTTCTCAGAAGCGCTAAACTGAGCGTTTTATCCTTAAAAGCTCAAACATATGTTCATGATCAGAAAACTAGTAATTTACTGAAATCTGTTTTCTGCATTGCTAAAACATTTCATTTAAGATGTTAGGAACAACTTTAATTTGGGCAAGCTTTAGTCTTAAAAGTGCAGAAAACAACTTTCTATAACAGAGAAAGAAGGTTTTCAGCCCTTGCGGGTTTTCTTTCTGTTCATTTGCTTAGTTGCACTAACAGAATGTTTCTGTTCACAGAAGCGCTAAACTGAGCGTTTTATGCTTAGAAGTTCAAACATATGGTCATGATCAGAAAACTAGTAACTCACTGAAATCTGTTTTCTGCATTGCTAAAACATTTCATTTAAGATGTTAGGAACAACTTTAATTTGGGCAAGCTTTAGTCTTAAAAGTGCAGAAAACAACTTTCTATAACAGAGACAGAAGGTTTTCAGCACTCCTGGGCTTTCTTTCTGTTCTTTTGCTTAGTTGCACTAACAGAGTGTTACTGTTCCCAGAAGCGCTAAACTGAGAGTTTTATGCTCAGAAGCTCAAACATATGGTCATGATCAGAAAACTAGTAACTCACTGAAATCTGTTTTCTGCATTGCTAAAACATTTCATGTAAGATGTTAGAAACATCTTTAATGTGGGCAAGCTTTAGTCTTAACTTTGTACAAACTATCATTCTGTAACAGAGACAGAAGGTTTTCTGCACTTGTGGCCTTTCTTTCTGTTCATTTGCATAGTTGCACTAACAGAATGTTTCTGTTCACAGAAGCGCTAAACTGAGCGTTTTATGCTTAGAAGTTCAAACATATGGTCATGATCAGAAAACTAGTAACTCACTGAAATCTGTTTTCTGCATTGCTAAAACATTTCATTTAAGATGTTAGAAACAACTTTAATTTGGGCAAGCTTTAGTCTTAAAAGTGCAGAAAACAACTTTCTATAACAGAGACAGAAGGTTTTCAGCACTCCTGGGCTTTCTTTCTGTTCTTTTGCTTAGTTGCACTAACAGAGTGTTACTGTTCCCAGAAGCGCTAAACTGAGAGTTTTATGCTCAGAAGCTCAAACATATGGTCATGATCAGAAAACTAGTAACTCACTGAAATCTGTTTTCTGCATTGCTAAAACATTTCATGTAAGATGTTAGAAACATCTTTAATGTGGGCAAGCTTTAGTCTTAACTTTGTACAAACTATCATTCTGTAACAGAGAAAGAAGGTTTTCTGCACTTGTGGCCTTTCTTTCTGTTCATTTGCATAATTGCACTAACAGAATATTTCTGTTCACAGAAGCGCTAAACTGAGAGTTTTATGCTCAGACGCTCAAACATATGGTCATGATCAGAAAACTAGTAACTCACTGAAATCTGTTTTCTGCATTGATAAAACATTTCATATATGATGTTAGAAACATCTTTAATGTGGGCAAGCTTTAGTCTTAAAAGTGCAGAAAACAACTTTCTATAACAGACACAGAAGGTTTTCAGCACTCCTGGGCTTTCTTTCTGTTCTTTTGCTTAGTTGCACTAACAGAGTGTTACTGTTCCCAGAAGCGCTAAACTGAGCGTTTTATGCTTAGAAGATCAAACATATGGTCATGATCAGAAAACTAGTAACTAACTGAAATCTGTTTTCTGCATTGCTAAAACATTTCTTTTAAGATGTTAGAAACAACTTTAATGTGGGCAAGCTTTAGTCTTAAAAGTGCATAAACCAACTTTCTATAACAGAGACAGAAGGTTTTCAGCACTCCTGGGCTTTCTTTCTGTTCTTTTGCTTAGTTGCACTAACAGAGTGTTACTGTTCCCAGAAGCGCTAAACTGAGCGTTTTATGCTTAGAAGCTCAAACATATGTTCATGATCAGAAAACTAGTAACTTACTGAAATCTGTTTTCTGCATTGCTAAAACATTTCATATATGATGTTAGAAACAACTTTAATGTGGGCAAGCTTTAGTCTTAAAAGTGCAGAAACCAAGTTTCTATAACAGAGACAGAAGGTTTTCAGCACTCCTGGGCTTTCTTTCTGTTCTTTTGCTTAGTTGCACTAACAGAATGTTTCTGTTCACAGAAGCGCTAAACTGAGCGTTTTATGCTTAGAAGATCAAACATATGGTCATGATCAGAAAACTAGTAACTCACTGAAATCTGTTTTCTGCATTGCTAAAACATTTCTTTTAAGATGTTAGAAACAACTTTAATGTGGGCAAGCTTTAGTCTTAAAAGTGCATAAACCAACTTTCTATAACAGAGACAGAAGGTTTTCAGCCCTACTGGGCTTTCTTTCTGTTCTTTTGCTTAGTTGCACTAACAGAGTGTTACTGTTCCCAGAAGCGCTAAACTGAGCGTTTTATGCTCAGACGCTCAAACATATGGTCATGATCAGAAAACTAGTAACTCACTGAAATCTGTTTTCTGCATTGCTAAAACATTTCATGTAAGATGTTAGAAACATCTTTAATGTGGGCAAGCTTTAGTCTTAACTTTGTACAAACTATCATTCTGTAACAGAGACAGAAGGTTTTCTGCACTTGTGGCCTTTCTTTCTGTTCATTTGCATAGTTGCACTAACAGAATGTTTCTGTTCACAGAAGCGCTAAACTGAGCGTTTTATGCTTAGAAGTTCAAACATATGGTCATGATCAGAAAACTAGTAACTCACTGAAATCTGTTTTCTGCATTGCTAAAACATTTCATTTAAGATGTTAGAAACAACTTTAATTTGGGCAAGCTTTAGTCTTAACAGTGCAGAAAACAACTTTCTATAACAGAGACAGAAGGTTTTCAGCACTCCTGGGCTTTCTTTCTGTTCTTTTGCTTAGTTGCACTAACAGAGTGTTACTGTTCCCAGAAGCGCTAAACTGAGAGTTTTATGCTCAGAAGCTCAAACATATGGTCATGATCAGAAAACTAGTAACTCACTGAAATCTGTTTTCTGCATTGCTAAAACATTTCATGTAAGATGTTAGAAACATCTTTAATGTGGGCAAGCTTTAGTCTTAACTTTGTACAAACTATCATTCTGTAACAGAGAAAGAAGGTTTTCTGCACTTGTGGCCTTTCTTTCTGTTCATTTGCATAATTGCACTAACAGAATATTTCTGTTCACAGAAGCGCTAAACTGAGCGTTTTATGCTCAGACGCTCAAACATATGGTCATGATCAGAAAACTAGTAACTCACTGAAATCTGTTTTCTGCATTGATAAAACATTTCATATATGATGTTAGAAACATCTTTAATGTGGGCAAGCTTTAGTCTTAAAAGTGCAGAAAACAACTTTCTATAACAGACACAGAAGGTTTTCAGCACTCCTGGGCTTTCTTTCTGTTCTTTTGCTTAGTTGCACTAACAGAGTGTTACTGTTCCCAGAAGCGCTAAACTGAGCGTTTTATGCTTAGAAGATCAAACATATGGTCATGATCAGAAAACTAGTAACTAACTGAAATCTGTTTTCTGCATTGCTAAAACATTTCTTTTAAGATGTTAGAAACAACTTTAATGTGGGCAAGCTTTAGTCTTAAAAGTGCATAAACCAACTTTCTATAACAGAGACAGAAGGTTTTCAGCACTCCTGGGCTTTCTTTCTGTTCTTTTGCTTAGTTGCACTAACAGAGTGTTACTGTTCCCAGAAGCGCTAAACTGAGCGTTTTATGCTTAGAAGCTCAAACATATGTTCATGATCAGAAAACTAGTAACTTACTGAAATCTGTTTTCTGCATTGCTAAAACATTTCATATATGATGTTAGAAACAACTTTAATGTGGGCAAGCTTTAGTCTTAAAAGTGCAGAAACCAAGTTTCTATAACAGAGACAGAAGGTTTTCAGCACTCCTGGGCTTTCTTTCTGTTCTTTTGCTTAGTTGCACTAACAGAATGTTTCTGTTCACAGAAGCGCTAAACTGAGCGTTTTATGCTTAGAAGATCAAACATATGGTCATGATCAGAAAACTAGTAACTCACTGAAATCTGTTTTCTGCATTGCTAAAACATTTCTTTTAAGATGTTAGAAACAACTTTAATGTGGGCAAGCTTTAGTCTTAAAAGTGCATAAACCAACTTTCTATAACAGAGACAGAAGGTTTTCAGCCCTACTGGGCTTTCTTTCTGTTCTTTTGCTTAGTTGCACTAACAGAGTGTTACTGTTCCCAGAAGCGCTAAACTGAGCGTTTTATGCTCAGACGCTCAAACATATGGTCATGATCAGAAAACTAGTAACTCACTGAAATCTGTTTTCTGCATTGCTAAAACATTTCATGTAAGATGTTAGAAACATCTTTAATGTGGGCAAGCTTTAGTCTTAACTTTGTACAAACTATCATTCTGTAACAGAGACAGAAGGTTTTCTGCACTTGTGGCCTTTCTTTCTGTTCATTTGCATAGTTGCACTAACAGAATGTTTCTGTTCACAGAAGCGCTAAACTGAGCGTTTTATGCTTAGAAGTTCAAACATATGGTCATGATCAGAAAACTAGTAACTCACTGAAATCTGTTTTCTGCATTGCTAAAACATTTCATTTAAGATGTTAGAAACAACTTTAATTTGGGCAAGCTTTAGTCTTAAAAGTGCAGAAAACAACTTTCTATAACAGAGACAGAAGGTTTTCAGCACTCCTGGGCTTTCTTTCTGTTCTTTTGCTTAGTTGCACTAACAGAGTGTTACTGTTCCCAGAAGCGCTAAACTGAGAGTTTTATGCTCAGAAGCTCAAACATATGGTCATGATCAGAAAACTAGTAACTCACTGAAATCTGTTTTCTGCATTGCTAAAACATTTCATGTAAGATGTTAGAAACATCTTTAATGTGGGCAAGCTTTAGTCTTAACTTTGTACAAACTATCATTCTGTAACAGAGAAAGAAGGTTTTCTGCACTTGTGGCCTTTCTTTCTGTTCATTTGCATAATTGCACTAACAGAATATTTCTGTTCACAGAAGCGCTAAACTGAGCGTTTTATGCTCAGACGCTCAAACATATGGTCATGATCAGAAAACTAGTAACTCACTGAAATCTGTTTTCTGCATTGATAAAACATTTCATATATGATGTTAGAAACATCTTTAATGTGGGCAAGCTTTAGTCTTAAAAGTGCAGAAAACAACTTTCTATAACAGACACAGAAGGTTTTCAGCACTCCTGGGCTTTCTTTCTGTTCTTTTGCTTAGTTGCACTAACAGAATGTTTCTGTTCACAGAAGCGCTAAACTGAGCGTTTTATGCTTAGAAGATCAAACATATGGTCATGATCAGAAAACTAGTAACTCACTGAAATCTGTTTTCTGCATTGCTAAAACATTTCTTTTAAGATGTTAGAAACAACTTTAATGTGGGCAAGCTTTAGTCTTAAAAGTGCATAAACCAACTTTCTATAACAGAGACAGAAGGTTTTCAGCCCTCCTGGGCTTTCTTTCTGTTCTTTTGCTTAGTTGCACTAACAGAGTGTTACTGTTCCCAGAAGCGCTAAACTGAGCGTTTTATGCTCAGACGCTCAAACATATGGTCATGATCAGAAAACTAGTAACTCACTGAAATCTGTTTTCTGCATTGCTAAAACATTTCATGTAAGATGTTAGAAACATCTTTAATGTGGGCAAGCTTTAGTCTTAACTTTGTACAAACTATCATTCTCTAACAGAGAAAGAAGGTTTTCTGCACTTGTGGCCTTTCTTTCTGTTCATTTGCATAGTTGCACTAACAGAATGTTTCTGTTCACAGAAGCGCTAAACTGAGCGTTTTATGCTTAGAAGATCAAACATATGGTCATGATCAGAAAACCAGTAACTCACTGAAATCTGTTTTCTGCATTGATAATATATTTCATATATGATGTTACAAACATCTTTAATGTTGGCAAGCTTTAGTCTTAACTTTGTAAAATCTGTCTTTTTCTAACAGAGAAAGAAGGTTTTCAGCCCTTGCGGGTTTTCTTTCTGTTCATTTGCTTAGTTGCACTAACAGGATGTTTCTCTTCACAGAAGCGCTAAACTGAGCGTTTTATGCTTAGAAGTTCAAACATATGGTCATGATCAGAAAACTAGTAACTCACTGAAATCTGTTTTCTGCATTGCTAAAACATTTCATTTAAGATGTTAGAAACAACTTTAATGTGGGCAAGCTTTAGTCTTAAAAGTGCAGAAAACAACTTTCTATAACAGAGACAGAAGGTTTTCAGCACTCCTGGGCTTTCTTTCTGTTCTTTTGCTTAGTTGCACTAACAGAGTGTTACTGTTCCCAGAAGCGCTAAACTGAGAGTTTTATGCTCAGAAGCTCAAACATATGGTCATGATCAGAAAACTAGTAACTCACTGAAATCTGTTTTCTGCATTGCTAAAACATTTCATGTAAGATGTTAGAAACATCTTTAATGTGGGCAAGCTTTAGTCTTAACTTTGTACAAACTATCATTCTGTAACAGAGAAAGAAGGTTTTCTGCACTTGTGGCCTTTCTTTCAGTTCATTTGCATAGTTGCACTAACAGAATATTTCTGTTCACAGAAGCAATAAACTGAGCGTTTTATGCTCAGACGCTCAAACATATGGTCATGATCAGAAAACTAGTAACTCACTGAAATCTGTTTTCTGCATTGATAAAACATTTCATATATGATGTTAGAAACATCTTTAATGTGGGCAAGCTTTAGTCTTAAAAGTGCAGAAAACAACTTTCTATAACAGAGACAGAAGGTTTTCAGCACTCCTGGGCTTTCTTTCTGTTCTTTTGCTTAGTTGCACTAACAGAGTGTTGCTGTTCCCAGAAGCGCTAAACTGAGCGTTTTATCCTTAAAAGCTCAAACATATGTTCATGATCAGAAAACTAGTAACTTACTGAAATCTGTTTTCTGCATTGCTAAAACATTTCATATATGATGTTAGAAACAACTTTAATGTGGGCAAGCTTTAGTCTTAAAAGTGCAGAAACCAAGTTTCTATAACAGAGACAGAAGGTTTTCAGCACTCCTGGGCTTTCTTTCTGTTCTTTTGCTTAGTTGCACTAACAGAGTGTTACTGTTCCCAGAAGCGCTAAACTGAGCGTTTTATGCTCAGAACCTCAAACATATTGTCATGATCAGAAAACTAGTAACTCACTGAAATCTGTTTTCTGCATTGATACTATATTTCACATATGATGTTAGAACCATCTTTCATGTTGGCAAGCTTTAGTCTTAACCTTGCAAAATCTGTCATTCTCTAACAGAGAAAGAAGGTTTTCTGCACTTGTGGCCTTTCTTTCTGTTTATTTGCTTAGTTGCACTAACAGAGTGTTACTGTTCTCAGAAGCGCTAAACTGAGCGTTTTATCCTTAAAAGCTCAAACATATGTTCATGATCAGAAAACTAGTAATTTACTGAAATCTGTTTTCTGCATTGATAATATATTTCATATATGATGTTACAAACATCTTTTATGTTGGCAAGCTTTAGTCTTAACTTTGTAAAATCTGTCTTTTTCTAACAGAGAAAGAAGGTTTTCAGCCCTTGCGGGTTTTCTTTCTGTTCATTTGCTTAGTTGCACTAACAGAATGTTTCTGTTCACAGAAGCGCTAAACTGAGCGTTTTATGCTTAGAAGTTCAAACATATGGTCATGATCAGAAAACTAGTAACTCACTGAAATCTGTTTTCTGCATTGCTAAAACATTTCATTTAAGATGTTAGGAACAACTTTAATTTGGGCAAGCTTTAGTCTTAAAAGTGCAGAAAACAACTTTCTATAACAGAGACAGAAGGTTTTCAGCACTCCTGGGCTTTCTTTCTGTTCTTTTGCTTAGTTGCACTAACAGAGTGTTACTGTTCCCAGAAGCGCTAAACTGAGAGTTTTATGCTCAGAAGCTCAAACATATGGTCATGATCAGAAAACTAGTAACTCACTGAAATCTGTTTTCTGCATTGCTAAAACATGTCTTGTAAGATGTTAGAAACATCTTTAATGTGGGCAAGCTTTAGTCTTAACTTTGTACAAACTATCATTCTGTAACAGAGACAGAAGGTTTTCTGCACTTGTGGCCTTTCTTTCTGTTCATTTGCATAGTTGCACTAACAGAATGTTTCTGTTCACAGAAGCGCTAAACTGAGAGTTTTATGCTCAGAAGCTCAAACATATGGTCATGATCAGAAAACTAGTAACTCACTGAAATCTGTTTTCTGCATTGCTAAAACATTTCATGTAAGATGTTAGAAACATCTTTAATGTGGGCAAGCTTTAGTCTTAACTTTGTACAAACTATCATTCTGTAACAGAGAAAGAAGGTTTTCTGCACTCCTGGGCTTTCTTTCTGTTATTTTGCTTAGTTGCACTAACAGAGTGTTACTGTTCCCAGAAGCGCTAAACTGAGAGTTTTATGCTCAGAAGCTCAAACATATGGTCATGATCAGAAAACTAGTAACTCACTGAAATCTGTTTTCTGCATTGCTAAAACATTTCATGTAAGATTTTAGAAACATCTTTAATGTGGGCAAGCTTTAGTCTTAACTTTGTACAAACTATCATTCTCTAACAGAGAAAGGAGGTTTTCTGCACTTGTGGCCTTTTTTCTGTTCATTTGCATAGTTGCACTAACAGAATGTTTCTGTTCACAGAAGCGCTAAACTGAGCGTTTTATGCTTAGAAGATCAAACATATGGTCATGATCAGAAAACTAGTAACTCACTGAAATCTGTTTTCTGCATTGCTAAAACATTTCTTTTAAGATGTTAGAAACAACTTTAATGTGGGCAAGCTTTAGTCTTAACTTTGTACAAACTATCATTCTCTAACAGAGAAAGAAGGTTTTCTGCACTTGTTTACTGTTCATTTGCATAGTTGCACTAACAGAATGTTTCTGTTCTCAGAAGCGCTAAATTAAGCGTTTTATGCTTAAAAACTCAAACATATTGTCATGACCGAGAAAACTGGTAACTCACTGAAATCTGTTTTCTGCATTGATAATACATTTCATATATGATGTTAGAACCATCTTTTATGTTGGCAAGCTTTAGTCTTAACACTGCAAAATCTGTCATTCTCTAACAGAGAAAGAAGGTTTTCTGCACTTGTGGCCTTTCTTTCTGTTTATTTGCTTAGTTGCACTAACAGAGTGTTACTGTTCTCAGAAGCGCTAAACTGAGCGTTTTATCCTTAAAAGCTCAAACATATGTTCATGATCAGAAAACTAGTAATTTACTGAAATCTGTTTTCTGCATTGATAATATATTTCATATATGATGTTACAAACATCTTTTATGTTGGCAAGCTTTAGTCTTAACTTTGTAAAATCTGTCTTTTTCTAACAGAGAAAGAAGGTTTTCAGCCCTTGCGGGTTTTCTTTCTGTTCATTTGCTTAGTTGCACTAACAGAATGTTTCTGTTCACAGAAGCGCTAAACTGAGCGTTTTATGCTTAGAAGTTCAAACATATGGTCATGATCAGAAAACTAGTAACTCACTGAAATCTGTTTTCTGCATTGCTAAAACATTTCATTTAAGATGTTAGGAACAACTTTAATTTGGGCAAGCTTTAGTCTTAAAAGTGCAGAAAACAACTTTCTATAACAGAGACAGAAGGTTTTCAGCACTCCTGGGCTTTCTTTCTGTTCTTTTGCTTAGTTGCACTAACATAGTGTTACTGTTCCCAGAAGCGCTAAACTGAGAGTTTTATGCTCAGAAGCTCAAACATATGGTCATGATCAGAAAACTAGTAACTCACTGAAATCTGTTTTCTGCATTGCTAAAACATTTCATGTAAGATGTTAGAAACATCTTTAATGTGGGCAAGCTTTAGTCTTAACTTTGTACAAACTATCATTCTGTAACAGAGACAGAAGGTTTTCTGCACTTGTGGCCTTTCTTTCTGTTCATTTGCATAGTTGCACTAACAGAGTGTTACTGTTCTCAGAAGCGCTAAACTGAGCGTTTTATGCTTAGAAGTTCAAACATATGGTCATGATCAGAAAACTAGTAACTCACTGAAATCTGTTTTCTGCATTGCTAAAACATTTCATTTAAGATGTTAGAAACAACTTTAATTTGGGCAAGCTTTAGTCTTAAAAGTGCAGAAAACAACTTTCTATAACAGAGACAGAAGGTTTTCAGCACTCCTGGGCTTTCTTTCTGTTCTTTTGCTTAGTTGCACTAACAGAGTGTTACTGTTCCCAGAAGCGCTAAACTGAGAGTTTTATGCTCAGAAGCTCAAACATATGGTCATGATCAGAAAACTAGTAACTCACTGAAATCTGTTTTCTGCATTGCTAAAACATTTCATGTAAGATGTTAGAAACATCTTTAATGTGGGCAAGCTTTAGTCTTAACTTTGTACAAACTATCATTCTGTAACAGAGAAAGAAGGTTTTCTGCACTTGTGGCCTTTCTTTCTGTTCATTTGCATAATTGCACTAACAGAATATTTCTGTTCCCAGAAGCGCTAAACTGAGCGTTTTATGCTCAGACGCTCAAACATATGGTCATGATCAGAAAACTAGTAACTTACTGAAATCTGTTTTCTGCATTGCTAAAACATTTCATATATGATGTTAGAAACAACTTTAATGTGGGCAAGCTTTAGTCTTAAAAGTGCAGAAACCAAGTTTCTATAACAGAGACAGAAGGTTTTCAGCACTCCTGGGCTTTCTTTCTGTTCTTTTGCTTAGTTGCACTAACAGAATGTTTCTGTTCACAGAAGCGCTAAACTGAGCGTTTTATGCTTAGAAGATCAAACATATGGTCATGATCAGAAAACTAGTAACTCACTGAAATCTGTTTTCTGCATTGCTAAAACATTTCTTTTAAGATGTTAGAAACAACTTTAATGTGGGCAAGCTTTAGTCTTAAAAGTGCATAA
Organism: allo-octoploid hybrid of Carassius auratus x Cyprinus carpio; assembly: GCA_024542945.1. Classification (NCBI taxonomy): domain Eukaryota; kingdom Metazoa; phylum Chordata; class Actinopteri; order Cypriniformes; species allo-octoploid hybrid of Carassius auratus x Cyprinus carpio. The sequence goes on from CM045022.1 coordinate 1,155,692, forward strand.
ACCAACTTTCTATAACAGAGACAGAAGGTTTTCAGCACTCCTGGGCTTTCTTTCTGTTCTTTTGCTTAGTTGCACTAACAGAGTGTTACTGTTCCCAGAAGCGCTAAACTGAGCGTTTTATGCTCAGATGCTCAAACATATGGTCATGATCAGAAAACTAGTAACTCACTGAAATCTGTTTTCTGCATTGCTAAAACATTTCATGTAAGATGTTAGAAACATCTTTAATGTGGGCAAGCTTTAGTCTTAACTTTGTACAAACTATCATTCTCTAACAGAGAAAGAAGGTTTTCTGCACTTGTGGCCTTTCTTTCTGTTCATTTGCATAGTTGCACTAACAGAATGTTTCTGTTCACAGAAGCGCTAAACTGAGCGTTTTATGCTTAGAAGATCAAACATATGGTCATGATCAGAAAACCAGTAACTCACTGAAATCTGTTTTCTGCATTGATAATATATTTCATATATGATGTTACAAACATCTTTAATGTTGGCAAGCTTTAGTCTTAACTTTGTAAAATCTGTCTTTTTCTAACAGAGAAAGAAGGTTTTCAGCCCTTGCGGGTTTTCTTTCTGTTCATTTGCTTAGTTGCACTAACAGGATGTTTCTCTTCACAGAAGCGCTAAACTGAGCGTTTTATGCTTAGAAGTTCAAACATATGGTCATGATCAGAAAACTAGTAACTCACTGAAATCTGTTTCCTGCATTGCTAAAACATTTCATTTAAGATGTTAGAAACAACTTTAATGTGGGCAAGCTTTAGTCTTAAAAGTGCAGAAAACAACTTTCTATAACAGAGACAGAAGGTTTTCAGCACTCCTGGGCTTTCTTTCTGTTCTTTTGCTTAGTTGCACTAACAGAGTGTTACTGTTCCCAGAAGCGCTAAACTGAGAGTTTTATGCTCAGAAGCTCAAACATATGGTCATGATCAGAAAACTAGTAACTCACTGAAATCTGTTTTCTGCATTGCTAAAACATTTCATGTAAGATGTTAGAAACATCTTTAATGTGGGCAAGCTTTAGTCTTAACTTTGTACAAACTATCATTCTGTAACAGAGAAAGAAGGTTTTCTGCACTTGTGGCCTTTCTTTCAGTTCATTTGCATAGTTGCACTAACAGAATATTTCTGTTCACAGAAGCAATAAACTGAGCGTTTTATGCTCAGACGCTCAAACATATGGTCATGATCAGAAAACTAGTAACTCACTGAAATCTGTTTTCTGCATTGATAAAACATTTCATATATGATGTTAGAAACATCTTTAATGTGGGCAAGCTTTAGTCTTAACTTTGTACAAACTATCATTCTCTAACAGAGAAAGAAGGTTTTCTGCACTTGTGGCCTTTCTTTCTGTTCATTTGCATAGTTGCACTAACAGAATGTTTCTGTTCACAGAAGCGCTAAACTGAGCGTTTTATGCTTAGAAGATCAAACATATGGTCATGATCAGAAAACCAGTAACTCACTGAAATCTGTTTTCTGCATTGATAATATATTTCATATATGATGTTACAAACATCTTTAATGTTGGCAAGCTTTAGTCTTAACTTTGTAAAATCTGTCTTTTTCTAACAGAGAAAGAAGGTTTTCAGCCCTTGCGGGTTTTCTTTCTGTTCATTTGCTTAGTTGCACTAACAGGATGTTTCTCTTCACAGAAGCGCTAAACTGAGCGTTTTATGCTTAGAAGTTCAAACATATGGTCATGATCAGAAAACTAGTAACTCACTGAAATCTGTTTTCTGCATTGCTAAAACATTTCATTTAAGATGTTAGAAACAACTTTAATGTGGGCAAGCTTTAGTCTTAAAAGTGCAGAAAACAACTTTCTATAACAGAGACAGAAGGTTTTCAGCACTCCTGGGCTTTCTTTCTGTTCTTTTGCTTAGTTGCACTAACAGAGTGTTACTGTTCCCAGAAGTGCTAAACTGAGAGTTTTATGCTCAGAAGCTCAAACATATGGTCATGATCAGAAAACTAGTAACTCACTGAAATCTGTTTTCTGCATTGCTAAAACATTTCATGTAAGATGTTAGAAACATCTTTAATGTGGGCAAGCTTTAGTCTTAACTTTGTACAAACTATCATTCTGTAACAGAGAAAGAAGGTTTTCTGCACTTGTGGCCTTTCTTTCAGTTCATTTGCATAGTTGCACTAACAGAATATTTCTGTTCACAGAAGCAATAAACTGAGCGTTTTATGCTCAGACGCTCAAACATATGGTCATGATCAGAAAACTAGTAACTCACTGAAATCTGTTTTCTGCATTGATAAAACATTTCATATATGATGTTAGAAACATCTTTAATGTGGGCAAGCTTTAGTCTTAAAAGTGCAGAAAACAACTTTCTATAACAGACACAGAAGGTTTTCAGCACTCCTGGGCTTTCTTTCTGTTCTTTTGCTTAGTTGCACTAACAGAGTGTTAATGTTCCCAGAAGCGCTAAACTGAGCGTTTTATCCTTAAAAGCTCAAACATATGTTCATGATCAGAAAACTAGTAACTTACTGAAATCTGTTTTCTGCATTGCTAAAACATTTCATATATGATGTTAGAAACAACTTTAATGTGGGCAAGCTTTAGTCTTAAAAGTGCAGAAACCAAGTTTCTATAACAGAGACAGAAGGTTTTCAGCACTCCTGGGCTTTCTTTCTGTTCTTTTGCTTAGTTGCACTAACAGAGTGTTACTGTTCCCAGAAGCGCTAAACTGAGCGTTTTATGCTCAGAACCTCAAACATATTGTCATGATCAGAAAACTAGTAACTCACCGAAATCTGTTTTCTGCATTGATAATACATTTCATATATGATGTTAGAACTATCTTTCATGTTGGCAAGCTTTAGTCTTAACTTTGCAAAAGCTGTCATTCTCTAACAGAGAAAGAAGGTTTTCTGCACTTGTGGCCTTTCTTTCTGTTTATTTGCTTAGTTGCACTAACAGAGTGTTACTGTTCTCAGAAGCGCTAAACTGAGCGTTTTATCCTTAAAAGCTCAAACATATGTTCATGATCAGAAAACTAGTAATTTACTGAAATCTGTTTTCTGCATTGATAATATATTTCATATATGATGTTACAAACATCTTTTATGTTGGCAAGCTTTAGTCTTAAAAGTGCAGAAAACAACTTTCTATAACAGAGACAGAAGGTTTTCAGCACTCCTGGGCTTTCTTTCTGTTCTTTTGCTTAGTTGCACTAACAGAGTGTTACTGTTCCCAGAAGCGCTAAACTGAGAGTTTTATGCTCAGAAGCTCAAACATATGGTCATGATCAGAAAACTAGTAACTCACTGAAATCTGTTTTCTGCATTGCTAAAACATTTCATGTAAGATGTTAGAAACATCTTTAATGTGGGCAAGCTTTAGTCTTAACTTTGTACAAACTATCATTCTGTAACAGAGACAGAAGGTTTTCTGCACTTGTGGCCTTTCTTTCTGTTCATTTGCATAGTTGCACTAACAGAATGTTTCTGTTCACAGAAGCGCTAAACTGAGCGTTTTATGCTTAGAAGTTCAAACATATGGTCATGATCAGAAAACCAGTAACTCACTGAAATCTGTTTTCTGCATTGCTAAAACATTTCATTTAAGATGTTAGAAACAACTTTAATTTGGGCAAGCTTTAGTCTTAAAAGTGCAGAAAACAACTTTCTATAACAGAGACAGAAGGTTTTCAGCACTCCTGGGCTTTCTTTCTGTTCTTTTGCTTAGTTGCACTAACAGAGTGTTACTGTTCCCAGAAGCGCTAAACTGAGAGTTTTATGCTCAGAAGCTCAAACATATGGTCATGATCAGAAAACTAGTAACTCACTGAAATCTGTTTTCTCCATTGCTAAAACATTTCATGTAAGATGTTAGAAACATCTTTAATGTGGGCAAGCTTTAGTCTTAACTTTGTACAAACTATCATTCTGTAACAGAGAAAGAAGGTTTTCTGCACTCCTGGGCTTTCTTTCTGTTCTTTTGCTTAGTTGCACTAACAGAGTGTTACTGTTCCCAGAAGCGCTAAACTGAGAGTTTTATGCTCAGAAGCTCAAACATATGGTCATGATCAGAAAACTAGTAACTCACTGAAATCTGTTTTCTGCATTGCTAAAACATTTCATGTAAGATGTTAGAAACATCTTTAATGTGGGCAAGCTTTAGTCTTAACTTTGTACAAACTATCATTCTCTAACAGAGAAAGGAGGTTTTCTGCACTTGTGGCCTTTTTTCTGTTCATTTGCATAGTTGCACTAACAGAATGTTTCTGTTCACAGAAGCGCTAAACTGAGCGTTTTATGCTTAGAAGATCAAACATATGGTCATGATCAGAAAACTAGTAACTCACTGAAATCTGTTTTCTGCATTGCTAAAACATTTCTTTTAAGATGTTAGAAACAACTTTAATGTGGGCAAGCTTTAGTCTTAACTTTGTACAAACTATCATTCTCTAACAGAGAAAGAAGGTTTTCTGCACTTGTTTACTGTTCATTTGCATAGTTGCACTAACAGAATGTTTCTGTTCTCAGAAGCGCTAAATTAAGCGTTTTATGCTTAAAAACTCAAACATATTGTCATGACCGAGAAAACTGGTAACTCACTGAAATCTGTTTTCTGCATTGATAATACATTTCATATATGATGTTAGAACCATCTTTTATGTTGGCAAGCTTTAGTCTTAACACTGCAAAATCTGTCATTCTCTAACAGAGAAAGAAGGTTTTCTGCACTTGTGGCCTTTCTTTCTGTTTATTTGCTTAGTTGCACTAACAGAGTGTTACTGTTCTCAGAAGCGCTAAACTGAGCGTTTTATCCTTAAAAGCTCAAACATATGTTCATGATCAGAAAACTAGTAATTTACTGAAATCTGTTTTCTGCATTGATAATATATTTCATATATGATGTTACAAACATCTTTTATGTTGGCAAGCTTTAGTCTTAACTTTGTAAAATCTGTCTTTTTCTAACAGAGAAAGAAGGTTTTCAGCCCTTGCGGGTTTTCTTTCTGTTCATTTGCTTAGTTGCACTAACAGAATGTTTCTGTTCACAGAAGCGCTAAACTGAGCGTTTTATGCTTAGAAGTTCAAACATATGGTCATGATCAGAAAACTAGTAACTCACTGAAATCTGTTTTCTGCATTGCTAAAACATTTCATTTAAGATGTTAGGAACAACTTTAATTTGGGCAAGCTTTAGTCTTAAAAGTGCAGAAAACAACTTTCTATAACAGAGACAGAAGGTTTTCAGCACTCCTGGGCTTTCTTTCTGTTCTTTTGCTTAGTTGCACTAACAGAGTGTTACTGTTCCCAGAAGCGCTAAACTGAGAGTTTTATGCTCAGAAGCTCAAACATATGGTCATGATCAGAAAACTAGTAACTCACTGAAATCTGTTTTCTGCATTGCTAAAACATTTCATGTAAGATGTTAGAAACATCTTTAATGTGGGCAAGCTTTAGTCTTAACTTTGTACAAACTATCATTCTGTAACAGAGACAGAAGGTTTTCTGCACTTGTGGCCTTTCTTTCTGTTCATTTGCATAGTTGCACTAACAGAATGTTTCTGTTCACAGAAGCGCTAAACTGAGCGTTTTATGCTTAGAAGTTCAAACATATGGTCATGATCAGAAAACTAGTAACTCACTGAAATCTGTTTTCTGCATTGCTAAAACATTTCATTTAAGATGTTAGAAACAACTTTAATTTGGGCAAGCTTTAGTCTTAAAAGTGCAGAAAACAACTTTCTATAACAGAGACAGAAGGTTTTCAGCACTCCTGGGCTTTCTTTCTGTTCTTTTGCTTAGTTGCACTAACAGAGTGTTACTGTTCCCAGAAGCGCTAAACTGAGAGTTTTATGCTCAGAAGCTCAAACATATGGTCATGATCAGAAAACTAGTAACTCACTGAAATCTGTTTTCTGCATTGCTAAAACATTTCATGTAAGATGTTAGAAACATCTTTAATGTGGGCAAGCTTTAGTCTTAACTTTGTACAAACTATCATTCTGTAACAGAGAAAGAAGGTTTTCTGCACTTGTGGCCTTTCTTTCTGTTCATTTGCATAATTGCACTAACAGAATATTTCTGTTCACAGAAGCGCTAAACTGAGCGTTTTATGCTCAGACGCTCAAACATATGGTCATGATCAGAAAACTAGTAACTCACTGAAATCTGTTTTCTGCATTGATAAAACATTTCATATATGATGTTAGAAACATCTTTAATGTGGGCAAGCTTTAGTCTTAAAAGTGCAGAAAACAACTTTCTATAACAGACACAGAAGGTTTTCAGCACTCCTGGGCTTTCTTTCTGTTCTTTTGCTTAGTTGCACTAACAGAGTGTTACTGTTCCCAGAAGCGCTAAACTGAGCGTTTTATCCTTAAAAGCTCAAACATATGTTCATGATCAGAAAACTAGTAACTTACTGAAATCTGTTTTCTGCATTGCTAAAACATTTCATATATGATGTTAGAAACAACTTTAATGTGGGCAAGCTTTAGTCTTAAAAGTGCAGAAACCAAGTTTCTATAACAGAGACAGAAGGTTTTCAGCACTCCTGGGCTTTCTTTCTGTTCTTTTGCTTAGTTGCACTAACAGAATGTTTCTGTTCACAGAAGCGCTAAACTGAGCGTTTTATGCTTAGAAGATCAAACATATGGTCATGATCAGAAAACTAGTAACTCACTGAAATCTGTTTTCTGCATTGCTAAAACATTTCTTTTAAGATGTTAGAAACAACTTTAATGTGGGCAAGCTTTAGTCTTAAAAGTGCATAAACCAACTTTCTATAACAGAGACAGAAGGTTTTCAGCACTCCTGGGCTTTCTTTCTGTTCTTTTGCTTAGTTGCACTAACAGAGTGTTACTGTTCCCAGAAGCGCTAAACTGAGCGTTTTATGCTCAGACGCTCAAACATATGGTCATGATCAGAAAACTAGTAACTCACTGAAATCTGTTTTCTGCATTGCTAAAACATTTCATGTAAGATGTTAGAAACATCTTTAATGTGGGCAAGCTTTAGTCTTAACTTTGTACAAACTATCATTCTCTAACAGAGAAAGAAGGTTTTCTGCACTTGTGGCCTTTCTTTCTGTTCATTTGCATAGTTGCACTAACAGAATGTTTCTGTTCACAGAAGCGCTAAACTGAGCGTTTTATGCTTAGAAGATCAAACATATGGTCATGATCAGAAAACCAGTAACTCACTGAAATCTGTTTTCTGCATTGATAATATATTTCATATATGATGTTACAAACATCTTTAATGTTGGCAAGCTTTAGTCTTAACTTTGTAAAATCTGTCTTTTTCTAACAGAGAAAGAAGGTTTTCAGCCCTTGCGGGTTTTCTTTCTGTTCATTTGCTTAGTTGCACTAACAGGATGTTTCTCTTCACAGAAGCGCTAAACTGAGCGTTTTATGCTTAGAAGTTCAAACATATGGTCATGATCAGAAAACTAGTAACTCACTGAAATCTGTTTTCTGCATTGCTAAAACATTTCATTTAAGATGTTAGAAACAACTTTAATGTGGGCAAGCTTTAGTCTTAAAAGTGCAGAAAACAACTTTCTATAACAGAGACAGAAGGTTTTCAGCACTCCTGGGCTTTCTTTCTGTTCTTTTGCTTAGTTGCACTAACAGAGTGTTACTGTTCCCAGAAGCGCTAAACTGAGAGTTTTATGCTCAGAAGCTCAAACATATGGTCATGATCAGAAAACTAGTAACTCACTGAAATCTGTTTTCTGCATTGCTAAAACATTTCATGTAAGATGTTAGAAACATCTTTAATGTGGGCAAGCTTTAGTCTTAACTTTGTACAAACTATCATTCTGTAACAGAGAAAGAAGGTTTTCTGCACTTGTGGCCTTTCTTTCAGTTCATTTGCATAGTTGCACTAACAGAATATTTCTGTTCACAGAAGCAATAAACTGAGCGTTTTATGCTCAGACGCTCAAACATATGGTCATGATCAGAAAACTAGTAACTCACTGAAATCTGTTTTCTGCATTGATAAAACATTTCATATATGATGTTAGAAACATCTTTAATGTGGGCAAGCTTTAGTCTTAAAAGTGCAGAAAACAACTTTCTATAACAGACACAGAAGGTTTTCAGCACTCCTGGGCTTTCTTTCTGTTCTTTTGCTTAGTTGCACTAACAGAGTGTTGCTGTTCCCAGAAGCGCTAAACTGAGCGTTTTATCCTTAAAAGCTCAAACATATGTTCATGATCAGAAAACTAGTAACTTACTGAAATCTGTTTTCTGCATTGCTAAAACATTTCATATATGATGTTAGAAACAACTTTAATGTGGGCAAGCTTTAGTCTTAAAAGTGCAGAAACCAAGTTTCTATAACAGAGACAGAAGGTTTTCAGCACTCCTGGGCTTTCTTTCTGTTCTTTTGCTTAGTTGCACTAACAGAGTGTTACTGTTCCCAGAAGCGCTAAACTGAGCGTTTTATGCTCAGAACCTCAAACATATTGTCATGATCAGAAAACTAGTAACTCACCGAAATCTGTTTTCTGCATTGATAATACATTTCATATATGATGTTAGAACTATCTTTCATGTTGGCAAGCTTTAGTCTTAACTTTGCAAAATCTGTCATTCTCTAACAGAGAAAGAAGGTTTTCTGCACTTGTGGCCTTTCTTTCTGTTTATTTGCTTAGTTGCACTAACAGAGTGTTACTGTTCTCAGAAGCGCTAAACTGAGCGTTTTATCCTTAAAAGCTCAAACATATGTTCATGATCAGAAAACCAGTAACTCACTGAAATCTCTTTTCTGCATTGATAAAACATTTCATATATGATGTTAGAAACATCTTTCATGTGGGCAAGCTTTAGTCTTAACTTTGTACAAACTATCATTCTCTAACAGAGAAAGGTTTTCTGCACTTGTGGCCTTTCATTCTGTTCATTTGCATAGTTGCACTAACAGAATGTTTTTGTTCAAAGAAGCGCTAAACTGAGCGTTTTATGCTTAGAAGCTCAAACATATTGTCATTATCAGAAAACTAGTAACTCACTGAAATCTGTTTTCTGCATTGATAATATATTTCACATATGATGTTAGAACCATCTTTCATGTTGGCAAGCTTTAGTCTTAACCTTGCAAAATCTGTCATTCTCTAACAGAGAAAGAAGGTTTTCTGCACTTGTGGCCTTTCTTTCTGTTTATTTGCTTAGTTGCACTAACAGAGTGTTACTGTTCTCAGAAGCGCTAAACTGAGCGTTTTATCCTTAAAAGCTCAAACATATGTTCATGATCAGAAAACTAGTAATTTACTGAAATCTGTTTTCTGCATTGATAATATATTTCATATATGATGTTACAAACATCTTTTATGTTGGCAAGCTTTAGTCTTAACTTTGTAAAATCTGTCTTTTTCTAACAGAGAAAGAAGGTTTTCAGCCCTTGCGGGTTTTCTTTCTGTTCATTTGCTTAGTTGCACTAACAGAATGTTTCTGTTCCCAGAAGCGCTAAACTGAGAGTTTTATGCTCAGAAGCTCAAACATATGGTCATGATCAGAAAACTAGTAACTCTCTGAAATCTGTTTTCTGCATTGCTAAAACATTTCATGTAAGATGTTAGAAACATCTTTAATGTGGGCAAGCTTTAGTCTTAACTTTGTACAAACTATCATTCTGTAACAGAGAAAGAAGGTTTTCTGCACTCCTGGGCTTTCTTTCTGTTCTTTTGCTTAGTTGCACTAACAGAGTGTTACTGTTCCCAGAAGCGCTAAACTGAGAGTTTTATGCTCAGAAGCTCAAACATATGGTCATGATCAGAAAACTAGTAACTCACTGAAATCTGTTTTCTGCATTGCTAAAACATTTCATGTAAGATTTTAGAAACATGTTTAATGTGGGCAAGCTTTAGTCTTAACTTTGTACAAACTATCATTCTCTAACAGAGAAAGGAGGTTTTCTGCACTTGTGGCCTTTTTTCTGTTCATTTGCATAGTTGCACTAACAGAATGTTTCTGTTCACAGAAGCGCTAAACTGAGCGTTTTATGCTTAGAAGATCAAACATATGGTCATGATCAGAAAACTAGTAACTCACTGAAATCTGTTTTCTGCATTGCTAAAACATTTCTTTTAAGATGTTAGAAACAACTTTAATGTGGGCAAGCTTTAGTCTTAACTTTGTACAAACTATCATTCTCTAACAGAGAAAGAAGGTTTTCTGCACTTGTTTACTGTTCATTTGCATAGTTGCACTAACAGAATGTTTCTGTTCTCAGAAGCGCTAAATTAAGCGTTTTATGCTTAAAAACTCAAACATATTGTCATGACCGAGAAAACTGGTAACTCACTGAAATCTGTTTTCTGCATTGATAATACATTTCATATATGATGTTAGAACCATCTTTTATGTTGGCAAGCTTTAGTCTTAACACTGCAAAATCTGTCATTCTCTAACAGAGAAAGAAGGTTTTCTGCACTTGTGGCCTTTCTTTCTGTTTATTTGCTTAGTTGCACTAACAGAGTGTTACTGTTCTCAGAAGCGCTAAACTGAGCGTTTTATCCTTAAAAGCTCAAACATATGTTCATGATCAGAAAACTAGTAATTTACTGAAATCTGTTTTCTGCATTGATAATATATTTCATATATGATGTTACAAACATCTTTTATGTTGGCAAGCTTTAGTCTTAACTTTGTAAAATCTGTCTTTTTCTAACAGAGAAAGAAGGTTTTCAGCCCTTGCGGGTTTTCTTTCTGTTCATTTGCTTAGTTGCACTAACAGAATGTTTCTGTTCACAGAAGCGCTAAACTGAGCGTTTTATGCTTAGAAGTTCAAACATATGGTCATGATCAGAAAACTAGTAACTCACTGAAATCTGTTTTCTGCATTGCTAAAACATTTCATTTAAGATGTTAGGAACAACTTTAATTTGGGCAAGCTTTAGTCTTAAAAGTGCAGAAAACAACTTTCTATAACAGAGACAGAAGGTTTTCAGCACTCCTGGGCTTTCTTTCTGTTCTTTTGCTTAGTTGCACTAACATAGTGTTACTGTTCCCAGAAGCGCTAAACTGAGAGTTTTATGCTCAGAAGCTCAAACATATGGTCATGATCAGAAAACTAGTAACTCACTGAAATCTGTTTTCTGCATTGCTAAAACATTTCATGTAAGATGTTAGAAACATCTTTAATGTGGGCAAGCTTTAGTCTTAACTTTGTACAAACTATCATTCTGTAACAGAGACAGAAGGTTTTCTGCACTTGTGGCCTTTCTTTCTGTTCATTTGCATAGTTGCACTAACAGAATGTTTCTGTTCACAGAAGCGCTAAACTGAGCGTTTTATGCTTAGAAGTTCAAACATATGGTCATGATCAGAAAACTAGTAACTCACTGAAATCTGTTTTCTGCATTGCTAAAACATTTCATTTAAGATGTTAGAAACAACTTTAATTTGGGCAAGCTTTAGTCTTAAAAGTGCAGAAAACAACTTTCTATAACAGAGACAGAAGGTTTTCAGCACTCCTGGGCTTTCTTTCTGTTCTTTTGCTTAGTTGCACTAACAGAGTGTTACTGTTCCCAGAAGCGCTAAACTGAGAGTTTTATGCTCAGAAGCTCAAACATATGGTCATGATCAGAAAACTAGTAACTCACTGAAATCTGTTTTCTGCATTGCTAAAACATTTCATGTAAGATGTTAGAAACATCTTTAATGTGGGCAAGCTTTAGTCTTAACTTTGTACAAACTATCATTCTGTAACAGAGAAAGAAGGTTTTCTGCACTTGTGGCCTTTCTTTCTGTTCATTTGCATAATTGCACTAACAGAATATTTCTGTTCCCAGAAGCGCTAAACTGAGCGTTTTATGCTCAGACGCTCAAACATATGGTCATGATCAGAAAACTAGTAACTTACTGAAATCTGTTTTCTGCATTGCTAAAACATTTCATATATGATGTTAGAAACAACTTTAATGTGGGCAAGCTTTAGTCTTAAAAGTGCAGAAACCAAGTTTCTATAACAGAGACAGAAGGTTTTCAGCACTCCTGGGCTTTCTTTCTGTTCTTTTGCTTAGTTGCACTAACAGAATGTTTCTGTTCACAGAAGCGCTAAACTGAGCGTTTTATGCTTAGAAGATCAAACATATGGTCATGATCAGAAAACTAGTAACTCACTGAAATCTGTTTTCTGCATTGCTAAAACATTTCTTTTAAGATGTTAGAAACAACTTTAATGTGGGCAAGCTTTAGTCTTAAAAGTGCATAAACCAACTTTCTATAACAGAGACAGAAGGTTTTCAGCACTCCTGGGCTTTCTTTCTGTTCTTTTGCTTAGTTGCACTAACAGAGTGTTACTGTTCCCAGAAGCGCTAAACTGAGCGTTTTATGCTCAGACGCTCAAACATATGGTCATGATCAGAAAACTAGTAACTCACTGAAATCTGTTTTCTGCATTGCTAAAACATTTCATGTAAGATGTTAGAAACATCTTTAATGTGGGCAAGCTTTAGTCTTAACTTTGTACAAACTATCATTCTCTAACAGAGAAAGAAGGTTTTCTGCACTTGTGGCCTTTCTTTCTGTTCATTTGCATAGTTGCACTAACAGAATGTTTCTGTTCACAGAAGCGCTAAACTGAGCGTTTTATGCTTAGAAGATCAAACATATGGTCATGATCAGAAAACCAGTAACTCACTGAAATCTGTTTTCTGCATTGATAATATATTTCATATATGATGTTACAAACATCTTTAATGTTGGCAAGCTTTAGTCTTAACTTTGTAAAATCTGTCTTTTTCTAACAGAGAAAGAAGGTTTTCAGCCCTTGCGGGTTTTCTTTCTGTTCATTTGCTTAGTTGCACTAACAGGATGTTTCTCTTCACAGAAGCGCTAAACTGAGCGTTTTATGCTTAGAAGTTCAAACATATGGTCATGATCAGAAAACTAGTAACTCACTGAAATCTGTTTTCTGCATTGCTAAAACATTTCATTTAAGATGTTAGAAACAACTTTAATGTGGGCAAGCTTTAGTCTTAAAAGTGCAGAAAACAACTTTCTATAACAGAGACAGAAGGTTTTCAGCACTCCTGGGCTTTCTTTCTGTTCTTTTGCTTAGTTGCACTAACAGAGTGTTACTGTTCCCAGAAGCGCTAAACTGAGAGTTTTATGCTCAGAAGCTCAAACATATGGTCATGATCAGAAAACTAGTAACTCACTGAAATCTGTTTTCTGCATTGCTAAAACATTTCATGTAAGATGTTAGAAACATCTTTAATGTGGGCAAGCTTTAGTCTTAACTTTGTACAAACTATCATTCTGTAACAGAGAAAGAAGGTTTTCTGCACTTGTGGCCTTTCTTTCAGTTCATTTGCATAGTTGCACTAACAGAATATTTCTGTTCACAGAAGCAATAAACTGAGCGTTTTATGCTCAGACGCTCAAACATATGGTCATGATCAGAAAACTAGTAACTCACTGAAATCTGTTTTCTGCATTGATAAAACATTTCATATATGATGTTAGAAACATCTTTAATGTGGGCAAGCTTTAGTCTTAACTTTGTACAAACTATCATTCTCTAACAGAGAAAGAAGGTTTTCTGCACTTGTGGCCTTTCTTTCTGTTCATTTGCATAGTTGCACTAACAGAATGTTTCTGTTCACAGAAGCGCTAAACTGAGCGTTTTATGCTTAGAAGATCAAACATATGGTCATGATCAGAAAACCAGTAACTCACTGAAATCTGTTTTCTGCATTGATAATATATTTCATATATGATGTTACAAACATCTTTAATGTTGGCAAGCTTTAGTCTTAACTTTGTAAAATCTGTCTTTTTCTAACAGAGAAAGAAGGTTTTCAGCCCTTGTGGCCTTTCTTTCTGTTCATTTGCATAGTTGCACTAACAGAATGTTTCTGTTCACAGAAGCGCTAAACTGAGCGTTTTATGCTTAGAAGATCAAACATATGGTCATGATCAGAAAACCAGTAACTCACTGAAATCTGTTTTCTGCATTGATAATATATTTCATATATGATGTTACAAACATCTTTAATGTTGGCAAGCTTTAGTCTTAACTTTGTAAAATCTGTCTTTTTCTAACAGAGAAAGAAGGTTTTCAGCCCTTGCGGGTTTTCTTTCTGTTCATTTGCTTAGTTGCACTAACAGGATGTTTCTCTTCACAGAAGCGCTAAACTGAGCGTTTTATGCTTAGAAGTTCAAACATATGGTCATGATCAGAAAACTAGTAACTCACTGAAATCTGTTTTCTGCATTGCTAAAACATTTCATTTAAGATGTTAGAAACAACTTTAATGTGGGCAAGCTTTAGTCTTAAAAGTGCAGAAAACAACTTTCTATAACAGAGACAGAAGGTTTTCAGCACTCCTGGGCTTTCTTTCTGTTCTTTTGCTTAGTTGCACTAACAGAGTGTTACTGTTCCCAGAAGCGCTAAACTGAGAGTTTTATGCTCAGAAGCTCAAACATATGGTCATGATCAGAAAACTAGTAACTCACTGAAATCTGTTTTCTGCATTGCTAAAACATTTCATGTAAGATGTTAGAAACATCTTTAATGTGGGCAAGCTTTAGTCTTAACTTTGTACAAACTATCATTCTGTAACAGAGAAAGAAGGTTTTCTGCACTTGTGGCCTTTCTTTCAGTTCATTTGCATAGTTGCACTAACAGAATATTTCTGTTCACAGAAGCAATAAACTGAGCGTTTTATGCTCAGACGCTCAAACATATGGTCATGATCAGAAAACTAGTAACTCACTGAAATCTGTTTTCTGCATTGATAAAACATTTCATATATGATGTTAGAAACATCTTTAATGTGGGCAAGCTTTAGTCTTAAAAGTGCAGAAAACAACTTTCTATAACAGACACAGAAGGTTTTCAGCACTCCTGGGCTTTCTTTCTGTTCTTTTGCTTAGTTGCACTAACAGAGTGTCACTGTTCCCAGAAGCGCTAAACTGAGCGTTTTATCCTTAAAAGCTCAAACATATGTTCATGATCAGAAAACTAGTAACTTACTGAAATCTGTTTTCTGCATTGCTAAAACATTTCATATATGATGTTAGAAACAACTTTAATGTGGGCAAGCTTTAGTCTTAAAAGTGCAGAAACCAAGTTTCTATAACAGAGACAGAAGGTTTTCAGCACTCCTGGGCTTTCTTTCTGTTCTTTTGCTTAGTTGCACTAACAGAGTGTTACTGTTCCCAGAAGCGCTAAACTGAGCGTTTTATGCTCAGAACCTCAAACATATTGTCATGATCAGAAAACTAGTAACTCACCGAAATCTGTTTTCTGCATTGATAATACATTTCATATATGATGTTAGAACTATCTTTCATGTTGGCAAGCTTTAGTCTTAACTTTGCAAAATCTGTCATTCTCTAACAGAGAAAGAAGGTTTTCTGCACTTGTGGCCTTTCTTTCTGTTTATTTGCTTAGTTGCACTAACAGAGTGTTACTGTTCTCAGAAGCGCTAAACTGAGCGTTTTATCCTTAAAAGCTCAAACATATGTTCATGATCAGAAAACCAGTAACTCACTGAAATCTCTTTTCTGCATTGATAAAACATTTCATATATGATGTTAGAAACATCTTTCATGTGGGCAAGCTTTAGTCTTAACTTTGTACAAACTATCATTCTCTAACAGAGAAAGGTTTTCTGCACTTGTGGCCTTTCATTCTGTTCATTTGCATAGTTGCACTAACAGAATGTTTTTGTTCAAAGAAGCGCTAAACTGAGCGTTTTATGCTTAGAAGCTCAAACATATTGTCATTATCAGAAAACTAGTAACTCACTGAAATCTGTTTTCTGCATTGATAATATATTTCACATATGATGTTAGAACCATCTTTCATGTTGGCAAGCTTTAGTCTTAACCTTGCAAAATCTGTCATTCTCTAACAGAGAAAGAAGGTTTTCTGCACTTGTGGCCTTTCTTTCTGTTTATTTGCTTAGTTGCACTAACAGAGTGTTACTGTTCTCAGAAGCGCTAAACTGAGCGTTTTATCCTTAAAAGCTCAAACATATGTTCATGATCAGAAAACTAGTAATTTACTGAAATCTGTTTTCTGCATTGATAATATATTTCATATATGATGTTACAAACATCTTTTATGTTGGCAAGCTTTAGTCTTAACTTTGTAAAATCTGTCTTTTTCTAACAGAGAAAGAAGGTTTTCAGCCCTTGCGGGTTTTCTTTCTGTTCATTTGCTTAGTTGCACTAACAGAATGTTTCTGTTCACAGAAGCGCTAAACTGAGCGTTTTATGCTTAGAAGTTCAAACATATGGTCATGATCAGAAAACTAGTAACTCACTGAAATCTGTTTTCTGCATTGCTAAAACATTTCATTTAAGATGTTAGGAACAACTTTAATTTGGGCAAGCTTTAGTCTTAAAAGTGCAGAAAACAACTTTCTATAACAGAGACAGAAGGTTTTCAGCACTCCTGGGCTTTCTTTCTGTTCTTTTGCTTAGTTGCACTAACAGAGTGTTACTGTTCCCAGAAGCGCTAAACTGAGAGTTTTATGCTCAGAAGCTCAAACATATGGTCATGATCAGAAAACTAGTAACTCACTGAAATCTGTTTTCTGCATTGCTAAAACATTTCATGTAAGATGTTAGAAACATCTTTAATGTGGGCAAGCTTTAGTCTTAACTTTGTACAAACTATCATTCTGTAACAGAGAAAGAAGGTTTTCTGCACTCCTGGGCTTTCTTTCTGTTCTTTTGCTTAGTTGCACTAACAGAGTGTTACTGTTCCCAGAAGCGCTAAACTGAGAGTTTTATGCTCAGAAGCTCAAACATATGGTCATGATCAGAAAACTAGTAACTCACTGAAATCTGTTTTCTGCATTGCTAAAACATTTCATGTAAGATGTTAGAAACATCTTTAATGTGGGCAAGCTTTAGTCTTAACTTTGTACAAACTATCATTCTGTAACAGAGACAGAAGGTTTTCTGCACTTGTGGCCTTTCTTTCTGTTCATTTGCATAGTTGCACTAACAGAATGTTTCTGTTCACAGAAGCGCTAAACTGAGCGTTTTATGCTTAGAAGTTCAAACATATGGTCATGATCAGAAAACTAGTAACTCACTGAAATCTGTTTTCTGCATTGCTAAAACATTTCATTTAAGATGTTAGAAACAACTTTAATTTGGGCAAGCTTTAGTCTTAAAAGTGCAGAAAACAACTTTCTATAACAGAGACAGAAGGTTTTCAGCACTCCTGGGCTTTCTTTCTGTTCTTTTGCTTAGTTGCACTAACAGAGTGTTACTGTTCCCAGAAGCGCTAAACTGAGAGTTTTATGCTCAGAAGCTCAAACATATGGTCATGATCAGAAAACTAGTAACTCACCGAAATCTGTTTTCTGCATTGCTAAAACATTTCATGTAAGATGTTAGAAACATCTTTAATGTGGGCAAGCTTTAGTCTTAACTTTGTACAAACTATCATTCTGTAACAGAGAAAGAAGGTTTTCTGCACTTGTGGCCTTTCTTTCTGTTCATTTGCATAATTGCACTAACAGAATATTTCTGTTCACAGAAGCGCTAAACTGAGCGTTTTATGCTCAGACGCTCAAACATATGGTCATGATCAGAAAACTAGTAACTCACTGAAATCTGTTTTCTGCATTGATAAAACATTTCATATATGATGTTAGAAACATCTTTAATGTGGGCAAGCTTTAGTCTTAAAAGTGCAGAAAACAACTTTCTATAACAGACACAGAAGGTTTTCAGCACTCCTGGGCTTTCTTTCTGTTCTTTTGCTTAGTTGCACTAACAGAGTGTTACTGTTCCCAGAAGCGCTAAACTGAGCGTTTTATCCTTAAAAGCTCAAACATATGTTCATGATCAGAAAACTAGTAACTTACTGAAATCTGTTTTCTGCATTGCTAAAACATTTCATATATGATGTTAGAAACAACTTTAATGTGGGCAAGCTTTAGTCTTAAAAGTGCAGAAACCAAGTTTCTATAACAGAGACAGAAGGTTTTCAGCACTCCTGGGCTTTCTTTCTGTTCTTTTGCTTAGTTGCACTAACAGAATGTTTCTGTTCACAGAAGCGCTAAACTGAGCGTTTTATGCTTAGAAGATCAAACATATGGTCATGATCAGAAAACTAGTAACTCACTGAAATCTGTTTTCTGCATTGCTAAAACATTTCTTTTAAGATGTTAGAAACAACTTTAATGTGGGCAAGCTTTAGTCTTAAAAGTGCATAAACCAACTTTCTATAACAGAGACAGAAGGTTTTCAGCACTCCTGGGCTTTCTTTCTGTTCTTTTGCTTAGTTGCACTAACAGAGTGTTACTGTTCCCAGAAGCGCTAAACTGAGCGTTTTATGCTCAGAAGATCAAACATATTGTCATGATCAGAAAACTAGTAACTCACCGAAATCTGTTTTCTGCATTGATAATACATTTCATATATGATGTTAGAACTATCTTTCATGTTGGCAAGCTTTAGTCTTAACTTTGCAAAATCTGTCATTCTCTAACAGAGAAAGAAGGTTTTCTGCACTTGTGGCCTTTCTTTCTGTTTATTTGCTTAGTTGCACTAACAGAGTGTTACTGTTCTCAGAAGCGCTAAACTGAGCGTTTTATCCTTAAAAGCTCAAACATATGTTCATGATCAGAAAACCAGTAACTCACTGAAATCTCTTTTCTGCATTGATAAAACATTTCATATATGATGTTAGAAACATCTTTCATGTGGGCAAGCTTTAGTCTTAACTTTGTACAAACTATCATTCTCTAACAGAGAAAGGTTTTCTGCACTTGTGGCCTTTCATTCTGTTCATTTGCATAGTTGCACTAACAGAATGTTTTTGTTCAAAGAAGCGCTAAACTGAGCGTTTTATGCTTAGAAGCTCAAACATATTGTCATTATCAGAAAACTAGTAACTCACTGAAATCTGTTTTCTGCATTGATAATATATTTCACATATGATGTTAGAACCATCTTTCATGTTGGCAAGCTTTAGTCTTAACCTTGCAAAATCTGTCATTCTCTAACAGAGAAAGAAGGTTTTCTGCACTTGTGGCCTTTCTTTCTGTTTATTTGCTTAGTTGCACTAACAGAGTGTTACTGTTCTCAGAAGCGCTAAACTGAGCGTTTTATCCTTAAAAGCTCAAACATATGTTCATGATCAGAAAACTAGTAATTTACTGAAATCTGTTTTCTGCATTGATAATATATTTCATATATGATGTTACAAACATCTTTTATGTTGGCAAGCTTTAGTCTTAACTTTGTAAAATCTGTCTTTTTCTAACAGAGAAAGAAGGTTTTCAGCCCTTGCGGGTTTTCTTTCTGTTCATTTGCTTAGTTGCACTAACAGAATGTTTCTGTTCACAGAAGCGCTAAACTGAGCGTTTTATGCTTAGAAGTTCAAACATATGGTCATGATCAGAAAACTAGTAACTCACTGAAATCTGTTTTCTGCATTGCTAAAACATTTCATTTAAGATGTTAGGAACAACTTTAATTTGGGCAAGCTTTAGTCTTAAAAGTGCAGAAAACAACTTTCTATAACAGAGACAGAAGGTTTTCAGCACTCCTGGGCTTTCTTTCTGTTCTTTTGCTTAGTTGCACTAACAGAGTGTTACTGTTCCCAGAAGCGCTAAACTGAGAGTTTTATGCTCAGAAGCTCAAACATATGGTCATGATCAGAAAACTAGTAACTCACTGAAATCTGTTTTCTGCATTGCTAAAACATTTCATGTAAGATGTTAGAAACATCTTTAATGTGGGCAAGCTTTAGTCTTAACTTTGTACAAACTATCATTCTGTAACAGAGACAGAAGGTTTTCTGCACTTGTGGCCTTTCTTTCTGTTCATTTGCATAGTTGCACTAACAGAATGTTTCTGTTCACAGAAGCGCTAAACTGAGTGTTTTATGCTTAGAAGTTCAAACATATGGTCATGATCAGAAAACTAGTAACTCACTGAAATCTGTTTTCTGCATTGCTAAAACATTTCATTTAAGATGTTAGAAACAACTTTAATTTGGGCAAGCTTTAGTCTTAAAAGTGCAGAAAACAACTTTCTATAACAGAGACAGAAGGTTTTCAGCACTCCTGGGCTTTCTTTCTGTTCTTTTGCTTAGTTGCACTAACAGAGTGTTACTGTTCCCAGAAGCGCTAAACTGAGAGTTTTATGCTCAGAAGCTCAAACATATGGTCATGATCAGAAAACTAGTAACTCACTGAAATCTGTTTTCTGCATTGCTAAAACATTTCATGTAAGATGTTAGAAACATCTTTAATGTGGGCAAGCTTTAGTCTTAACTTTGTACAAACTATCATTCTGTAACAGAGAAAGAAGGTTTTCTGCACTCCTGGGCTTTCTTTCTGTTCTTTTGCTTAGTTGCACTAACAGAGTGTTACTGTTCCCAGAAGCGCTAAACTGAGAGTTTTATGCTCAGAAGCTCAAACATATGGTCATGATCAGAAAACTAGTAACTCACTGAAATCTGTTTTCTGCATTGCTAAAACATTTCATGTAAGATGTTAGAAACATCTTTAATGTGGGCAAGCTTTAGTCTTAACTTTGTACAAACTATCATTCTGTAACAGAGACAGAAGGTTTTCTGCACTTGTGGCCTTTCTTTCTGTTCATTTGCATAGTTGCACTAACAGAATGTTTCTGTTCACAGAAGCGCTAAACTGAGCGTTTTATGCTTAGAAGTTCAAACATATGGTCATGATCAGAAAACTAGTAACTCACTGAAATCTGTTTTCTGCATTGCTAAAACATTTCATTTAAGATGTTAGAAACAACTTTAATTTGGGCAAGCTTTAGTCTTAAAAGTGCAGAAAACAACTTTCTATAACAGAGACAGAAGGTTTTCAGCACTCCTGGGCTTTCTTTCTGTTCTTTTGCTTAGTTGCACTAACAGAGTGTTACTGTTCCCAGAAGCGCTAAACTGAGAGTTTTATGCTCAGAAGCTCAAACATATGGTCATGATCAGAAAACTAGTAACTCACTGAAATCTGTTTTCTGCATTGCTAAAACATTTCATGTAAGATGTTAGAAACATCTTTAATGTGGGCAAGCTTTAGTCTTAACTTTGTACAAACTATCATTCTGTAACAGAGAAAGAAGGTTTTCTGCACTTGTGGCCTTTCTTTCTGTTCATTTGCATAATTGCACTAACAGAATATTTCTGTTCACAGAAGCGCTAAACTGAGCGTTTTATGCTCAGACGCTCAAACATATGGTCATGATCAGAAAACTAGTAACTCACTGAAATCTGTTTTCTGCATTGATAAAACATTTCATATATGATGTTAGAAACATCTTTAATGTGGGCAAGCTTTAGTCTTAAAAGTGCAGAAAACAACTTTCTATAACAGACACAGAAGGTTTTCAGCACTCCTGGGCTTTCTTTCTGTTCTTTTGCTTAGTTGCACTAACAGAGTGTTACTGTTCTCAGAAGCGCTAAACTGAGCGTTTTATCCTTAAAAGCTCAAACATATGTTCATGATCAGAAAACTAGTAACTTACTGAAATCTGTTTTCTGCATTGCTAAAACATTTCATATATGATGTTAGAAACAACTTTAATGTGGGCAAGCTTTAGTCTTAAAAGTGCAGAAACCAAGTTTCTATAACAGAGACAGAAGGTTTTCAGCACTCCTGGGCTTTCTTTCTGTTCTTTTGCTTAGTTGCACTAACAGAATGTTTCTGTTCACAGAAGCGCTAAACTGAGCGTTTTATGCTTAGAAGATCAAACATATGGTCATGATCAGAAAACTAGTAACTCACTGAAATCTGTTTTCTGCATTGCTAAAACATTTCTTTTAAGATGTTAGAAACAACTTTAATGTGGGCAAGCTTTAGTCTTAAAAGTGCATAAACCAACTTTCTATAACAGAGACAGAAGGTTTTCAGCACTCCTGGGCTTTCTTTCTGTTCTTTTGCTTAGTTGCACTAACAGAGTGTTACTGTTCCCAGAAGCGCTAAACTGAGCGTTTTATGCTCAGACGCTCAAACATATGGTCATGATCAGAAAACTAGTAACTCACTGAAATCTGTTTTCTGCATTGCTAAAACATTTCATGTAAGATGTTAGAAACATCTTTAATGTGGGCAAGCTTTAGTCTTAACTTTGTACAAACTATCATTCTGTAACAGAGACAGAAGGTTTTCTGCACTTGTGGCCTTTCTTTCTGTTCATTTGCATAGTTGCACTAACAGAATGTTTCTGTTCACAGAAGCGCTAAACTGAGCGTTTTATGCTTAGAAGATCAAACATATGGTCATGATCAGAAAACCAGTAACTCACTGAAATCTGTTTTCTGCATTGATAATATATTTCATATATGATGTTACAAACATCTTTAATGTTGGCAAGCTTTAGTCTTAACTTTGTAAAATCTGTCTTTTTCTAACAGAGAAAGAAGGTTTTCAGCCCTTGCGGGTTTTCTTTCTGTTCATTTGCTTAGTTGCACTAACAGGATGTTTCTCTTCACAGAAGCGCTAAACTGAGCGTTTTATGCTTAGAAGTTCAAACATATGGTCATGATCAGAAAACTAGTAACTCACTGAAATCTGTTTTCTGCATTGCTAAAACATTTCATTTAAGATGTTAGAAACAACTTTAATGTGGGCAAGCTTTAGTCTTAAAAGTGCAGAAAACAACTTTCTATAACAGAGACAGAAGGTTTTCAGCACTCCTGGGCTTTCTTTCTGTTCTTTTGCTTAGTTGCACTAACAGAGTGTTACTGTTCCCAGAAGCGCTAAACTGAGAGTTTTATGCTCAGAAGCTCAAACATATGGTCATGATCAGAAAACTAGTAACTCACTGAAATCTGTTTTCTGCATTGCTAAAACATTTCATGTAAGATGTTAGAAACATCTTTAATGTGGGCAAGCTTTAGTCTTAACTTTGTACAAACTATCATTCTGTAACAGAGAAAGAAGGTTTTCTGCACTTGTGGCCTTTCTTTCAGTTCATTTGCATAGTTGCACTAACAGAATATTTCTGTTCACAGAAGCAATAAACTGAGCGTTTTATGCTCAGACGCTCAAACATATGGTCATGATCAGAAAACTAGTAACTCACTGAAATCTGTTTTCTGCATTGATAAAACATTTCATATATGATGTTAGAAACATCTTTAATGTGGGCAAGCTTTAGTCTTAAAAGTGCAGAAAACAACTTTCTATAACAGACACAGAAGGTTTTCAGCACTCCTGGGCTTTCTTTCTGTTCTTTTGCTTAGTTGCACTAACAGAGTGTTACTGTTCCCAGAAGCGCTAAACTGAGCGTTTTATCCTTAAAAGCTCAAACATATGTTCATGATCAGAAAACTAGTAACTTACTGAAATCTGTTTTCTGCATTGCTAAAACATTTCATATATGATGTTAGAAACAACTTTAATGTGGGCAAGCTTTAGTCTTAAAAGAGCAGAAACCAAGTTTCTATAACAGAGACAGAAGGTTTTCAGCACTCCTGGGCTTTCTTTCTGTTGTTTTGCTTAGTTGCACTAACAGAATGTTTCTGTTCACAGAAGCGCTAAACTGAGCGTTTTATGCTTAGAAGATCAAACATATGGTCATGATCAGAAAACTAGTAACTCACTGAAATCTGTTTTCTGCATTGCTAAAACATTTCTTTTAAGATGTTAGAAACAACTTTAATGTGGGCAAGCTTTAGTCTTAAAAGTGCATAAACCAACTTTCTATAACAGAGACAGAAGGTTTTCAGCACTCCTGGGCTTTCTTTCTGTTCTTTTGCTTAGTTGCACTAACAGAGTGTTACTGTTCTCAGAAGCGCTAAACTGAGCGTTTTATCCTTAAAAGCTCAAACATATGTTCATGATCAGAAAACCTGTAACTCACTGAAATCTGTTTTCTGCATTGCTAAAACATTTCATGTAAGATGTTAGAAACATCTTTAATGTTGGCAAGCTTTAGTCTTAACTTTGTACAAACTATCATTCTCTAACAGAGAAAGAAGGTTTTCTGCACTTGTGGCCTTTCTTTCTGTTCATTTGCATAGTTGCACTAACAGAATGTTTCTGTTCAAAGAAGCGCTAAACTGAGCGTTTTATGCTTAGAAGCTCAAACATATTGTCATTATCAGAAAACTAGTAACTCACTGAAATCTGTTTTCTGCATTGATAATATATTTCACATATGATGTTAGAACCATCTTTCATGTTGGCAAGCTTTAGTCTTAACCTTGCAAAATCTGTCATTCTCTAACAGAGAAAGAAGGTTTTCTGCACTTGTGGCCTTTCTTTCTGTTTATTTGCTTAGTTGCACTAACAGAGTGTTACTGTTCTCAGAAGCGCTAAACTGAGCGTTTTATCCTTAAAAGCTCAAACATATGTTCATGATCAGAAAACTAGTAATTTACTGAAATCTGTTTTCTGCATTGATAATATATTTCATATATGATGTTACAAACATCTTTTATGTTGGCAAGCTTTAGTCTTAACTTTGTAAAATCTGTCTTTTTCTAACAGAGAAAGAAGGTTTTCAGCCCTTGCGGGTTTTCTTTCTGTTCATTTGCTTAGTTGCACTAACAGAATGTTTCTGTTCACAGAAGCGCTAAACTGAGCGTTTTATGCTTAGAAGTTCAAACATATGGTCATGATCAGAAAACTAGTAACTCACTGAAATCTGTTTTCTGCATTGCTAAAACATTTCATTTAAGATGTTAGGAACAACTTTAATTTGGGCAAGCTTTAGTCTTAAAAGTGCAGAAAACAACTTTCTATAACAGAGACAGAAGGTTTTCAGCACTCCTGGGCTTTCTTTCTGTTCTTTTGCTTAGTTGCACTAACAGAGTGTTACTGTTCCCAGAAGCGCTAAACTGAGAGTTTTATGCTCAGAAGCTCAAACATATGGTCATGATCAGAAAACTAGTAACTCACTGAAATCTGTTTTCTGCATTGCTAAAACATTTCATGTAAGATGTTAGAAACATCTTTAATGTGGGCAAGCTTTAGTCTTAACTTTGTACAAACTATCATTCTGTAACAGAGACAGAAGGTTTTCTGCACTTGTGGCCTTTCTTTCTGTTCATTTGCATAGTTGCACTAACAGAATGTTTCTGTTCACAGAAGCGCTAAACTGAGCGTTTTATGCTTAGAAGTTCAAACATATGGTCATGATCAGAAAACTAGTAACTCACTGAAATCTGTTTTCTGCATTGCTAAAACATTTCATTTAAGATGTTAGAAACAACTTTAATTTGGGCAAGCTTTAGTCTTAAAAGTGCAGAAAACAACTTTCTATAACAGAGACAGAAGGTTTTCAGCACTCCTGGGCTTTCTTTCTGTTCTTTTGCTTAGTTGCACTAACAGAGTGTTACTGTTCCCAGAAGCGCTAAACTGAGAGTTTTATGCTCAGAAGCTCAAACATATGGTCATGATCAGAAAACTAGTAACTCACTGAAATCTGTTTTCTGCATTGCTAAAACATTTCATGTAAGATGTTAGAAACATCTTTAATGTGGGCAAGCTTTAGTCTTAACTTTGTACAAACTATCATTCTGTAACAGAGAAAGAAGGTTTTCTGCACTCCTGGGCTTTCTTTCTGTTCTTTTGCTTAGTTGCACTAACAGAGTGTTACTGTTCCCAGAAGCGCTAAACTGAGAGTTTTATGCTCAGAAGCTCAAACATATGGTCATGATCAGAAAACTAGTAACTCACTGAAATCTGTTTTCTGCATTGCTAAAACATTTCATGTAAGATGTTAGAAACATCTTTAATGTGGGCAAGCTTTAGTCTTAACTTTGTACAAACTATCATTCTGTAACAGAGACAGAAGGTTTTCTGCACTTGTGGCCTTTCTTTCTGTTCATTTGCATAGTTGCACTAACAGAATGTTTCTGTTCACAGAAGCGCTAAACTGAGCGTTTTATGCTTAGAAGTTCAAACATATGGTCATGATCAGAAAACTAGTAACTCACTGAAATCTGTTTTCTGCATTGCTAAAACATTTCATTTAAGATGTTAGAAACAACTTTAATTTGGGCAAGCTTTAGTCTTAAAAGTGCAGAAAACAACTTTCTATAACAGAGACAGAAGGTTTTCAGCACTCCTGGGCTTTCTTTCTGTTCTTTTGCTTAGTTGCACTAACAGAGTGTTACTGTTCCCAGAAGCGCTAAACTGAGAGTTTTATGCTCAGAAGCTCAAACATATGGTCATGATCAGAAAACTAGTAACTCACTGAAATCTGTTTTCTGCATTGCTAAAACATTTCATGTAAGATGTTAGAAACATCTTTAATGTGGGCAAGCTTTAGTCTTAACTTTGTACAAACTATCATTCTGTAACAGAGAAAGAAGGTTTTCTGCACTTGTGGCCTTTCTTTCTGTTCATTTGCATAATTGCACTAACAGAATATTTCTGTTCACAGAAGCGCTAAACTGAGCGTTTTATGCTCAGACGCTCAAACATATGGTCATGATCAGAAAACTAGTAACTCACTGAAATCTGTTTTCTGCATTGCTAAAACATTTCATATATGATGTTAGAAACAACTTTAATGTGGGCAAGCTTTAGTCTTAAAAGTGCAGAAACCAAGTTTCTATAACAGAGACAGAAGGTTTTCAGCACTCCTGGGCTTTCTTTCTGTTCTTTTGCTTAGTTGCACTAACAGAGTGTTACTGTTCCCAGAAGCGCTAAACTGAGCGTTTTATCCTTAAAAGCTCAAACATATGTTCATGATCAGAAAACTAGTAACTTACTGAAATCTGTTTTCTGCATTGCTAAAACATTTCATATATGATGTTAGAAACAACTTTAATGTGGGCAAGCTTTAGTCTTAAAAGTGCAGAAACCAAGTTTCTATAACAGAGACAGAAGGTTTTCAGCACTCCTGGGCTTTCTTTCTGTTCTTTTGCTTAGTTGCACTAACAGAATGTTTCTGTTCACAGAAGCGCTAAACTGAGCGTTTTATGCTTAGAAGATCAAACATATGGTCATGATCAGTAAACTAGTAACTCACTGAAATCTGTTTTCTGCATTGCTAAAACATTTCTTTTAAGATGTTAGAAACAACTTTAATGTGGGCAAGCTTTAGTCTTAAAAGTGCATAAACCAACTTTCTATAACAGAGACAGAAGGTTTTCAGCACTCCTGGGCTTTCTTTCTGTTCTTTTGCTTAGTTGCACTAACAGAGTGTTACTGTTCCCAGAAGCGCTAAACTGAGCGTTTTATGCTCAGACGCTCAAACATATGGTCATGATCAGAAAACTAGTAACTCACTGAAATCTGTTTTCTGCATTGCTAAAACATTTCATGTAAGATGTTAGAAACATCTTTAATGTGGGCAAGCTTTAGTCTTAACTTTGTACAAACTATCATTCTGTAACAGAGACAGAAGGTTTTCTGCACTTGTGGCCTTTCTTTCTGTTCATTTGCATAGTTGCACTAACAGAATGTTTCTGTTCACAGAAGCGCTAAACTGAGCGTTTTATGCTTAGAAGATCAAACATATGGTCATGATCAGAAAACCAGTAACTCACTGAAATCTGTTTTCTGCATTGATAATATATTTCATATATGATGTTACAAACATCTTTAATGTTGGCAAGCTTTAGTCTTAACTTTGTAAAATCTGTCTTTTTCTAACAGAGAAAGAAGGTTTTCAGCCCTTGCGGGTTTTCTTTCTGTTCATTTGCTTAGTTGCACTAACAGGATGTTTCTCTTCACAGAAGCTCTAAACTGAGCGTTTTATGCTTAGAAGTTCAAACATATGGTCATGATCAGAAAACTAGTAACTCACTGAAATCTGTTTTCTGCATTGCTAAAACATTTCATGTAAGATGTTAGAAACAACTTTAATGTGGGCAAGCTTTAGTCTTAAAGTGCAGAAAACAACTTTCTATAACAGAGACAGAAGGTTTTCAGCACTCCTGGGCTTTCTTTCTGTTCTTTTGCTTAGTTGCACTAACAGAGTGTTACTGTTCCCAGAAGCGCTAAACTGAGAGTTTTATGCTCAGAAGCTCAAACATATGGTCATGATCAGAAAACTAGTAACTCACTGAAATCTGTTTTCTGCATTGCTAAAACATTTCATGTAAGATGTTAGAAACATCTTTAATGTGGGCAAGCTTTAGTCTTAACTTTGTACAAACTATCATTCTGTAACAGAGAAAGAAGGTTTTCTGCACTTGTGGCCTTTCTTTCAGTTCATTTGCATAGTTGCACTAACAGAATGTTTCTGTTCACAGAAGCAATAAACTGAGCGTTTTATGCTCAGACGCTCAAACATATGGTCATGATCAGAAAACTAGTAACTCACTGAAATCTGTTTTCTGCATTGCTAAAACATTTCTTTTAAGATGTTAGAAACAACTTTAATGTGGGCAAGCTTTAGTCTTAAAAGTGCATAAACCAACTTTCTATAACAGAGACAGAAGGTTTTCAGCACTCCTGGGCTTTCTTTCTGTTCTTTTGCTTAGTTGCACTAACAGAGTGTTACTGTTCTCAGAAGCGCTAAACTGAGCGTTTTATCCTTAAAAGCTCAAACATATGTTCATGATCAGAAAACCTGTAACTCACTGAAATCTGTTTTCTGCATTGCTAAAACATTTCATGTAAGATGTTAGAAACATCTTTAATGTTGGCAAGCTTTAGTCTTAACTTTGTACAAACTATCATTCTCTAACAGAGAAAGAAGGTTTTCTGCACTTGTGGCCTTTCTTTCTGTTCATTTGCATAGTTGCACTAACAGAAAGTTTCTGTTCAAAGAAGCGCTAAGCTGAGCGTTTTATGCTTAGAAGTTCAAACATATGGTCATGATCAGAAAACTAGTAACGCACTGAAATCTGTTTTCTGCATTGATAAAACATTTCATTTAAGATGTTAGAACCAACTTTAATGTGGGCAAGCTTTAGTCCTAAAAGTGCAGAAACCAACTTTCTATAACAGAGACAGAAGGTTTTCAGCACTCCTGGGCTTTCTTTCTGTTCTTTTGCTTAGTTGCACTAACAGAGTGTTACTGTTCCCAGAAGCGCTAAACTGAGCGTTTTATGCTCAGAACCTCAAACATATTGTCATGATCAGAAAACTAGTAACTCACCGAAATCTGTTTTCTGCATTGATAATACATTTCATATATGATGTTAGAACTATCTTTCATGTTGGCAAGCTTTAGTCTTAACTTTGCAAAATCTGTCATTCTCTAACAGAGAAAGAAGGTTTTCTGCACTTGTGGCCTTTCTTTCTGTTTATTTGCTTAGTTGCACTAACAGAGTGTTACTGTTCTCAGAAGCGCTAAACTGAGCGTTTTATCCTTAAAAGCTCAAACATATGTTCATGATCAGAAAACCAGTAACTCACTGAAATCTGTTTTCTGCATTGATAAAACATTTCATATGATGTTTGAAACATCTTTAATGTTGGCAAGCTTTAGTCTTAAAAGTGCAGAAACCAACTTTCTATAACAGAGACAGAAGGTTTTCAGCACTCCTGGGCTTTCTTTCTGTTCTTTTGCTTAGTTGGACTAACAGAGTGTTACTGTTCCCAGAAGCGCTAAACTGCGCTTTTTATGCTCAGACGCTCAAACATATGTTCATGATCAGAAAACCTGTAACTCACTGAAATCTGTTTTCTGCATTGCGAAAACATTTCATGTAAGATGTTAGAAACATCTTTAATGTTGGCAAGCTTTAGTCTTAACTTTGTACAAACTATCATTCTCTAACAGAGAAAGAAGGTTTTCTGCACTTGTGGCCTTTCTTTCTGTTCATTTGCTTAGTTGCACTAACAGAATGTTTCTGTTCACAGAAGCGCTAAACTGAGCATTTTATCCTTAAAAGCTCAAACATATGTTCATGATCAGAAAACCTGTAACTCACTGAAATCTGTTTTCTGCATTGCTAAAACATTTCATGTAAGATGTTAGAAACATCTTTAATGTTGGCAAGCTTTAGTCTTAACTTTGTACAAACTATCATTCTCTAACAGAGAAAGAAGGTTTTCTGCACTTGTGGCCTTTCTTTCTGTTCATTTGCATAGTTGCACTAACAGAATATTTCTGTTCTCAGAAGCGCTAAACTAAGCGTTTTATGCTTAAAAGCTCAAACATATGTTCATGATCAGAAAACTAGTAACTCACCGAAATCTGTTTTCTGCATTGATAAAACATTTCATATATGATGTTAGAAACATCTTTCATGTGGGCAAGCTTTAGTCTTAACTTTGTACAAACTACCATTCTCTAACAGAGAAAGAAGGTTTTCTGCACTTGTGGCCTTTCATTCTGTTCATTTGCATAGTTGCACTAACAGAATGTTTTTGTTCAGAGAAGCGCTAAACTGAGCGTTTTATGCTTAAAAGCTCAAAAATATTGTCATGATCGAGAAAACTAGTAACTCACAGAAATCTGTTTTCTGCATTGATAATATATTTCACATATGATGTTAGAACCATCTTTCATGTGGGCAAGCTTTAGTCTTAACTTTGTACAAACTATCATTCTCTAACAGAGAAAGAAGGTTTTCTGCACTTGTGGCCTTTCTTTCTGTCCATTTGCATAGTTGCACTAACAGAATGTTTCTGTTCAAAGAAGCGCTAAACTGAGCGTTTTATGCTTAGAAGTTCAAACATATTGTCATGATCAGAAAACTAGTAACTCACCGAAATCTGTTTTCTGCATTGATAATACATTTCATATATGATGCTAGAACTATCTTTCATGTTGGCAAGCTTTAGTCTTAACTTTGCAAAATCTGTCATTCTCTAACAGAGAAAGAAGGTTTTCTGCACTTGTAGCCTTTCTTTCTGTTTATTTGCTTAGTTGCACTAACAGAGTGTTACTGTTCTCAGAAGCGCTAAACTGAGCGTTTTATCCTTAAAAGCTCAAACATATGTTCATGATCAGAAAACCAGTAACTCACTGAAATCTGTTTTCTGCATTGATAAAACATTTCATTTAAGATGTTAGAAACAACTTTAATGTGGGCAAGCTTTAGTCTTAAAAGTGCAGAAACCAACTTTCTATAACAGAGACAGAAGGTTTTCAGCACTCCTGGGCTTTCTTTCTGTTCTTTTGCTTAGTTGCACTAACAGAGTGTTACTGTTCCCAAAAGCGCTAAACTGCGCTTTTTATGCTCAGACGCTCAAACATATGTTCATGATCAGAAAACCTGTAACTCACTGAAATCTGTTTTCTGCATTGCTAAAACATTTCATGTAAGATGTTAGAAACATCTTTAATGTGGGCAAGCTTTAGTCTTAACTTTGTACAAACTATCATTCTCTAACAGAGAAAGAAGGTTTTCTGCACTTGTGGCCTTTCTTTCTGTTCATTTGCATAGTTGCACTAACAGAAAGTTTCTGTTCAAAGAAACGCTAAGCTGAGCGTTTATGCTTAGAAGATCAAACATATTGTCATGATCGAGAAAACTAGTAACTCACAGAAATCTGTTTTCTGCATTGATAATATATTTCACATATGATGTTAGAACCATCTTTCATGTTGGCAAGCTTTAGTCTTAACTTTGCAAAATCTGTCATTCTCTAACAGAGAAAGAAGGTTTTCTGCACTTGTGGCCTTTCTTTCTGTTCATTTGCATAGTAGCACTATCAGAATATTTCTGTTCTCAGAAGCGCTAAACTAAGCGTTTTATGCTTAAAAACTCAAACATATGGTCATGATCAGAAAACTAGTAACTCACTGAAATCTGTTTTCTGCATTGATAAAACATTTCATATATGATGTTAGAAACATCTTTCATGTGGGCAAGCTTTAGTCTTAACTTTGTACAAACTATCATTCTCTAACAGAGAAAGAAGGTTTTCTGCACTTGTGGCCTTTCTTTCTGTTCATTTGCATAGTTGCACTAACAGAAAGTTTCTGTTCAAAGAAGCGCTAAGCTGAGCGTTTATGCTTAGAAGATCAAACATATGGTCATGATCAGAAAACTAGTAACTCACTGAAATCTGTTTTCTGCATTGATAATACATTTCAAATATGATGTCAGAACTATCTTTCATGTTGGCAAGCTTTAGTCTTAAAAGTGCAGAAACCAACTTTCTATAACAGAGACAGAAGGTTTTCAGCACTCCTGGGCTTTCTTTCTGTTCTTTTGCTTAGTTGCACTAACAGTGTTACTGTTCCCAGAAGCGCTAAACTGAGCGTTTTATGCTCAGAACCTCAAACATATTGTCATGATCAGAAAACTAGTAACTCACCGAAATCTGTTTTCTGCATTGATAATACATTTCATATATGATGTTAGAACTATCTTTCATGTTGGCAAGCTTTAGTCTTAACTTTGCAAAATCTGTCATTCTCTAACAGAGAAAGAAGGTTTTCTGCACTTGTGGCCTTTCTTTCTGTTTATTTGCTTAGTTGCACTAACAGAGTGGTACTGTTCTCAGAATCGCTAAACTGAGAGTTTTATGCTTTGAACCTCAAACATATTGTCATGATCAGAAAACTAGTAACTCACCGAAATCTGTTTTCTGCATTGATAATACATTTCATATATGATAGAACTATCTTTCATGTTGGCAAGCTTTAGTCTTAACTTTGCAAAACCTGTCATTCTCTAACAGAGAAAGAAGGTTTTCTGCACATGTGGCCTTTCTTTCTGTTTATTTGCTTAGTTGCACTAACAGAGTGTTACTGTTCTCAGAAGCGCTAAACTGAGTGTTTTATCCTTAAAAGCTCAAACATATGTTCATGATCAGAAAACCAGTAACTCACTGAAATCTCTTTTCTGCATTGATAAAACATTTCATTTAAGATGTTAGAACCAACTTTAATGTGGGCAAGCTTTAGTCTTAAAAGTGCAGAAACCAACTTTCTATAACAGAGACAGAAGGTTTTCAGCACTCCTGGGCTTTCTTTCTGTTCTTTTGCTTAGTTGCACTAACAGAGTGTTACTGTTCCCAGAAGCGCTAAACTGAGCGTTTTATGCTCAGAACCTCAAACATATGTTCATGATCAGAAAACTAGTATCTCACCGAAATCTGTTTTCTGCATTGATAATACATTTCATATATGATGTTAGAACCATCTTTCATGTTGGCAAGCTTTAGTCTTAACTTTGCAAAATCTGTCATTCTCTAACAGAGAAAGAAGGTTTTCTGCACTTGTGGCCTTTCTTTCTGTTTATTTGCTTAGTTGCACTAACAGAGTGTTACTGTTCTCAGAAGCGCTAAACTGAGCGTTTTATCCTTAAAAACTCAAACATATGGTCATGATCAGAAAACTAGTAACGCACTGAAATCTCTTTTCTGCATTGATAAAACATTTCATTTAAGATGTTAGAACCAACTTTAATGTGGGCAAGCTTTAGTCTTAAAAGTGCAGAAACCAACTTTCTATAACAGAGACAGAAGGTTTTCAGCACTCCTGGGCTTTCTTTCTGTTCTTTTGCTTAGTTGCACTAACAGAGTGTTACTGTTCCCAGAAGCGCTAAACTGAGCGTTTTATCCTTAAAAGCTCAAACATATGTTCATGATCAGAAAACCAGTAACTCACTGAAATCTGTTTTCTGCATTGATAAAACATTTCATATATGATGTTAGAAACATCTTTCGTGTGGGCAAGCTTTAGTCTTAACTTTGTGCAAACTATCATTCTCTAACAGAGAAAGAAGGTTTTCTGCACTTGTGGCCTTTCTTTCTGTTCATTTGCATAGTTGCACTAACAGAATGTTTCTGTTCACAGAAGCGCTAAACTGAGCGTTTTATCCTTAAAAGCTCAAACATATGTTCATGATCAGAAAACTAGTATCTCACCGACATCTGTTTTCTGCATTGATAATACATTTCATATATGATGTTAGAACTATCTTTCATGTTGGCAAGCTTTAGTCTTAACTTTGCAAAATCTGTCATTTCTCTAACAGAGAAAGAAGGTTTTCTGCACTCCTGGGCTTTCTTTCTGTTCATTTGCTTAGTTGCACTAACAGAGTGTTACTGTTCTCAGAAGCGCTAAACTGAGCGTTTTATCCTTAAAAGCTCAAACATATGTTCATGATCAGAAAACCAGTAACTCACTGAAATCTGTTTTCTGCATTGATAAAACATTTCATTTAAGATGTTAGAAACAACTTTAATGTGGGCAAGCTTTAGTCTTAAAAGTGCAGAAACCAACTTTCTATAACAGAGACAGAAGGTTTTCAGCACTCCTGGGCTTTCTTTCTGTTTATTTGCTTAGTTGCACTAACAGAGTGTTACTGTTCTCAGAAGCGCTAAACTGAGCGTTTTATCCTTAAAAGCTCAAACATATGTTCATGATCAGAAAACCAGTAACTCACTGAAATCTGTTTTCTGCATTGATAAAACATTTCATATATGATGTTAGAACCAACTTTAATGTGGGCAAGCTTTAGTCTTAACTTTGTGCAAACTATCATTCTCTAACAGAGAAAGAAGGTTTTCTGCACTTGTGGCCTTTCTTTCTGTTCATTTGCATAGTTGCACTAACAGAATGTTTCTGTTCACAGAAGCGCTAAACTGAGCGTTTTATGCTTAGAAGTTCAAACATATGGTCATGATCAGAAAGCTAGTAACGCACTGAAATCTGTTTTCTGCATTGATAAAACATTTCATATATGATGTTAGAACTATCTTTCATGTTGGCAAGCTTTAGTCTTAACTTTGCAAAATCTGTCATTCTCTAACAGAGAAAGAAGGTTTTCTGCACTTGTGGCCTTTCTTTCTGTTTATTTGCTTAGTTGCACTAACAGAGTGTTACTGTTCTCAGAAGCGCTAAACTGAGCGTTTTATCCTTAAAAGCTCAAACATATGTTCATGATCAGAAAACCAGTAACTCACTGAAATCTGTTTTCTGCATTGATAAAACATTTCATATATGATGTTAGAACCAACTTTAATGTGGGCAAGCTTTAGTCTTAACTTTGTGCAAACTATCATTCTCTAACAGAGAAAGAAGGTTTTCTGCACTTGTGGCCTTTCTTTCTGTTCATTTGCTTAGTTGCACTAACAGAGTGTTACTGTTCTCAGAAGCGCTAAACTGAGCGTTTTATCCTTAAAAGCTCAAACATATGTTCATGATCAGAAAACCAGTAACTCACTGAAATCTGTTTTCTGCATTGATAAAACATTTCATATATGATGTTAGAACTATCTTTCATGTTGGCAAGCTTTAGTCTTAACTTTGCAAAATCTGTCATTCTCTAACAGAGAAAGAAGGTTTTCTGCACTTGTGGCCTTTCTTTCTGTTTATTTGCTTAGTTGCACTAACAGAGTGTTACTGTTCTCAGAAGCGCTAAACTGAGCGTTTTATCCTTAAAAGCTCAAACATATGTTCATGATCAGA
Source organism: allo-octoploid hybrid of Carassius auratus x Cyprinus carpio (assembly GCA_024542945.1). NCBI lineage: Eukaryota > Metazoa > Chordata > Actinopteri > Cypriniformes > allo-octoploid hybrid of Carassius auratus x Cyprinus carpio. The sequence continues at coordinate 1,190,914 of CM045022.1, forward strand.
AAACCAGTAACTCATGGAAATCTGTTTTCTGCATTGATAAAACATTTCATATATGATGTTAGAAACATCTATCGTGTGGGCAAGCTTTAGTCTTAACTTTGTGCAAACTATCATTCTCTAACAGAGAAAGAAGGTTTTCTGCACTTGTGGCCTTTCTTTCTGTTCATTTGCATAGTTGCACTAACAGAATGTTTCTGTTCACAGAAGCGCTAAACTGAGCGTTTTATGCTTAGAAGTTCAAACATATGGTCATGATCAGAAAGCTAGTAACGCACTGAAATCTGTTTTCTGCATTGATAAAACATTTCATTTAAGATGTTAGAACCAACTTTAATGTGGGCAAGCTTTAGTCTTAAAAGTGCAGAAACCAACTTTCTATAACAGAGACAGAAGGTTTTCAGCACTCCTGGGCTTTCTTTCTGTTCTTTTGCTTAGTTGCACTAACAGAGTGTTACTGTTCCCAGAAGCGCTAAACTGAGCGTTTTATGCTCAGAACCTCAAACATATTGTCATGATCAGAAAACTAGTAACTCACCGAAATCTGTTTTCTGCATTGATAATACATTTCATATATGATGTTAGAACTATCTTTCATGTTGGCAAGCTTTAGTCTTAACTTTGCAAAATCTGTCATTCTCTAACAGAGAAAGAAGGTTTTCTGCACTTGTGGCCTTTCTTTCTGTTTATTTGCTTAGTTGCACTAACAGAGTGTTAATGTTCCCAGAAGCGCTAAACTGAGCGTTTTATGCTCAGAACCTCAAACATATTGTCATGATCAGAAAACTAGTAACTCACCGAAATCTGTTCCCTTATCAAAAGCTACACTCGATGCTGCGCTCAATAGCGCTAATGAGAACATTCTTTGTTCGACCGGTTGTGTGAAGCATGTGTGTCAAACACGCCAAGAATTGGCTTAAATAACCTCGGTAGGTGACGTCATTGGTTACGTGCACCTGCAGGTTATAAATAGACGTGAAACGGACACATCTTCAGGTTTCTTTGTCTTCAGAGACCGCATTGTGTGTGTGTGTGTGTGTGCCACGCTGCTGAAAGCATTATAGTTTAAAAGGAAGCATGTTGAGAGAAAAAAAAAAAAAAAAAAAGAAGAAAAGTTTTGAACAACTTATTTTTCTTGCTGATTCTATAAGAGATGCGTGCCTCACTCGCTAAAAAGAATGGCCGATCTCTGAGGAGAAATCGCATGTTTATTGTTTGGAAGAAAAGCAGGCTGCTGTCGCGTTCTAGAGTGGCAGATGTGAGCACCCCGGTTCACTTCCTTTCCGCGCTAGGCTCTTTTTTCTCACGAGGAACGAGCTGCTTCCCGCTCATTAAGATCGCGCTTTGATCTGGCTGAGGATTAATATAGTACCGGGTAAAATCCCCCTCTCTCATGTTCTCGCCAGATCGGAAGGTTCTCGCGCCCACCTCCGAAGCGTGCCCAGGCACTTCTTCTGATTGGGCAGAGGCTGCTGTAGCTCTTGCTTCTGTTTGTAATGGATATTGAGAGTGCTCTCTCCTAGCGCTCCTCTCGCGATTATAAGCACATGAGGAGTTACTAGGTGGTGACTCGTGTAGTGACCAAATAAAAGCCTTAAGATGAGGTTTTGTACATATTGATTTCCTAGGTAAGAGAGACGCTAGCAGGCTATCTCTCCCCTATAGGAGCAACATCGGTTAAAAAAATAACTAAATAAATAAATAACAAAAAAAATTGATTTAAATAAAAATATATATAATATATATATATATATATATATATATATATATATATATATATACAAAGACAGCAATTGCTCCCTGCCAAGCTATGTAGCAACATCTGCACTTGGATGGAACGCATTTTCATGCTGTGGGTCAGACTAGTGCTGCCATGCACACCACGGGTTCTGCAGGCACATCAGGCTGATCTCCTTAAAGATCTGAGCGCCAGAAGGAGACTTTTAATACGTTTCTCACTCACTGTGCTCAAGTGTCGGGGCTGTCAAAGAAAAAAAAAAAAAAAAAAATCCGGCTCCTCTGGGGCAGAAGGCTCAAAGAAAGAGTGTGGCGAGTTGTGCGCCCCCTTGTAAGACTGGGGAGCAGCTTGTAGCACTTGGCAGCTGCAGATGGAGCTGGACCTAAGTAGGGTCATTACGACCAAAGCAAGGGCCTTAAGCTGTGCCCAGGACAAAGGGTGTGTCCCCTCAGGGAGGGCCATGGAAAATTCCAACAGAAGTGTAGGGCTCCTTCCTGGCACCCTTAGGGGATCACTGAACAACCTCCGCCACCACCGGTGTTTCGGAGGGCAGTGGCCTCCAATGAATTGTTACATGCTCTGTTGTCTCCTGCCACGTACCAGGACACCAGATATCTAACCCCCCCCCCCCCCCCCCCCCCCAACAAACAAAGTGTCAAAATTAGTGCCCTTTTCGGAGAAGCTGGCAGCGTGGAAGCTACTGCCAAATATCTCCCCATGAGTGCAAAGGACTGTAACGAAAGGTTACAGGATTCAGTTTGCATATCGTCCTCCGCGTTTCAACGGCGTGGTCTCCACTTCTGTGAAACCGGAACGTGCATATCTGTTGACACAGGAATTGTAGACTCGGTTGGTCGAAGGGGCCATAGAATGTGTTCCCCTGCCAGACAGAGAGTCAGGCTATTACAGTCGGTATTTCTTGATTCCCAAGAAAGATGGGGGGCTGCGTCCAATCTTAGATCTTCGCGGGTTGAACCGCTGCCTCAGAACATACAAGTTCAACAGGCTGACAATCAAGATGATTGTTTCTCAGATCCAATCGGAGGATTGGTTTGTGACAATTGATCTAAAGGACACGCATTTTCATATAAAAATATTGCCACAACTCAGGAGGTTCCTGAGGTTCGCTTTCGGGGGCGAAGCTTACCAGTATCAGGTTCTTCCATTCGGCCTAGACTTGTCATCCCACACTTACACAAAATCCATGGATGTACTTCTGGCTCCTCTACGACTCCAGAGCATCCACATTTTAAATTATATGAACGACTGGCTGATTCTGACCCAGTCTCAAGAGCTTGCGCTTCGACATCAGGATGTCGTCCTAGCTCATCTCGAATATCTGGGGTTGAGACTCAACGCCAAGAAAAGCGTTCTCTCTCCTGCTCAGAGGACAACGTATTTGGGGGTGGTATAGGATCCGATCACAATGCGGGCACAGCTGTCTCCTGCACGTGTCGAATCCATTCTAACCACCCTAAAGAACATCAAGCTAGGCCAGAAAGTCAGAAAAGTTTTAGGTCTCATGGCAGCTGCATCCACGGTGATACCTTTGGGCCTCCTGCACATGAGATTGTTTCAGTTGTGGCTCAGAGCCAGGGGATTTCATCCAAGGGCCAATCCCTAGAGGCAAATAAGGGTTACGCGCCAGGGGCTTCGTACCCTATCTATGTGGTTCAGACCCCGGTTTCTGACTTTGGGTCCCACTCTAGGTCCGTGTTGTCATCGCGAGATGCTAATGACAGACGCTTCCCTCATGGGCTGGGGAGCGGTCTTAGATGGCCGTCCAGCCCAGGGGATCTGGAGAGGTCATCTTCTCGAATTGGCACATCAATTGCATCGAAATGAAGACTGTATTTCTGGCCCTGAAATACTTCCTCCAGTAGTTAAGAGGCTACCATGTCCTAGTGCGGGGGGACAACAAATCTGTAGTCTCTTACATAGATCGCCAGGGCAGACTGCGGTAGCGCCGCTTGAACGAGTTAGTGCAGCAGGGTCTGCTTTGAGCACAGGACAAGTTCCTGTCCCTCAGGGCGATTTACATTCCTGGGCATATGAATGTGGGAGCACACTTGCTGTCCAGACAAGCTGTGAAAGACGGGGAATGGAAACTCCACCCCAAAGTAGTCATTCAATCTGGGATTGCTCTGCTCCCGGGAGTCCTAGCCAGGGTCCGTCGACAGGGGTCTCGCCTCTTACTGATAGTGCCCCGTTGGCCGACCAGAGTCTGGTTCTCAGATCTAATATCCCTCCTCGATGGCTCGCCGTGGGCGATTCCGATCAGGAGAGATCTTCTCTCTCAGGTGCAGGGGACAGTATTTCATCCCCGGCCCGAGCTCTGGAACCTTCATGTCTGGCCCCTGAGGGGGACCAACTAAGAGATGCTGGCCATTCAGCAGATGTAATAGAAACTATTCTAAGTGCTAGGGCTCCCTCCACTAGAAGAACTTATGCCCTCAGATGGCGTGCTTTCGAGGGCTGGTGCAAGACACACCATGTAGACCCAGCTCACTGCCAAATTGTTTCAGTACTGGAGCTCCTGCAAGAGAAAATGTCCTCAGGCACATGCCGTAGTACTCTCAGAACTTACATGGCCGCTAGTTTGGCTTGCCATGTTTTGATTGACAGGGTTTCTGTGGGAAAGCACCATCTAGTCGCCCGCTTCATTCTTGGGGCTAAGCGGTTGAGGCCACCCACTAGAGCTACGGTCCCTTCATGGGATTTAGCCATAGTGCTCGAAGGGCTGGCTGGCACCCCTTTCGAACCATTAGAATCAGCGCTTGACAGGCTTCTGACTCTAAAGATGGTTTTTCTTATGGCCATTACCTCTCTAAAGAGAATTGGGGATTTACAGGCTTTGTCAGTCCTGCCTTCCTGCTTAGATTTTGCCCCTGTGTGAGTCAAAGTTATTTTGCATCCTCACCCTAATTATCCTCCGAAGGTTCCTTTCTCGACCATACATCCGGTCATTCTCGAAGCCTTCTGTCCTCCGCCATTCACGACAGCGGAGCAGGAAAGACTTCACTTACTGTGTCCAGTACATGCTCTTCAATTTACGTCCACCGCACTAGCCAGTGGCGTAAGTCAGAGCAACTTTTCACATGCCATGGGGGCCGCCACCGGGGGGCAGCTGCCACCAGGCAAACAATTTCACATTGGGTGAGGGATGCTATTGCCCTAGCCTACGAGGCGCGTGGTCAGACTTCGCCTCTAGGAGTTAGGGCCCATTCAATCAGGGGGGTTGCATCTTCAATGGCTTTAGCAAGAGGTGCGCCCTTGCAACAAGTGTGTGATGTGGCAGGTTGGTCCTCTCCGCACACATTTGTCAGATTCTATAGCTTGGATGTCCATGCTACTCCGGGCTCGCATGTCCTTGAGTCGACATCCCAGAGTCATGTCTGAGACCTCTTCGATGTTGTGCGCACACACTACACAACCCTGGGGGTCCAGACACTTACAGTGCGGCGGCGTTGGTATTCTCGTTCCCATTAGCGCTATTGAGCGCAGCATCGAGTGTAGCTTTTGATAAGGGAACGTCTCGGGTTACTTGACTGTAACCCTGTTCCCTGAAAAAGCGGGAACGAGATGCTGCGCTTCAATGCCGCACTGTCGATGTGCCTGGACGTCTCTTCAGACAAAGGGGTAACCTGAAGATGTGTCCGTTTCACGTCTATTTATAACCTGCAGGTGCACGTAACCAATGACGTCACCTACCGAGGTTATTTAAGCCAATTCTTGGCGTGTTTGACACACATGCTTCACAACCGGTCGAACAAAGAATGTTCTCATTAGCGCTATTGAGCGCAGCATCTCGTTCCCGCTTTTTCAGGGAACAGGGTTACAGTCAAGTAACCCGAGACGAACAGAAACATTCTGTTAGTGCAACTATGCAACTGAACAGAAAGAAAGGCCACAAGTGCTGAAAACCTCCTTTCTCTGTTAGAGAATGATAGATTGTGGAAAGTTAAGACTAAAGCTTGCCCACATGAAAGATGTTTCTAACATCATATATGAAATGTTTTATCAATGCAGAAAACAGATTTCAGTGAGTTACTAGTTTTCTGATCATGAACATATGTTTGAGCTTTTAAGGATAAAACGCTCAGTTTAGCGCTTCTGGGAACAGTAACACTCTGTTAGTGCAACTAAGTAAAAGAACAGAAAGAAAGCCCAGGAGTGCTGAAAACCTTCTGTCTCTGTTATAGAAAGTTGGTTTCTGCACTTTTAAGACTAAAGCTTGCCCACATTAAAGTTGTTTCTAACATCTTAAATGAAATGTTTTATTAATGCAGAAAACAGATTTCAGTGAGTTACTGGTTTTCTGATCATGAACATATGTTGGAGCTTTTAAGGATAAAACGCTCAGTTTAGCGCTTCTTTGAACAGAAACATTCTGTTAGTGCAACTATGCAAATGAACAGAAAGAAAGGCCACAAGTGCAGAAAACCTTCTTTCTCTGTTAGAGAATGATAGTTTGTACAAAGTTGAGACTAAAGCTTGCCCACATTAAAGATGTTTCTAACATCATATATGAAATATTTTATCAATGCAGAAAACAGATTTCAGTGAGTTACTAGTTTTCTGATAATGACAATATATTTGAGCTTCTAAGCATAAAACGCTCAGTTTAGCGCTTCTTTGAACAAAAACATTCTGTTAGTGCAACTATGCAAATGAACAGAATGAAAGGCCACAAGTGCAGAAAACCTTCTTTCTCTGTTAGAGAATGATAGTTTGTACAAAGTTAAGACTAAAGCTTGCCCACATGAAAGATGTTTCTAACATCATATATGAAATGTTTTATCAATGCAGAAAACAGATTTCGGTGAGTTACTTGTTTTCTGATCATGAACATATGTTTGAGCTTTTAAGCAAAAGACACTTAGTTTAGCGCTTCTGAGAACAGAAACATTCTGTTAGTGCAACTATGCAACTGAACAGAAAGAAAGGCCACAAGTGCTGAAAACCTCCTTTCTCTGTTAGAGAATGATAGATTGTGGAAAGTTAAGACTAAAGCTTGCCCACATGAAAGATGTTTCTAACATCATATATGAAATGTTTTATCTATGCAGAAAACAGATTTCAGTGAGTTACAGGTTTTCTGGTCATGAACATATGTTTGAGCTTTTAAGGATAAAACACTCAGTTTAGCGCTTCTGAGAACAGTAACACTCTGTTAGTGCAACTAAGCAAATAAACAGAAAGAAAGGCCACAAGTGCAGAAAACCTTCTTTCTCTGTTAGAGAATGACAGATTTTGCAAAGTTAAGACTAAAGCTTGCCAACATGAAAGATAGTTCTAACATCATATATGAAATGTATTATCAATGCAGAAAACAGATTTCGGTGAGTTACTAGTTTTCTGATCATGACAATATGTTTGAGGTTCTGAGCATAAAACGCTCAGTTTAGCGCTTCTGGGAACATTAACACTCTGTTAGTGCAACTAAGCAAAAGAACAGAAAGAAAGCCCAGGAGTGCTGAAAACCTTCTGTCTCTGTTATAGAAAGTTGGTTTCTGCACTTTTAAGACTAAAGCTTGCCCACATTAAAGTTGTTTCTAACATCTTAAATGAAGTGTTTTAGCAATGCAGAAAACAGATTTCAGTGAGTTACTAGTTTTCTGATCATGACCATATGTTTGAGTTTTTAAGCATAAAACGCTTAGTTTAGCGCTTCTGAGAACAGAAATATTCTGTTAGTGCAACTATGCAAATGAACAGAAAGAAAGGCCACAAGTGCAGAAAACCTTCTTTCTCTGTTAGAGAATGATAGTTTGCACAAAGTTAAGACTAAAGCTTGCCCACACGAAAGATGTTTCTAACATCATATATGAAATGTTTTATCAATGCAGAAAACAGATTTCAGTGAGTTACTGGTTTTCTGATCATGAACATATGTTTGAGCTTTTAAGGATAAAACGCTCAGTTTAGCGCTTCTGAGAACAGTAACACTCTGTTAGTGCAACTAAGCAAATGAACAGAAAGAAAGGCCACAAGTGCAGAAAACCTTCTTTCTCTGTTAGAGAATGATAGTTTGTACAAAGTTGAGACTAAAGCTTGCCCACATTAAAGATGTTTCTAATATCATATATGAAATATTTTATCAATGCAGAAAACAGATTTCAGTGCGTTACTAGTTTTCTGATCATGACCATATGTTTGAGGTTCTGAGCATAAAACGCTCAGTTTAGCGCTTCTGGGAACAGTAACACTCTGTTAGTGCAACTAAGCAAAAGCACAGAAAGAAAGCCCAGGACTGCTGAAAACCTTCTGTCTCTGTTATAGAAAGTTGGTTTCTGCACTTTTAAGACTAAAGCTTGCCCACATTAAAGTTGGTTCTAACATCTTAAATGAAATGTTTTATCAATGCAGAAAACAGATTTCAGTGCGTTACTAGTTTTCTGATCATGACCATATGTTTGAACTTCTAAGCATAAAACGCTCAGTTTAGCGCTTCTGTGAACAGAAACATTCTGTTAGTGCAACTATGCAAATGAACAGAAAGAAAGGCCACAAGTGCAGAAAACCTTCTTTCTCTGTTAGAGAATGATAGTTTGTACAAAGTTGAGACTAAAGCTTGCCCACATTAAAGATGTTTCTAACATCATATATGAAATATTTTATCAGTGCAGAAAACAGATTTCGGTGAGTTACTTGTTTTCTGATCATGAACATATGTTTGAGTTTTTAATCATAAAACGCTTAGTTTAGCGCTTCTGACAACAGAAATATTCTGTTAGTGCAACTATGCAAATGAACAGAAAGAAAGGCCACAAGTGCAGAAAAACTTTTTTCTCTGTTAGAGAATGATAGTTTGCACAAAGTTAAGACTAAAGCTTGCCCACACGAAAGATGTTTCTAACATCATATATGAAATGTTTTATCAATGCAGAAAACAGATTTCAGTGAGTTACTGGTTTTCTGATCATGAACATATGTTTGAAGCTTTTAAGGATAAAACGCTCAGTTTAGCGCTTCTGAGAACAGTAACACTCTGTTAGTGCAACTAAGCAAATAAACAGAAAGAAAGGCCACAAGTGCAGAAAACCTTCTTCTTTCTCTGTTAGAGAATGACAGATTTTGCAAAGTTAAGACTAAAGCTTGCCAACATGAAAGATAGTTCTAACATCATATATGAAATGTATTATCAATGCAGAAAACAGATTTCGGTGAGTTACTAGTTTTCTGATCATGACAATATGTTTGAGGTTCTGAGCATAAAACGCTCAGTTTAGCGCTTCTGGGAACAGTAACACTCTTTTAGTCCAACTAAGCAAAAGAACAGAAAGAAAGCCCAGGAGTGCTGAAAACCTTCTGTCTCTGTTATAGAAAGTTGGTTTCTGCACTTTTAAGACTAAAGCTTGCCCACATTAAAGTTGGTTCTAACATCTTAAATGAAATGTTTTAGCAATGCAGAAAACAGATTTCAGTGAGTTACTAGGTTTTCTGATCATGACCATATGTTTGACTTTTTAAGCATAAAACGCTTAGTTTAGCGCTTCTGAGAACAGTAAATATTCTGTTAGTGCAACTATGCAAATGAACAGAAAGAAAGGCCACAAATGCAGAAAACCTTCTTTCTCTCTTAGAGAATGATAGTTTGCACAAGTTAAGACTAAAGCTTGCCCACATTAAAGATAGTTTCTAACATCATATATGAAATGTATTATCAATGCAGAAAACAGATTTCGGTGAGTTACTAGTTTTCTGATCATGACAATATGTTTGAGGTTCTGAGCATAAAACGCTCAATTTAGCGCTTCTGGGAACATTAACACTCTGTTAGTGCAACTAAGCAAAAGAACAGAAAGAAAGCCCAGGAGTGCTGAAAACCTTCTGTCTCTGTTATAGAAAGTTGGTTTCTGCACTTTTAAGACTAAAGCTTGCCCACATTAAAGTTGTTTCTAACATCATATATGAAATGTTTTATCAATGCAGAAAACAGATTTCAGTGAGTTACTGGTTTTCTGATCATGAACATATGTTTGAGCTTTTAAGGATAAAACGCTCAGTTTAGCGCTTCTGAGAACAGTAACACTCTGTTAGTGCAACTAAGCAAATAAACAGAAAGAAAGGCCACAAGTGCAGAAAACCTTCTTTCTCTGTTAGAGAATGACAGATTTTGCAAAGTTAAGACTAAAGCTTGCCAACATGAAAGATAGTTCTAACATCATATATGAAATGTATTATCAATGCAGAAAACAGATTTCGGTGAGTTACTAGTTTTCTGATCATGACAATATGTTTGAGGTTCTGAGCATAAAACGCTCAGTTTAGCGCTTCTGGGAACAGTAACACTCTGTTAGTGCAACTAAGCAAAAGAACAGAAAGAAAGCCCAGGAGTGCTGAAAACCTTCTGTCTCTGTTATAGAAAGTTGGTTTCTGCACTTTTAAGACTAAAGCTTGCCCACATTAAAGTTGGTTCTAACATCTTAAATGAAATGTTTTATCAATGCAGAAAACAGATTTCAGTGCGTTACTAGCTTTCTGATCATGACCATATGTTTGAACTTCTAAGCATAAAACGCTCAGTTTAGCGCTTCTGTGAACAGAAACATTCTGTTAGTGCAACTATGCAAATGAACAGAAAGAAAGGCCACAAGTGCAGAAAACCTTCTTTCTCTGTTAGAGAATGATAGTTTGCACAAAGTTAAGACTAAAGCTTGCCCACACGATAGATGTTTCTAACATCATATATGAAATGTTTTATCAATGCAGAAAACAGATTTCAGTGAGTTACTGGTTTTCTGATCATGAACATATGTTTGAGCTTTTAAGGATAAAACGCTCAGTTTAGCGCTTCTGAGAACAGTAACACTCTGTTAGTGCAACTAAGCAAATAAACAGAAAGAAAGGCCACAAGTGCAGAAAACCTTCTTTCTCTGTTAGAGAATGACAGATTTTGCAAAGTTAAGACTAAAGCTTGCCAACATGAAAGATAGTTCTAACATCATATATGAAATGTATTATCAATGCAGAAAACAGATTTCGGTGAGTTACTAGTTTTCTGATCATGACAATATGTTTGAGGTTCTGAGCATAAAACGCTCAGTTTAGCGCTTCTGGGAACAGTAACACTCTGTTAGTGCAACTAAGCAAAAGAACAGAAAGAAAGCCCAGGAGTGCTGAAAACCTTCTGTCTCTGTTATAGAAAGTTGGTTTCTGCACTTTTAAGACTAAAGCTTGCCCACATTAAAGTTGGTTCTAACATCTTAAATGAAATGTTTTATCAATGCAGAAAACAGATTTCAGTGCGTTACTAGCTTTCTGATCATGACCATATGTTTGAACTTCTAAGCATAAAACGCTCAGTTTAGCGCTTCTGTGAACAGAAACATTCTGTTAGTGCAACTATGCAAATGAACAGAAAGAAAGGCCACAAGTGCAGAAAACCTTCTTTCTCTGTTAGAGAATGATAGTTTGCACAAGTTAAGACTAAAGCTTGCCCACACGAAAGATGTTTCTAACATCATATATGAAATGTTTTATCAATGCAGAAAACAGATTTCAGTGAGTTACTGGTTTTCTGATCATGAACATATGTTTGAGATTTTAAGGATAAAACGCTCAGTTTAGCGCTTCTGAGAACAGTAACACTCTGTTAGTGCAACTAAGCAAATAAACAGAAAGAAAGGCCACAAGTGCAGAAAACCTTCTTTCTCTGTTAGAGAATGACAGATTTTGCAAAGTTAAGACTAAAGCTTGCCAGCATGAAAGATAGTTCTAACATCATATATGAAATGTATTATCAATGCAGAAAACAGATTTCGGTGAGTTACTAGTTTTCTGATCATGACAATATGTTTGAGGTTCTGAGCATAAAACGCTCAGTTTAGCGCTTCTGGGAACAGTAACACTCTGTTAGTGCAACTAAGCAAAAGAACAGAAAGAAAGCCCAGGAGTGCTGAAAACCTTCTGTCTCTGTTATAGAAAGTTGGTTTCTGCACTTTTAAGACTAAAGCTTGCCCACATTAAAGTTGGTTCTAACATCTTAAATGAAATGTTTTATCAATGCAGAAAACAGATTTCAGTGCGTTACTAGTTTTCTGATCATGACCATATGTTTGAACTTCTAAGCATAAAACGCTCAGTTTAGCGCTTCTGTGAACAGAAACATTCTGTTAGTGCAACTATGCAAATGAACAGAAAGAAAGGCCACAAGTGCAGAAAACCTTCTTTCTCTGTTAGAGAATGATAGTTTGTACAAAGTTAAGACTAAAGCTTGCCCACGTTAAAGTTGGTTCTAACATCTTAAATGAAATGTTTTATCAATGCAGAAAACAGATTTCAGTGCGTTACTAGTTTTCTGATCATGACCATGTTTGAGTTTTTAATCATAAAATGCTTAGTTTAGCGCTTCTGAGAACAGAAATATTCTGTTAGTGCAACTATGCAAATGAACAGAAAGAAAGGCCACAAGTGCAGAAAACCTTCTTTCTCTGTTAGAGAATGACAGATTTTGCAAAGTTAAGACTAAAGCTTGCCAACATGAAAGATAGTTCTAACATCATATATGAAATGTATTATCAATGCAGAAAACAGATTTCGGTGAGTTACTAGTTTTCTGATCATGACAATATGTTTGAGGTTCTGAGCATAAAACGCTCAGTTTAGCGCTTCTGGGAACAGTAACACTCTGTTAGTGCAACTAAGCAAAAGAACAGAAAGAAAGCCCAGGAGTGCTGAAAACCTTCTGTCTCTGTTATAGAAAGTTGGTTTCTGCACTTTTAAGACTAAAGCTTGCCCACATTAAAGTTGTTTCTAACATCTTAAATGAAGTGTTTTATCAATGCAGAAAACAGATTTCAGTGAGTTACTGGTTTTCTGATCATGAACATATGTTTGAGCTTTTAAGGATAAAACGCTCAGTTTAGCGCTTCTGGGAACAGTAACACTCTGTTAGTGCAACTAAGCAAAAGAACAGAAAGAAAGCCCAGGAGTGCTGAAAACCTTCTTCTCTGTTATAGAAAGTTGGTTTCTGCACTTTTAAGACTAAAGCTTGCCCACATTAAAGTTGGTTCTAACATCTTACATGAAATGTTTTAGCAATGCAGAAAACAGATTTCAGTGAGTTACTAGTTTTCTGATCATGACCATATGTTTGACTTTTAAGCATAAAACGCTTAGTTTAGCGCTTCTGAGAACAGAAATATTCTGTTAGTGCAACTATGCAAATGAACAGAAAGAAAGGCCACAAAGTGCAGAAAACCTTCTTTCTCTCTTAGAGAATGATAGTTTGCACAAAGTTAAGACTAAAGCTTGCCACATTAAAGTTAGTTTCTAACATCATATATGAAATGTATTATCAATGCAGAAAACAGATTTCGGTGAGTTACTAGTTTTCTGATCATGACAATATGTTTGAGGTTCTGAGCATAAAACGCTCAATTTAGCGCTTCTGGGAACATTAACACTCTGTTAGTGCAACTAAGCAAAAGAACAGAAAGAAAGCCCAGGAGTGCTGAAAACCTTCTGTCTCTGTTATAGAAAGTTGGTTTCTGCACTTTTAAGACTAAAGCTTGCCCACATTAAAGTTGTTTCTAACATCTTAAATGAAGTGTTTTATCAATGCAGAAAACAGATTTCAGTGAGTTACTGGTTTTCTGATCATGAACATATGTTTGAGCTTTTAAGGATAAAACGCTCAGTTTAGCGCTTCTGAGAACAGTAACACTCTGTTAGTGCAACTAAGCAAATAAACAGAAAGAAAGGCCACAAGTGCAGAAAACCTTCTTTCTCTGTTAGAGAATGACAGATTTTGCAAAGTTAAGACTAAAGCTTGCCAACATGAAAGATAGTTCTAACATCATATATGAAATGTATTATCAATGCAGAAAACAGATTTCGGTGAGTTACTAGTTTTCTGATCATGACAATATGTTTGAGGTTCTGAGCATAAAACGCTCAGTTTAGCGCTTCTGGGAACAGTAACACTCTGTTAGTGCAACTAAGCAAAAGAACAGAAAGAAAGCCCAGGAGTGCTGAAAACCTTCTGTCTCTGTTATAGAAAGTTGGTTTCTGCACTTTTAAGACTAAAGCTTGCCCACATTAAAGTTGTTTCTAACATCTTAAATGAAATGTTTTATCAATGCAGAAAACAGATTTCAGTGAGTTACTGGTTTTCTGATCATGAACATATGTTTGAGCTTTTAAGGATAAAACGCTCAGTTTAGCGCTTCTGAGAACAGTAACACTCTGTTAGTGCAACTAAGCAAATAAACAGAAAGAAAGGCCACAAGTGCAGAAAACCTTCTTTCTCTGTTAGAGAATGACAGATTTTGCAAAGTTAAGACTAAAGCTTGCCAACATGAAAGATAGTTCTAACATCATATATGAAATGTATTATCAATGCAGAAAACAGATTTCGGTGAGTTACTAGTTTTCTGATCATGACAATATGTTTGAGGTTCTGAGCATAAAACGCTCAGTTTAGCGCTTCTGGGAACAGTAACACTCTGTTAGTGCAACTAAGCAAAAGAACAGAAAGAAAGCCCAGGAGTGCTGAAAACCTTCTGTCTCTGTTATAGAAAGTTGTTTTCTGCACTTTTAAGACTAAAGCTTGCCCACATTAAAGTTGGTTCTAACATCTTAAATGAAATGTTTTATCAATGCAGAAAACAGATTTCAGTGCGTTACTAGCTTTCTGATCATGACCATATGTTTGAACTTCTAAGCATAAAACGCTCAGTTTAGCGCTTCTGTGAACAGAAACATTCTGTTAGTGCAACTATGCAAATGAACAGAAAGAAAGGCCACAAGTGCTGAAAACCTTCTTTCTCTGTTAGAGAATGATAGTTTGCACAAAGTTAAGACTAAAGCTTGCCCACACGAAAGATGTTTCTAACATCATATATGAAATGTTTTATCAATGCAGAAAACAGATTTCAGTGAGTTACTGGTTTTCTGATCATGAACATATGTTTGAGATTTTAAGGATAAAACGCTCAGTTTAGCGCTTCTGAGAACAGTAACACTCTGTTAGTGCAACTAAGCAAATAAACAGAAAGAAAGGCCACAAGTGCAGAAAACCTTCTTTCTCTGTTAGAGAATGACAGATTTTGCAAAGTTAAGACTAAAGCTTGCCAACATGAAAGATAGTTCTAACATCATATATGAAATGTATTATCAATGCAGAAAACAGATTTCGGTGAGTTACTAGTTTTCTGATCATGACAATATGTTTGAGGTTCTGAGCATAAAACGCTCAGTTTAGCGCTTCTGGGAACAGTAACACTCTGTTAGTGCAACTAAGCAAAAGAACAGAAAGAAAGCCCAGGAGTGCTGAAAACCTTCTGTCTCTGTTATAGAAAGTTGGTTTCTGCACTTTTAAGACTAAAGCTTGCCCACATTAAAGTTGGTTCTAACATCTTAAATGAAATGTTTTATCAATGCAGAAAACAGATTTCAGTGAGTTACTAGTTTTCTGATCATGAACATATGTTTGAACTTCTAAGGCATAAAACGCTCAGTTTAGCGCTTCTGTGAACAGAAACATTCTGTTAGTGCAACTATGCAAATGAACAGAAAGAAAGGCCACAAGTGCAGAAAACCTTCTTTCTCTGTTAGAGAATGATAGTTTGTACAAAGTTAAGACTAAAGCTTGCCAACATTAAAGATGTTTCTAACATCATATATGAAATATTTTATCAATGCAGAAAACAGATTTCGGTGAGTTACTTGTTTTCTGATCATGAACATATGTTTGAGCTTTTAAGCACAAAACACTTAGTTTAGCGCTTCTGAGAACAGAAACTTCTGTTAGTGCAACTATGCAAATGAACAGAAAGAAAGGCCACAAGTGCAGAAAACCTTCTTTCTCTGTTAGAGAATGACAGATTTTGCAAAGTTAAGACTAAAGCTTGCCAACATGAAAGATGGTTCTAACATCATATGTGAAATATATTATCAATGCAGAAAACAGATTTCGGTGAGTTACTTGTTTTCTGATCATGACATATGTTTGAGCTATTAAGCACAAAACGCTCAGTTTAGCGCTTCTGAGAACAGTAACACTCTGTTAGTGCAACTATGCAAATGAACAGAAAGAAAGGCCACAGAGTGCTGAAAACCTTCTTTCTCTGTTAGAGAATGATAGATTGTTGCAAGTTAAGACTAAAGCTTGCCCACATGAAAGATTGTTTCTAACATCATATATGAAATGTTTTATCAATGCAGAAAACAGATTTCAGTGAGTTACTGGTTTTCTGATCATGAACATATGTTTGAGCTTTAAGGATAAAACGCTCAGTTTAGCGCTTCTGAGAACAGTAACACTCTGTTAGTGCAACTAAGCAAATAAACAGAAAGAAAGGCCACAAGTGCAGAAAACCTTCTTTCTCTGTTAGAGAATGACAGATTTTGCAAAGTTAAGACTAAAGCTTGCCAACATGAAAGATAGTTCTAACATCATATATGAAATGTATTATCAATGCAGAAAACAGATTTCGGTGAGTTACTAGTTTTCTGATCATGACAATATGTTTGAGGTTCTGAGCATAAAACGCTCAGTTTAGCGCTTCTGGGAACAGTAACACTCTGTTAGTGCAACTAAGCAAAAGAACAGAAAGAAAGCCCAGGAGTGCTGAAAACCTTCTGTCTCTGTTATAGAAAGTTGGTTTCTGCACTTTTAAGACTAAAGCTTGCCCACATTAAAGTTGTTTCTAACATCTTAAATGAATGTTTTATCAATGCAGAAAACAGATTTCAGTGAGTTACTGGTTTTCTGATCATGAACATATGTTTGAGCTTTTAAGGATAAAACGCTCAGTTTAGCGCTTCTTGAGAACAGTAACACTCTGTTAGTGCAACTAAGCAAATAAACAGAAAGAAAGGCCACAAGTGCAGAAAACCTTCTTTCTCTGTTAGAGAATGACAGATTTTGCAAAGTTAAGACTAAAGCTTGCCAACATGAAAGATAGTTTCTAACATCATATATGAAATGTATTATCAATGCAGAAAACAGATTTCAGGTGAGTTACTAGGTTTTCTGATCATGACAATATGTTTGAGGTTCTTAAGGCATAAAACGCTCAGTTTAGCGCTTCTGTGAACAGTAACACTTCTGTTAGTGCAACTATGCAAATGAACAGAAAGAAAGGCCCAGGAGTGCATGAAAACCTTCTGTCTCTGTTAGAGAATGATAGTTTCTGCACAAGTTAAGACTAAAGCTTGCCCACATGAAAGATTGTTTCTAACATCATATATGAAATGTTTTATCAATGCAGAAAACAGATTTCAGTGAGTTACTGGTTTTCTGATCATGAACATATGTTTGAGCTTTTAAGGATAAAACGCTCAGTTTAGCGCTTTGAGAACAGTAACACTCTGTTAGTGCAACTAAGCAAATAAACAGAAGAAAGGCCACAAGTGCAGAAAACCTTCTTTCTCTGTTAGAGAATGACAGATTTTGCAAAGTTAAGACTAAAGCTTGCCAACATGAAAGATAGTTCTAACATCATATATGAAATGTATTATCAATGCAGAAAACAGATTTCGGTGAGTTACTAGTTTTCTGATCATGACAATATGTTTGAACTTCTAAGCATAAAACGCTCAGTTTAGCGCTTCTTTGAACAGAAACTTTCTGTTAGTGCAACTATGCAAATGAACAGAAAGAAAGGCCATAAGTGCAGAAAACCTTCTTTCTCTGTTAGAGAATGATAGTTTGTACAAAGCTGAGACTAAAGCTTGCCCACATTAAAGATGTTTCTAACATCATATATGAAATATTTTATCAATGCAGAAAACAGATTTCAGTGAGTTACTAGTTTTCTGATAATGACAATATGTTTGAGCTTCTAAGCATAAAACGCTCAGTTTAGCACTTCTTTGAACAAAAACATTCTGTTAGTGCAACTATGCAAATGAACAGAATGAAAGGCCACAAGTGCAGAAAACCTTCTTTCTCTGTTAGAGAATGATAGTTTGTACAAAGTTAAGACTAAAGCTTGCCCACATGAAAGATGTTTCTAACATCATATATGAAATGTTGTATCAATGCAGAAAACAGATTTCAGTGAGTTACTAGTTTTCTGATCATGACCATATGTTTGAGCTTTTAAGGCATAAAACGCTCAGTTTAGCGCTTCTTGAGAACAGTAAACACTCTGTTAGTGCAACTATGCAAATGAACAGAAAGAAAGGCCACAAGTGCTGAAAACCTCTTTCTCTGTTAGAGAATGACTAGATTGTGGCAAAGTTAAGACTAAAGCTTGCCACATGAAAGATGTTTCTAACATCATATATGAAATGTTGTATCAATGCAGAAAACAGATTTCAGTGAGTTACTAGTTTTCTGATCATGACCATATGTTTGAGGTTTTAATCATAAAACGCTCAGTTTAGCGCTTCTGGGAACAGTAACACTCTGTTAGTGCAACTAAGCAAAAGAACAGAAAGAAAGCCCAGGAGTGCTGAAAACCTTCTGTCTCTGTTATAGAAAGTTGGTTTCTGCACTTTTAAGACTAAAGCTTGCCCACATTAAAGTTGTTTCTAACATCTTAAATGAAATGTTTTATCAATGCAGAAAACAGATTTCAGTGAGTTACTGGTTTTCTGATCATGAACATATGTTTGAGCTTTTAAGGATAAAACGCTCAGTTTAGCGCTTCTGAGAACAGTAACACTCTGTTAGTGCAACTAAGCAAATAAACAGAAAGAAAGGCCACAAGTGCAGAAAACCTTCTTTCTCTGTTAGAGAATGACAGATTTTGCAAAGTTAAGACTAAAGCTTGCCAACATGAAAGATAGTTCTAACATCATATATGAAATGTATTATCAATGCAGAAAACAGATTTCGGTGAGTTACTAGTTTTCTGATCATGACAATATGTTTGAGGTTCTGAGCATAAAACGCTCAGTTTAGCGCTTCTGGGAACAGTAACACTCTGTTAGTGCAACTAAGCAAAAGAACAGAAAGAAAGCCCAGGAGTGCTGAAAACCTTCTGTCTCTGTTATAGAAAGTTGGTTTCTGCACTTTTAAGACTAAAGCTTGCCCACATTAAAGTTGTTTCTAACATCTTAAATGAAATGTTTTATCAATGCAGAAAACAGATTTCAGTGCGTTACTAGTTTTCTGATCATGACCATATGTTTGAACTTCTAAGCATAAAACGCTCAGTTTAGCGCTTCTGAGAACATTAACACTCTGTTAGTGCAACTAAGCAAATAAACAGAAAGAAAGGCCACAAGTGCAGAAAACCTTCTTTCTCTGTTAGAGAATGACAGATTTTGCAAAGTTAAGACTAAAGCTTGCCAACATGAAAGATAGTTTCTTACATCATATATGAAATGTTTTATCAATGCAGAAAACAGATTTCAGTGAGTTACTGGTTTTCTGATCATGAACATATGTTTGAGCTTTTAAGGATAAAACGCTCAGTTTAGCGCTTCTGAGAACAGTAACACTCTGTTAGTGCAACTAAGCAAATAAACAGAAAGAAAGGCCACAAGTGCAGAAAACCTTCTTTCTCTGTTAGAGAATGACAGATTTTGCAAAGTTAAGACTAAAGCTTGCCAACATGAAAGATAGTTCTAACATCATATATGAAATGTATTATCAATGCAGAAAACAGATTTCGGTGAGTTACTAGTTTTCTGATCATGACAATATGTTTGAGGTTCTGAGCATAAAACGCTCAGTTTAGCGCTTCTGGGAACAGTAACACTCTGTTAGTGCAACTAAGCAAAAGAACAGAAAGAAAGCCCAGGAGTGCTGAAAACCTTCTGTCTCTGTTATAGAAAGTTGGTTTCTGCACTTTTAAGACTAAAGCTTGCCCACATTAAAGTTGTTTCTAACATCTTAAATGAAATGTTTTATCAATGCAGAAAACAGATTTCAGTGAGTTACTGGTTTTCTGATCATGAACATATGTTTGAGCTTTTAAGGATAAAACGCTCAGTTTAGCGCTTCTGAGAACAGTAACACTCTGTTAGTGCAACTAAGCAAATAAACAGAAAGAAAGGCCACAAGTGCAGAAAACCTTCTTTCTCTGTTAGAGAATGACAGATTTTGCAAAGTTAAGACTAAAGCTTGCCAACATGAAAGATAGTTCTAACATCATATATGAAATGTATTATCAATGCAGAAAACAGATTTCAGTGAGTTACTGGTTTTCTGATCATGAACATATGTTTGAGCTTTTAAGGATAAAACGCTCAGTTTAGCGCTTCTGAGAACAGTAACACTCTGTTAGTGCAACTAAGCAAATAAACAGAAAGAAAGGCCACAAGTGCAGAAAACCTTCTTTCTCTGTTAGAGAATGACAGATTTTGCAAAGTTAAGACTAAAGCTTGCCAACATGAAAGATAGTTCTGACATCATATATGAAATGTATTATCAATGCAGAAAACAGATTTCGGTGAGTTACTAGTTTTCTGATCATGACAATATGTTTGAGGTTCTGAGCATAAAACGCTCAGTTTAGCGCTTCTGTTAACATTAACACTCTGTTAGTGCAACTAAGCAAAAGAACAGAAAGAAAGCCCAGGAGTGCTGAAAACCTTCTGTCTCTGTTATAGAAAGTTGGTTTCTGCACTTTTAAGACTAAAGCTTGCCCACATTAAAGTTGTTTCTAACATCTTAAATGAAATGTTTTATCAATGCAGAAAACAGATTTCAGTGAGTTACTGGTTTTCTGATCATGACAATATGTTTGAGGTTCTGAGCATAAAACGCTCAGTTTAGCGCTTCTGGGAACAGTAACACTCTGTTAGTGCAACTAAGCAAAAGAACAGAAAGAAAGCCCAGGAGTGCTGAAAACCTTCTGTCTCTGTAATAGAAAGTTGGTTTCTGCACTTTTAAGACTAAAGCTTGCCCACATTAAAGTTGGTTCTAACATCTTAAATGAAATGTTTTATCAATGCAGAAAACAGATTTCAGTGAGTTACTAGCTTTCTGATCATGACCATATGTTTGAACTTCTAAGCATAAAACGCTCAGTTTAGCGCTTCTGAGAACAGTAACACTCTGTTAGTGCAACTATGCAAATGAACAGAAAGAAAGGCCACAAGTGCAGAAAACCTTCTTTCTCTGTTAGAGAATGACAGATTTTGCAAAGTTAAGACTAAAGCTTGCCAACATGAAAGATAGTTCTAACATCATATATGAAATGTATTATCAATGCAGAAAACAGATTTCGGTGAGTTACTAGTTTTCTGATCATGACAATATGTTTGAGGTTCTGAGCATAAAACGCTCAGTTTAGCGCTTCTGGGAACATTAACACTCTGTTAGTGCAACTAAGCAAAAGAACAGAAAGAAAGCCCAGGAGTGCTGAAAACCTTCTGTCTCTGTTATAGAAAGTTGGTTTCTGCACTTTTAAGACTAAAGCTTGCCCACATTAAAGTTGTTTCTAACATCTTAAATGAAGTGTTTTATCAATGCAGAAAACAGATTTCAGTGAGTTACTGGTTTTCTGATCATGAACATATGTTTGAGCTTTTAAGGATAAAACGCTCAGTTTAGCGCTTCTGAGAACAGTAACACTCTGTTAGTGCAACTAAGCAAATAAACAGAAAGAAAGGCCACAAGTGCAGAAAACCTTCTTTCTCTGTTAGAGAATGACAGATTTTGCAAAGTTAAGACTAAAGCTTGCCAACATGAAAGATAGTTCTAACATCATATATGAAATGTATTATCAATGCAGAAAACAGATTTCGGTGAGTTACTAGTTTTCTGATCATGACAATATGTTTGAGGTTCTGAGCATAAAACGCTCAGTTTAGCGCTTCTGGGAACAGTAACACTCTGTTAGTGCAACTAAGCAAAAGAACAGAAAGAAAGCCCAGGAGTGCTGAAAACCTTCTGTCTCTGTTATAGAAAGTTGGTTTCTGCACTTTTAAGACTAAAGCTTGCCCACATTAAAGTTGTTTCTAACATCTTAAATGAAATGTTTTATCAATGCAGAAAACAGATTTCAGTGAGTTACTGGTTTTCTGATCATGAACATATGTTTGAGCTTTTAAGGATAAAACGCTCAGTTTAGCGCTTCTGAGAACAGTAACACTCTGTTAGTGCAACTAAGCAAATAAACAGAAAGAAAGGCCACAAGTGCAGAAAACCTTCTTTCTCTGTTAGAGAATGACAGATTTTGCAAAGTTAAGACTAAAGCTTGCCAACATGAAAGATAGTTCTAACATCATATATGAAATGTATTATCAATGCAGAAAACAGATTTCGGTGAGTTACTAGTTTTCTGATCATGACAATATGTTTGAGGTTCTGAGCATAAAACGCTCAGTTTAGCGCTTCTGGGAACAGTAACACTCTGTTAGTGCAACTAAGCAAAAGAACAGAAAGAAAGCCCAGGAGTGCTGAAAACCTTCTGTCTCTGTAATAGAAAGTTGGTTTCTGCACTTTTAAGACTAAAGCTTGCCCACATTAAAGTTGGTTCTAACATCTTAAATGAAATGTTTTATCAATGCAGAAAACAGATTTCAGTGCGTTACTAGCTTTCTGATCATGACCATATGTTTGAACTTCTAAGCATAAAACGCTCAGTTTAGCGCTTCTGTGAACAGAAACATTCTGTTAGTGCAACTATGCAAATGAACAGAAAGAAAGGCCACAGAGTGCAGAAAACCTTCTTTCTCTGTTAGAGAATGATAGTTTTGCAAAGTTTAAGACTAAAGCTTGCCAACATTAAAGATGTTTCTAACATCTTAAATGAAATGTTTTATCAATGCAGAAAACAGATTTCAGTGAGTTACTGGTTTTCTGATCATGAACATATGTTTGAGCTTTTAAGGATAAAACGCTCAGTTTAGCGCTTCTGAGAACAGTAACACTCTGTTAGTGCAACTAAGCAAATAAACAGAAAGAAAGGCCACAAGTGCAGAAAACCTTCTTTCTCTGTTAGAGAATGACAGATTTTGCAAAGTTAAGACTAAAGCTTGCCAACATGAAAGATAGTTCTAACATCATATATGAAATGTTTTATCAATGCAGAAAACAGATTTCAGTGAGTTACTAGTTTTCTGATCATGACAATATGTTTGAGGTTCTGAGCATAAAACGCTCAGTTTAGCGCTTCTGGGAACAGTAACACTCTGTTAGTGCAACTAAGCAAAAGAACAGAAAGAAAGCCCAGGAGTGCTGAAAACCTTCTGTCTCTGTTATAGAAAGTTGGTTTCTGCACTTTTAAGACTAAAGCTTGCCCACATTAAAGTTGTTTCTAACATCTTAAATGAAGTGTTTTATCAATGCAGAAAACAGATTTCAGTGAGTTACTGGTTTTCTGATCATGAACATATGTTTGAGCTTTTAAGGATAAAACGCTCAGTTTAGCGCTTCTGAGAACAGTAACACTCTGTTAGTGCAACTAAGCAAATAAACAGAAAGAAAGGCCACAAGTGCAGAAAACCTTCTTTCTCTGTTAGAGAATGACAGATTTTGCAAAGTTAAGACTAAAGCTTGCCAACATGAAAGATAGTTCTAACATCATATATGAAATGTATTATCAATGCAGAAAACAGATTTCGGTGAGTTACTAGTTTTCTGATCATGACAATATGTTTGAGGTTCTGAGCATAAAACGCTCAGTTTAGCGCTTCTGAGAACAGTAACACTCTGTTAGTGCAACTAAGCAAAAGAACAGAAAGAAAGCCCAGGAGTGCTGAAAACCTTCTGTCTCTGTTAGAGAATGACAGATTTTGCAAAGTTAAGACTAAAGCTTGCCAACATGAAAGATAGTTCTAACATCATATATGAAATGTATTATCAATGCAGAAAACAGATTTCGGTGAGTTACTAGTTTTCTGATCATGACAATATGTTTGAGGT
The DNA here is from genome assembly GCA_024542945.1 of allo-octoploid hybrid of Carassius auratus x Cyprinus carpio. NCBI lineage: Eukaryota > Metazoa > Chordata > Actinopteri > Cypriniformes > allo-octoploid hybrid of Carassius auratus x Cyprinus carpio. Next base: position 1,214,427 of record CM045022.1, read on the forward strand.
TCTGAGCATAAAACGCTCAGTTTAGCGCTTCTGGGAACAGTAACACTCTGTTAGTGCAACTAAGCAAAAGAACAGAAAGAAAGCCCAGGAGTGCTGAAAACCTTCTGTCTCTGTTATAGAAAGTTGGTTTCTGCACTTTTAAGACTAAAGCTTGCCCACATTAAAGTTGTTTCTAACATCTTAAATGAAATGTTTTATCAATGCAGAAAACAGATTTCAGTGAGTTACTGGTTTTCTGATCATGAACATATGTTTGAGCTTTTAAGGATAAAACGCTCAGTTTAGCGCTTCTGAGAACAGTAACACTCTGTTAGTGCAACTAAGCAAATAAACAGAAAGAAAGGCCACAAGTGCAGAAAACCTTCTTTCTCTGTTAGAGAATGACAGATTTTGCAAAGTTAAGACTAAAGCTTGCCAACATGAAAGATAGTTCTAACATCATATATGAAATGTATTATCAATGCAGAAAACAGATTTCGGTGAGTTACTAGTTTTCTGATCATGACAATATGTTTGAGGTTCTGAGCATAAAACGCTCAGTTTAGCGCTTCTGGGAACAGTAACACTCTGTTAGTGCAACTAAGCAAAAGAACAGAAAGAAAGCCCAGGAGTGCTGAAAACCTTCTGTCTCTGTTATAGAAAGTTGGTTTCTGCACTTTTAAGACTAAAGCTTGCCCACATTAAAGTTGTTTCTAACATCTTAAATGAAATGTTTTATCAATGCAGAAAACAGATTTCAGTGAGTTACTAGGTTTTCTGATCATGAACATATGTTTGAGCTTCTAAGCATAAAACGCTCAGTTAGCGCTTCTGTGAACAGAAACATTCTGTTAGTGCAACTATGCAAATGAACAGAAAGAAAGGCCACAAGTGCAGAAAACCTTCTTTCTCTGTTAGAGAATGATAGTTTGTACAAAGTTAAGACTAAAGCTTGCCAACATTAAAGATGTTTCTAACATCTTAAATGAAATGTTTTATCAATGCACAAAACAGATTTCAGTGAGTTACTGGTTTTCTGATCATGAACATATGTTTGAGCTTTTAAGGATAAAACGCTCAGTTTAGCGCTTCTGAGAACAGTAACACTCTGTTAGTGCAACTAAGCAAATAAACAGAAAGAAAGGCCACAAGTGCAGAAAACCTTCTTTCTCTGTTAGAGAATGACAGATTTTGCAAAGTTAAGACTAAAGCTTGCCAACATGAAAGATAGTTCTAACCATATATGAAATGTATTATCAATGCAGAAAACAGATTTCGGTGAGTTACTAGTTTCTGATCATGACAATATGTTTGAGGTTCTGAGCATAAAACGCTCAGTTTAGCGCTTCTGGGAACAGTAACACTCTGTTAGTGCAACTAAGCAAAAGAACAGAAAGAAAGCCCAGGAGTGCTGAAAACCTTCTGTCTCTGTTATAGAAAGTTGGTTTCTGCACTTTTAAGACTAAAGCTTGCCCACATTAAAGTTGTTTCTAACATCTTAAATGAAATGTTTTATCAATGCAGAAAACAGATTTCAGTGAGTTACTGGTTTTCTGATCATGAACATATGTTTGAGCTTTTAAGGATAAAACGCTCAGTTTAGCGCTTCTGAGAACAGTAACACTCTGTTAGTGCAACTAAGCAAATAAACAGAAAGAAAGGCCACAAGTGCAGAAAACCTTCTTTCTCTGTTAGAGAATGACAGATTTTGCAAAGTTAAGACTAAAGCTTGCCAACATGAAAGATAGTTCTAACATCATATATGAAATGTATTATCAATGCAGAAAACAGATTTCGGTGAGTTACTAGTTTTCTGATCATGACAATATGTTTGAGGTTCTGAGCATAAAACGCTCAGTTTAGCGCTTCTGGGAACAGTAACACTCTGTTAGTGCAACTAAGCAAAAGAACAGAAAGAAAGCCCAGGAGTGCTGAAAACCTTCTGTCTCTGTTATAGAAGTTGAGATTTCTGCACTTTAAGACTAAAGCTTGCCCACATTAAAGTTGTTCTAACATCATTAATGAAATGTTTTATCAATGCAGAAAACAGATTTCTGTGAGTTACTAGTTTTCTGATCATGAACATATGTTTGAGCTTCTGAGCATAAAACGCTCAGTTTAGCGCTTCTGGGAACAGTAACACTCTGTTAGTGCAACTAAGCAAAAGAACAGAAAGAAAGCCCAGGAGTGCTGAAAACCTTCTGTCTCTGTTATAGAAAGTTGGTTTCTGCACTTTTAAGACTAAAGCTTGCCCACATTAAAGTTGTTTCTAACATCTTAAATGAATGTTTTATCAATGCAGAAAACAGATTTCAGTGAGTTACTGGTTTTCTGATCATGAACATATGTTTGAGCTTTTAAGGATAAAACGCTCAGTTTAGCGCTTCTGAGAACAGTAACACTCTGTTAGTGCAACTAAGCAAATAAACAGAAAGAAAGGCCACAAGTGCAGAAAACCTTCTTTCTCTGTTAGAGAATGACAGATTTTGCAAAGTTAAGACTAAAGCTTGCCAACATGAAAGATAGTTCTAACATCATATATGAAATGTATTATCAATGCAGAAAACAGATTTCGGTGAGTTACTAGTTTTCTGATCATGACAATATGTTTGAGGTTCTGAGCATAAAACGCTCAGTTTAGCGCTTCTGGGAACAGTAACACTCTGTTAGTGCAACTAAGCAAAAGAACAGAAAGAAAGCCCAGGAGTGCTGAAAACCTTCTGTCTCTGTTATAGAAAGTTGGTTTCTGCACTTTTAAGACTAAAGCTTGCCCACATTAAAGTTGTTTCTAACATCTTAAATGAAATGTTTTATCAATGCAGAAAACAGATTTCAGTGAGTTACTGGTTTTCTGATCATGAACATATGTTTGAGCTTTTAAGGATAAAACGCTCAGTTTAGCGCTTCTGAGAACAGTAACACTCTGTTAGTGCAACTAAGCAAATAAACAGAAAGAAAGGCCACAAGTGCAGAAAACCTTCTTTCTCTGTTAGAGAATGACAGATTTTGCAAAGTTAAGACTAAAGCTTGCCAACATGAAAGATAGTTCTAACATCATATATGAAATGTATTATCAATGCAGAAAACAGATTTCGGTGAGTTACTAGTTTTCTGATCATGACAATATGTTTGAGGTTCTGAGCATAAAACGCTCAGTTTAGCGCTTCTGGGAACAGTAACACTCTGTTAGTGCAACTAAGCAAAAGAACAGAAAGAAAGCCCAGGAGTGCTGAAAACCTTCTGTCTCTGTTATAGAAAGTTGGTTTCTGCACTTTTAAGACTAAAGCTTGCCCACATTAAAGTTGTTTCTAACATCTTAAATGAAATGTTTTATCAATGCAGAAAACAGATTTCAGTGAGTTACTGGTTTTCTGATCATGAACATATGTTTGAGCTTTTAAGGATAAAACGCTCAGTTTAGCGCTTCTGAGAACAGTAACACTCTGTTAGTGCAACTAAGCAAATAAACAGAAAGAAAGGCCACAAGTGCAGAAAACCTTCTTTCTCTGTTAGAGAATGACAGATTTTGCAAAGTTAAGACTAAAGCTTGCCAACATGAAAGATAGTTCTAACATCATATATGAAATGTATTATCAATGCAGAAAACAGATTTCGGTGAGTTACTAGTTTTCTGATCATGACAATATGTTTGAGGTTCTGAGCATAAAACGCTCAGTTTAGCGCTTCTGGGAACAGTAACACTCTGTTAGTGCAACTAAGCAAAAGAACAGAAAGAAAGCCCAGGAGTGCTGAAAACCTTCTGTCTCTGTTATAGAAAGTTGGTTTCTGCACTTTTAAGACTAAAGCTTGCCCACATTAAAGTTGTTTCTAACATCTTAAATGAAATGTTTTATCAATGCAGAAAACAGATTTCAGTGAGTTACTGGTTTTCTGATCATGAACATATGTTTGAGCTTTTAAGGATAAAACGCTCAGTTTAGCGCTTCTGAGAACAGTAACACTCTGTTAGTGCAACTAAGCAAATAAACAGAAAGAAAGGCCACAAGTGCAGAAAACCTTCTTTCTCTGTTAGAGAATGACAGATTTTGCAAAGTTAAGACTAAAGCTTGCCAACATGAAAGATAGTTCTAACATCATATATGAAATGTATTATCAATGCAGAAAACAGATTTCGGTGAGTTACTAGTTTTCTGATCATGACAATATGTTTGAGGTTCTGAGCATAAAACGCTCAGTTTAGCGCTTCTGGGAACAGTAACACTCTGTTAGTGCAACTAAGCAAAAGAACAGAAAGAAAGCCCAGGAGTGCTGAAAACCTTCTGTCTCTGTTATAGAAAGTTGGTTTCTGCACTTTTAAGACTAAAGCTTGCCCACATTAAAGTTGTTTCTAACATCTTAAATGAAATGTTTTATCAATGCAGAAAACAGATTTCAGTGAGTTACTAGTTTTCTGATCATGAACATATGTTTGAGCTTTTAAGGATAAAACGCTCAGTTTAGCGCTTCTGAGAACAGTAACACTCTGTTAGTGCAACTAAGCAAATAACAGAAAGAAAGGCCACAAGTGCAGAAAACCTTCTTTCTCTGTTAGAGAATGACAGATTTTGCAAAGTTAAGACTAAAGCTTGCCAACATGAAAGATAGTTTCTAACATCATATATGAAATGTTTTATCAATGCAGAAAACAGATTTCAGTGAGTTACTGGTTTTCTGATCATGAACATATGTTTGAGCTTTTAAGGATAAAACGCTCAGTTTAGCGCTTCTGAGAACAGTAACACTCTGTTAGTGCAACTAAGCAAATAAACAGAAAGAAAGGCCACAAGTGCAGAAAACCTTCTTTCTCTGTTAGAGAATGACAGATTTTGCAAAGTTAAGACTAAAGCTTGCCAACATGAAAGATAGTTCTAACATCATATATGAAATGTATTATCAATGCAGAAAACAGATTTCGGTGAGTTACTAGTTTTCTGATCATGACAATATGTTTGAGGTTCTGAGCATAAAACGCTCAGTTTAGCGCTTCTGGGAACAGTAACACTCTGTTAGTGCAACTAAGCAAAAGAACAGAAAGAAAGCCCAGGAGTGCTGAAAACCTTCTGTCTCTGTTATAGAAAGTTGGTTTCTGCACTTTTAAGACTAAAGCTTGCCCACATTAAAGTTGTTTCTAACATCTTAAATGAAGTGTTTTATCAATGCAGAAAACAGATTTCAGTGAGTTACTGGTTTTCTGATCATGAACATATGTTTGAGCTTTTAAGGATAAAACGCTCAGTTTAGCGCTTCTGAGAACAGTAACACTCTGTTAGTGCAACTAAGCAAATAAACAGAAAGAAAGGCCACAAGTGCAGAAAACCTTCTTTCTCTGTTAGAGAATGACAGATTTTGCAAAGTTAAGACTAAAGCTTGCCAACATGAAAGATAGTTCTAACATCATATATGAAATGTATTATCAATGCAGAAAACAGATTTCGGTGAGTTACTAGTTTTCTGATCATGACAATATGTTTGAGGTTCTGAGCATAAAACGCTCAGTTTAGCGCTTCTGGGAACAGTAACACTCTGTTAGTGCAACTAAGCAAAAGAACAGAAAGAAAGCCCAGGAGTGCTGAAAACCTTCTGTCTCTGTTATAGAAAGTTGGTTTCTGCACTTTTAAGACTAAAGCTTGCCCACATTAAAGTTGTTTCTAACATCTTAAATGAAATGTTTTATCAATGCAGAAAACAGATTTCAGTGAGTTACTGGTTTTCTGATCATGAACATATGTTTGAGCTTTTAAGGATAAAACGCTCAGTTTAGCGCTTCTGAGAACAGTAACACTCTGTTAGTGCAACTAAGCAAATAAACAGAAAGAAAGGCCACAAGTGCAGAAAACCTTCTTTCTCTGTTAGAGAATGACAGATTTTGCAAAGTTAAGACTAAAGCTTGCCAACATGAAAGATAGTTCTAACATCATATATGAAATGTATTATCAATGCAGAAAACAGATTTCGGTGAGTTACTAGTTTTCTGATCATGACAATATGTTTGAGGTTCTGAGCATAAAACGCTCAGTTTAGCGCTTCTGGGAACAGTAACACTCTGTTAGTGCAACTAAGCAAAAGAACAGAAAGAAAGCCCAGGAGTGCTGAAAACCTTCTGTCTCTGTTATAGAAAGTTGGTTTCTGCACTTTTAAGACTAAAGCTTGCCCACATTAAAGTTGTTTCTAACATCTTAAATGAAATGTTTTATCAATGCAGAAAACAGATTTCAGTGAGTTACTGGTTTTCTGATCATGAACATATGTTTGAGCTTTTAAGGATAAAACGCTCAGTTTAGCGCTTCTGAGAACAGTAACACTCTGTTAGTGCAACTAAGCAAATAAACAGAAAGAAAGGCCACAAGTGCAGAAAACCTTCTTTCTCTGTTAGAGAATGACAGATTTTGCAAAGTTAAGACTAAAGCTTGCCAACATGAAAGATAGTTCTAACATCATATATGAAATGTATTATCAATGCAGAAAACAGATTTCGGTGAGTTACTAGTTTTCTGATCATGACAATATGTTTGAGGTTCTGAGCATAAAACGCTCAGTTTAGCGCTTCTGGGAACAGTAACACTCTGTTAGTGCAACTAAGCAAAAGAACAGAAAGAAAGCCCAGGAGTGCTGAAAACCTTCTGTCTCTGTTATAGAAAGTTGGTTTCTGCACTTTTAAGACTAAAGCTTGCCCACATTAAAGTTGTTTCTAACATCTTAAATGAAGTGTTTTATCAATGCAGAAAACAGATTTCAGTGAGTTACTGGTTTTCTGATCATGAACATATGTTTGAGCTTTTAAGGATAAAACGCTCAGTTTAGCGCTTCTGAGAACAGTAACACTCTGTTAGTGCAACTAAGCAAATAAACAGAAAGAAAGGCCACAAGTGCAGAAAACCTTCTTTCTCTGTTAGAGAATGACAGATTTTGCAAAGTTAAGACTAAAGCTTGCCAACATGAAAGATAGTTCTAACATCATATATGAAATGTATTATCAATGCAGAAAACAGATTTCGGTGAGTTACTAGTTTTCTGATCATGACAATATGTTTGAGGTTCTGAGCATAAAACGCTCAGTTTAGCGCTTCTGGGAACAGTAACACTCTGTTAGTGCAACTAAGCAAAAGAACAGAAAGAAAGCCCAGGAGTGCTGAAAACCTTCTGTCTCTGTTATAGAAAGTTGGTTTCTGCACTTTTAAGACTAAAGCTTGCCCACATTAAAGTTGTTTCTAACATCTTAAATGAAATGTTTTATCAATGCAGAAAACAGATTTCAGTGAGTTACTAGCTTTTCTGATCATGACCATATGTTTGAGCTTCTAAGCATAAAACGCTCAGTTTAGCGCTTCTGTGAACAGTAACACTCTGTTAGTGCAACTATGCAAATGAACAGAAAGAAAGGCCACAAGTGCAGAAAACCTTCTTTCTCTGTTAGAGAATGACAGATTTTGCAAAGTTAAGACTAAAGCTTGCCAACATGAAAGATAGTTTCTAACATCATATATGAAATGTTTTATCAATGCAGAAAACAGATTTCAGTGAGTTACTGGTTTTCTGATCATGAACATATGTTTGAGCTTTTAAGGATAAAACGCTCAGTTTAGCGCTTCTGAGAACAGTAACACTCTGTTAGTGCAACTAAGCAAATAAACAGAAAGAAAGGCCACAAGTGCAGAAAACCTTCTTTCTCTGTTAGAGAATGACAGATTTTGCAAAGTTAAGACTAAAGCTTGCCAACATGAAAGATAGTTCTAACATCATATATGAAATGTATTATCAATGCAGAAAACAGATTTCGGTGAGTTACTAGTTTTCTGATCATGACAATATGTTTGAGGTTCTGAGCATAAAACGCTCAGTTTAGCGCTTCTGGGAACATTAACACTCTGTTAGTGCAACTAAGCAAAAGAACAGAAAGAAAGCCCAGGAGTGCTGAAAACCTTCTGTCTCTGTTATAGAAAGTTGGTTTCTGCACTTTTAAGACTAAAGCTTGCCCACATTAAAGTTGTTTCTAACATCTTAAATGAAATGTTTTATCAATGCAGAAAACAGATTTCAGTGAGTTACTGGTTTTCTGATCATGAACATATGTTTGAGCTTTTAAGGATAAAACGCTCAGTTTAGCGCTTCTGAGAACAGTAACACTCTGTTAGTGCAACTAAGCAAATAAACAGAAAGAAAGGCCACAAGTGCAGAAAACCTTCTTTCTCTGTTAGAGAATGACAGATTTTGCAAAGTTAAGACTAAAGCTTGCCAACATGAAAGATAGTTCTAACATCATATATGAAATGTATTATCAATGCAGAAAACAGATTTCGGTGAGTTACTAGTTTTCTGATCATGACAATATGTTTGAGGTTCTGAGCATAAAACGCTCAGTTTAGCGCTTCTGGGAACAGTAACACTCTGTTAGTGCAACTAAGCAAAGAACAGAAAGAAAGCCCAGGAGTGCTGAAAACTTCTGTCTCTGTTATAGAAAGTTGGTTCTGCACTTTTAAGACTAAAGCTTGCCCACATTTAAGTTGTTTCTAACATCTTACAATGAAATGTTTTATCAATGCAGAAAACAGATTTCAGTGAGTTACTAGGTTTTCTGATCATGACCATATGTTTGAACTTCTAAGCATAAAACGCTCAGTTTAGCGCTTCTGAGAACAGTAACAACTCTGTTAGTGCAACTAGCAAATAACAGAAAGAAAGGCCACAAGTGCAGAAAACCTTCTTTCTCTGTTAGAGAATGACAGATTTTGCAAAGTTAAGACTAAAGCTGCCAACATGAAAGATAGTTCTAACATCATATATGAAATGTATTATCAATGCAGAAAACAGATTTCGGTGAGTTACTAGTTTTCTGATCATGACAATATGTTTGAGGTTCTGAGCATAAAACGCTCAGTTTAGCGCTTCTGGGAACAGTAACACTCTGTTAGTGCAACTAAGCAAAAGAACAGAAAGAAGCCCAGGAGTGCTGAAAACCTTCTGTCCTCTGTTTAGAAAGTTGGTTTCTGCACTTTTAAGACTAAGCTTGCCCACATTAAGTGTTTCTAACATCTTAAATGAAATGTTTTATCAATGCAGAAAACAGATTTCAGTGAGTTACTGTTTTCGATCATGAACAATAGTTTGAGCTTTTAAGGCTAAAACGCCTCAGTTTATCGGCTTCTGAGAAGCAGTAACACTCTTTTAGTGCAACTAAGCAAATACACAGAAAGGAAGGGCCACAAGTGCAGAAAACCTTCTTCTCTGTTAGAGAATGATAGTTTGTACAA